>OY726518.1:130449596-130853684 GCA_963383655.1 Bathymodiolus septemdierum
GTCCACATAATCAGCTATAACATATACTACACTAACCTTTACTATAGGTAACAAGGTAGCTTGGTTTACATGGTCCACATAATCAGCTATAACATATACTACACTAACCTTTACTATAGTAACAAGGTAGCTTGGTTTACATGAGAGTAGTCCACATAATCAGCTATAACATATACTACACTAACCTTTACTATAGGTAACAAGGTAGCTTGGTTTACATGGTCCACATAATCAGCTATAACATATACTACACTAACCTTTACTATAGGTAACAAGGTAGCTTGGTTTACATGGTCCACATAATCAGCTATAACATATACTACACTAACCTTTACTATAGGTAACAAGGTAGCCTGGTTTACATGGTCCACATAATCAGCTATAACATATACTACACTAACCTTTACTATAGGTAACAAGGTAGCCTGGTTTACATGGTCCACATAATCAGCTATAACATATACTACACTAACCTTTACTATAGGTAACAAGGTAGCCTGGTTTACATGGTCCACATAATCAGCTATAACATATACTACACTAACCTTTACTATAGGTAACAAGGTAGCCTGGTTTACATGGTCCACATAATCAGCTATAACATATACTACACTAACCTTTACTATAGGTAACAAGGTAGCCTGGTTTACATGGTCCACATAATCAGCTATAACATATACTACACTAACCTTTACTATAGGTAACAAGGTAGCCTGGTTTACATGGTCCACATAATCAGCTATAACATATACTACACTAACCTTTACTATAGGTAACAAGGTAGCCTGGTTTACATGGTCTACATAATCAGCTATAACATATACTACACTAACCTTTACTATAGGTAACAAGGTAGCCTGGTTTACATGGTCTACATAATCAGCTATAACATATACTACACTAACTTTACTATAGGTAACAAGGTAGCCTGGTTTACATGGTCCACATAATCAGCTATAACATATACTACACTAACCTTTACTATAGGTAACAAGGTAGCCTGGTTTACATGGTCCACATAATCAGCTATAACATATACTACACTAACCTTTACTATAGGTAACAAGGTAGCTTGGTTTACATGGTCCACATAATCAGCTATAACATATACTACACTAACCTTTACTATAGGTAACAAGGTAGCTTTGGTTTACATGGTCTACATAATCAGCTATAACATATACTACACTAACCTTTACTATAGGTAACAAGGTAGCCTGGTTTACATGGTCCACATAATCAGCTATAACATATACTACACTAACCTTTACTATAGGTAACAAGGTAGCTTGGTTTACATGGTCCACATAATCAGCTATAACATATACTACACTAACCTTTACTATAGGTAACAAGGTAGCCTGGTTTACATGGTCCACATAATCAGCTATAACATATACTACACTAACCTTTACTATAGGTAACAAGGTAGACTGGTTTACATGGTCCACATAATCAGCTATAACATATACTACACTAACCTTTACTATAGGTAACAAGGTAGCCTGGTTTACATGGTCCACATAATCAGCTATAACATATACTACACTAACCTTTACTATAGGTAACAAGGTAGCCTGGTTTACATGGTCCACATAATCAGCTATAACATATACTACACTAACCTTTACTATAGGTAACAAGGTAGCCTGGTTTTACATGGTCCACATAATCAGCTATAACATATACTACACTAACCTTTACTATAGGTAACAAGGTAGCCTGGTTTACATGGTCCACATAATCAGCTATAACATATACTACACTAACCTTTACTATAGGTAACAAGGTAGCTTGGTTTACATGGTCCACATAATCAGCTATAACATATACTACACTAACCTTTACTATAGGTAACAAGGTAGCTTGGTTTACATGGTCCACATAATCAGCTATAACATATACTACACTAACCTTTACTATAGGTAACAAGGTAGCCTGGTTTACATGGTCCACATAATCAGCTATAACATATACTACACTAACCTTTACTATAGGTAACAAGGTAGCCTGGTTTACATGGTCCACATAATCAGCTATAACATATACTACACTAACCTTTACTATAGGTAACAAGGTAGCCTGGTTTACATGGTCCACATAATCAGCTATAACATATACTACACTAACCTTTACTATAGGTAACAAGGTAGCTTGGTTTACATGGTCCACATAATCAGTTATAACATATACTACACTAACCTTTACTATAGGTAACAAGGTAGCCTGGTTTACATGGTCCACATAATCAGCTATAACATATACTACACTAACCTTTACTATAGGTAACAAGGTAGCCTGGTTTACATGGTCTACATAATCAGCTATAACATATACTACACTAACCTTTACTATAGGTAACAAGGTAGCTTGGTTTACATGGTCCACATAATCAGCTATAACATATACTACACTAACCTTTACTATAGGTAACAAGGTAGCCTGGTTTACATGGTCCACATAATCAGCTATAACATATACTACACTAACCTTTACTATAGGTAACAAGGTAGCCTGGTTTACATGATCCACATAATGAGCTATAACATATACTACACTAACCTTTACTATAGGTAACAAGGTAGCCTGGTTTACATGGTCCACATAATCAGCTATAACATATACTACACTAACCTTTACTATAGGTAACAAGGTAGCCTGGTTTACATGGTCCACATAATCAGTTATAACATATACTACACTAACCTTTACTATAGGTAACAAGGTAGCTTGGTTTACATGGTCCACATAATCAGCTATAACATATACTACACTAACCTTTACTATAGGTAACAAGGTAGCCTGGTTTACATGGTCCACATAATCAGCTATAACATATACTACACTAACCTTTACTATAGGTAACAAGGTAGCCTGGTTTACATGGTCCACATAATCAGTTATAACATATACTACACTAACCTTTACTATAGGTAACAAGGTAGCCTGGTTTACATGGTCCACATAATCAGCTATAACATATACTACACTAACCTTTACTATAGGTAACAAGGTAGCCTGGTTTACATGGTCCACATAATCAGCTATAACATATACTACACTAACCTTTACTATAGGTAACAAGGTAGCCTGGTTTACATGGTCCACATAATCAGTTATAACATATACTACACTAACCTTTACTATAGGTAACAAGGTAGCTTGGTTTACATGGTCCACATAATCAGCTATAACATATACTACACTAACCTTTACTATAGGTAACAAGGTAGCCTGGTTTACATGATCCACATAATCAGCTATAACATATACTACACTAACCTTTACTATAGGTAACAAGGTAGCTTGGTTTACATGGTCCACATAATCAGCTATAACATATACTACACTAACCTTTACTATAGGTAACAAGGTAGCCTGGTTTACATGGTCCACATAATCAGCTATAACATATACTACACTAACCTTTACTATAGGTAACAAGGTAGCCTGGTTTACATGGTTCACATAATCAGCTATAACATATACTACACTAACCTTTACTATAGGTAACAAGGTAGCCTGGTTTACATGGTCCACATAATCAGCTATAACATATACTACACTAACCTTTACTATAGGTAACAAGGTAGCCTGGTTTACATGGTCCACATAATCAGCTATAACATATACTACACTAACCTTTACTATAGGTAACAAGGTAGCTTGGTTTACATGGTCCACATAATCAGCTATAACATATACTACACTAACTTTTACTATAGGTAACAAGGTAGCCTGGTTTACATGATCCACATAATCAGCTATAACATATACTACACTAACCTTAACTATAGGTAACAAGGTAGCCTGGTTTACATGGTCCACATAATCAGCTATAACATATACTACACTAACCTTTACTATAGGTAACAAGGTAGCCTGGTTTACATGGTCCACATAATCAGCTATAACATATACTACACTAACCTTTACTATAGGTAACAAGGTAGCCTGGTTTACATGGTCCACATAATCAGCTATAACATATACTACACTAACCTTTACTATAGGTAACAAGGTAGCCTGGTTTACATGGTCCACATAATCAGCTATAACATATACTACACTAACCTTTACTATAGGTAACAAGGTAGCTTGGTTTACATGATCCACATAATCAGCTATAACATATACTACACTAACCTTTACTATAGGTAACAAGGTAGCCTGGTTTACATGGTCCACATAATCAGCTATAACATATACTACACTAACCTTTACTATAGGTAACAAGGTAGCTTGGTTTACATGATCCACATAATCAGCTATAACATATACTACACTAACCTTTACTATAGGTAACAAGGTAGCCTGGTTTACATGGTCCACATAATCAGCTATAACATATACTACACTAACCTTTACTATAGGTAACAAGGTAGCCTGGTTTACATGGTCTACATAATCAGCTATAACATATACTACACTAACCTTTACTATAGGTAACAAGGTAGCCTGGTTTACATGATCCACATAATCAGTTATAACATATACTACACTAACCTTTACTATATGTAACAAGGTAGCCTGGTTTACATGGTCCACATAATCAGCTATAACATATACTACAACTTTACTATAGGTAACAAGGTAGCCTGGTTTACATGGTCCACATAATCAGCTATAACATATACTACACTAACCTTTACTATAGGTAACAAGGTAGCCTGGTTTACATGGTCCACATAATCAGCTATAACATATACTACAACTTTACTGAATTCTTCCTTGTGAGTAGATATTAGTGTGAATAATCTGTAAATAAATCAAATTCTAATATGATGTCCTTCTTTCAGTTTGTAAACAAACGAACGATTTATTTAGATGGCAAAATCTCATTAGCACATGTGTGGTGCACACATTTAAGCCAGATGATAAAATCACAAAATAAAATTATTTACACGTTTGTTAATGTTTTTAACATCTATATTCACTGAAAATAATCATCATATCCAAAAATTAATAAATATGTGATCTGCAATTAAAACGTACAAACTGAACACTATTGTTGCAGCTTTTCCATCAATAAGACTTTCTGGTCATAAAAGCACATGTTGATGAGTAACTGTCGGCTCGAAAGATAGAACAGCCCAAATACGTTGCATAAATTGCGTGCAACCTTTCTCGCAAACGTAAATATAATTATATATTAAATATATTACCACCTTTCCCATCAGTGTACTACCGTATTTGTACTGTTGGACATATCAGAAAAGAAATAATTCATGGAAGCCATACTGTGTTGTGAGTTTTAACATGGGTTGACAGGATATTAGTAAATTTTATAATTGATACCAATTGTTTTGACTGAAAATAGGATAATTCTGTACATGTGTGTCATATATAAGCCATGAATGGTATTGTGATATATGTGACACATAGGTATTTTTGTTTGTTTGTTTGATGGTGTTTAATGCCACTTTCAACAATACTTCAGTTACATCGTGGCAGTCAGTTTTATTGGTCGAGGAAACCGGAGGACCCAGAGAAAACCATCAACTTTATCACATAATGTTGTACACCTCGCCCTGATTGAGATTCAAACTCACAACATCAGTGGTGATAGGCACTGATTGCATAGGTAGATGTAAATCCAACCACCATACGATGACGGCCACGATGGCCCCTGTGATACATAGGACATACATATGTGACTGTAAACCATGATATAGCAGCACATATGTGTAACATATATAAAATAATAGTTGTCCTTTTTAAAACTCACTCAAAAAACATTAAATTTAGTATGACCTTCTCATGATCTTTCTAAATAAAAGGAAAATTATAAACAGGGTTTATAGCATAGCTTTAACCTCACTACATTAAAAACAAATAAATGTGATTTTTTTCTTTCTTAAAACACCATCAAGTATATACAAAACTATTAGCTAATTACCTGTCAATCATGTGAACACAACCTATCAAATCTGCTGTTATATCTGGTGTTTTGGACAAAACATCCTGGTTACCTTGTTTTATCAAGAAAAATAACAAATGTGTGCAGGTTAAGGAAAAGTTTTCTCAATTTTTGGTTGTTACGTAAAAACGATGTCTACTGCCTAAAATTTACAAGTCATCTCAGATTTGTTATCAGTTATAAAATAAATATCTTTACAGAGACCATCCAATGATCAGTTTATGAGAAATAAGTCAGAATTTGAAATTGAACTTGTAATTTTAAAACAAATGACAATATTATCATGATATCATTTGAATAATTTCTAATAGATCTAATCCATGATAGAATGATAGACCAAACTAGTTACCATGTTATACAAGTAAAGAGGGACTATAGTCATGGGGGACTGAGGAACCAATTTAAGACCTCAAGTAAAAAGGTACACTTACTTATAAAACTTCAAAATACAGTGAAACCAGTTTAAACTGAACCTTGAATAAACTTGAATTCTGTATAAACCGAAATGTAAATCAAGTTCAATGTAGGAACTCTTTATTCATTTAACCTGTATAAATAATACCTGTCTATTCCAAACACAAAAGTTGGTCCTAAGGAGGATTGGTTTCGAAAGGTATCACTGTACAAGGACCTGAGGATTTATGGTAAATATTTAATATCTCCAAAAAGAATTGTAAATTAAGATTCAGTTATTTTAAGAATACCACACTAATAATAAAGTGTTTTTTTCTATGCTATATACAAGTAAGAACATTGCTCATCATATATAATACAAAGGATATGTTTAGAACAACTAAGGAACACTGGTATAATATCAAATACTGTGTTATAGTGATTCAGTAACACTTCATTCAGTATCTCATACATGGATGAAAATGTTTCCATGGTAACAGGAATCAATAATACACTTTGTAGCATAGTTAGGATCATCTGTTTCGTTACTGGACACTGAAAATAGAAATTTAATAATAGTGAGTATGTGACTGTTGTATTGAACACTAAGTAAATAGGGGCTGTTGTGGTCGTGATCTTATGATAGTTGGATTTACAACTACCTATGGAATCAGTGTCTATCACCACTAAAGTTGTAAGTTCAAACCCTGTTCATGGCGAGGTGTACTCGATACATTATGTGATAAAGTTTGCCAGTGATTTGCCCTTTCTCCAGTTAATGCGGTTTCCTCCACCAATAAAACTGACCGTCACGATTTAACTGAAATATTGTTGAAAGTGGCGTTAAAGACCAACACACTCAGTTGGAGATTTATAGTGCTAGCACATTGAACAACAGTCTGTGGGTATGCATGTCGCTTCACTCTGACACATCCTGATTCTGGGCCAATCAGTCTTTATTTTCACTCCTTAATGATGTGTGCTTAGCAGAGAAGCAACAACTACCAGTCTTTGGTTTGACCTGAGTTGGGCTCAAACCTACAATATACTGCACTCAAGGTGAGCATGCTAAAGACTACACCACAAAAGAATAATGACTTGATTGATTGATTGCTATTTAACATCAGGCGCACACTATTTCAGCTACATTTAAAAAGATAAGAATTCACACTAAATCTTGTACATAAAGAGCTGGTATTGGGATGGCAATATGGGCATAAGTTTAGATTGCCACAGAAAAACAAGCATATATATTGGAAAGGATAAGAAAATTTGGCCTTACAATGGGCAACCAAAAAACAAACACTCTATAAGCTTGTCTTCATTGTGAGCTGCTGCTAGTAGTATTTAATGCATAATGAGGGTGACATTCTCCAAACATGAGGTACTCAATTAAACTCTCTTTTAAATGCAAGCT
Organism: Bathymodiolus septemdierum; assembly: GCA_963383655.1. Lineage (NCBI taxonomy): Eukaryota > Metazoa > Mollusca > Bivalvia > Mytilida > Modiolidae > Bathymodiolus > Bathymodiolus septemdierum. Next base: position 130,457,327 of record OY726518.1, read on the forward strand.
GTATATTTGATTTGTCCCATACAACCAGCGAACACCTCCTTTTTCAGGGGTTATACACTGTAGTGGAGTAACTAAGCCCTATATTTATACGTCAGGGTTCTCTCATGGTATCTTCTACAATGAACCATGGCTTCTGATGATAAATAAGATAATTGTACTTTTCTACTTTGTAAATGTTTGTTACAGTATGTCAATACATTATATAAACAACATCCATTGATAAAGAGCTAATCATTTTATATAGGTATACATGTACACGGAAATATTGGTAATATAAGATTCTCTATTAACTACTGGTAACGGTGATGTCAATTTTTATTGATATGATATAGTTTATCGGTAATTTGGACATCGGTGATGTTAATTTTTATTGATATGATAGTTTATCAGTAATTTTGACATTTTTTCTTTGAACTCACCGAGTGATATTGTCAGCATCAACAAACTGACTCTGATACTGAAAATTATCAGTCAGTGTAGCGTCAAACACATTATGACGTTACAGATAAAATCAATAATATCAGTTTTGAAGGTCTTATCAGACTAGCTGTGATACTGGTGATAATGTGTGTTTATCAGACTAGCTGTGATACTGGTGATAATGTGTGTTTATCAGACTAGCTGTGATACTGGTGATAATGTGTGTTTATCAGACTAGCTGTGATACTGGTGATAATGTGTGTTTATCAGACTAGCTGTGATACTGGTGATAATGTGTGTTTATCAGACTAGCTGTGATACTGGTGATAATGTGTGTTTATCAGACTAGCTGTGATACTGGTGATAATGTGTGTTTATCAGACTAGCTGTGATACTGGTGATAATGTGTGTTTATCAGACTAGCTGTGATACTGGTGATAATGTGTGTTTATCAGACTAGCTGTGATACTGGTGATAATGTGTGTTTCCACCTTCATAACTACTGTTATTCTGTATCCCTAGTAAAAAGCTGATGAAATATCTTACCGTAAGTAAAATTTTGTGTTGTAAATCACAAATCAGTTTATCTATACCACTGCTGCTATCTTCTATTGATGATAATTGTTGTCCAAGACTAGTTAGATACCCTGTCAACTATATAATAATCAATTATTATAACAAAAGGTGCTCTTTATAAGATAATACAACTAAAATGAATACAAATATACCTCAAGGGTCAATATACCATGGGGTTCAACATACCATATATAGAATATATCACAAAATATGAAAGTTTAAATTTTACATTGTTGTTTTTTATTTTTGCATCCGTTTTATTAGATTTCACAAATGTGTTTATTCAGAATTCCTCTTCTTGATTTTAATTCATATAAGGATTAAGTAACTAAAATTATAATCTAAAAATAACTTATTTACTGTTGATAATGTCGTCAATGATAAGTAAATCAACTTATATTGTAGAAGGGACAGTACTCCTGTTTACTCCACCAATAAAATAACTATAATGATATAATTAGCCTCTTCCACTTCCACCCAGGAGAGTAAATAAGCTATAAGTCAACTTACATTGTAGATAGACTGTACAAAACATGAACTTTGTTCTTCTGACATGTCACATGATAGGAGATGGTACCAGATATATAAACACACAGTAACCTGTGAACATTCTGTCACTGATGGATCTATATTCTGTAAATATATAAACACACTGTAACCTGTGAACATTCTGTCACTGATGGATCTATATTCTGTAAATATATAAACACACTGTAACCTGTGAACATTCTGTCACTGATGGATCTATATTCTGTAAATATATAAACACACGGTAACCTGTGAACATTCTGTCACTGATGGATCTATATTCTGTAAATATATAAACACACTGTAACCTGTGAACATTCTGTCACTGATGGATCTATATTCTGTAAATATATAAACACACGGTAACCTGTGAACATTCTGTCACTGATGGATCTATATTCTGTAAATATATAAACACACTGTAACCTGTGAACATTCTGTCAGTGATGGATCTATATTCTGTAAATATATAAACACACTGTAACCTGTGAACATTCTGTCACTGATGGATCTATATTCTGTAAATATATAAACACACAGTAACCTGTGAACATTCTGTCACTGATGGATCTATATTCTGTAAATATACAAACACACGGTAACCTGTGAACATGCTGTGACTGATGGATCTATATTCTGTAAATATATAAACACACAGTAACCTGTGAACATTCTGTCACTGATGGATCTATATTCTGTAAATATATAAACACACTGTAACCTGTGAACATTCTGTCACTGATGGATCTATATTCTGTAAATATATAAACACACAGTAACCTGTGAACATTCTGTCACTGATGGATCTATATTCTGTAAATATATAAACGCACTGTAACCAAGGAACATTCTGTCACTGATGGATCTATGTTCTGTAAATATATAAACACACGGTAACCTGTGAACATTCTGTCACTGATGGATCTATATTTTGTAAATATATAAACACACTGTAACCTGTGAACATTCTGTCACTGATGGATCTATATTCTGTAAATATATAAACGCACTGTAACCAAGGAACATTCTGTCACTGATGGATCTATATTCTGTAAATATATAAACACACGGTAACCTGTGAACATTCTGTCACTGATGGATCTATATTCTGTAAATATATAAACACACTGTAACCTGTGAACATTCTGTCACTGATGGATCTATATTCTGTAAATATATAAACACATTGTAACCTGTGAACATTGTCACTGATGGATCTATATTCTGTAAATATACAAACACACGGTAACCTGTGAACATTCTGTCACTGATGGATCTATATTCTGTAAATAATATATAAACACACAGTAACCTGTGAACATTGTCACTGATGGATCTATATTCTGTAAATATATAAACACACTGTAACCAAGGAACATTCTGTCACTGATGGATCTATATTCTGTAAATATATAAACACATTGTAACCTGTGAACATTGTCACTGATGGATCTATATTCTGTAAATATATAAACACATTGTAACCTGTGAACATTGTCACTGATGGATCTATATTCTGTAAATATATAAACACACAGTAACCTGTGAACATTGTCACTGATGGATCTATATTCTGTAAATATATAAACACACAGTAACCTGTGAACATTGTCACTGATGGATCTATATTCTGTAAATATATAAACACACAGTAACCTGTGAACATTGTCACTGATGGATCTATATTCTGTAAATATACAAACACACTGTAACCTGTGAACATTCTGTCACTGATGGATCTATATTCTGTAAATAATATATAAACACACAGTAACCTGTGAACATTGTCACTGATGGATCTATATTCTGTAAATATATAAACACACTGTAACCAAGGAACATTCTGTCACTGATGGATCTATATTCTGTAAATATATAAACACACTGTAACCTGTGAACATTCTGTCACTGATGGATCTATATTCTGTAAATATATAAACACACTGTAACCTGTGAACATTCTGTCACTGATGGATCTATATTCTGTAAATATATAAACACACTGTAACCTGTGAACATTCTGTCACTGATGGATCTATATTCTGTAAATATATAAACACACTGTAACCTGTGAACATTCTGTCAGTGATGGATCTATATTCCGTAAATATATAAACGCACTGTAACCAAGGAACATTCTGTCACTGATGGATCTATATTCTGTAAATGTACAAACACATGGTAACCTGTGAACATTCTGTCACTGATGGATCTATATTCTGTAAATGTATATAAAATCAGGGTTCCCACCCTTTTTGTCCAAGAAATTCCAGGTCTTTTCAAGGAGTTTTCAAGGGTTTTCTTCATTTTTTCAAGGTCAGCTAGAATATACTGTGGAGTCTGAAAGGTCACACTCAGTTGCAGATTCGTATTCAATAATGTCACTACAAGCCCAATCAGGTGCCCATGTATACATATGATCGAAGTGGGAAGTACTATAACCATTTGCTATAACCACATGTTAAAGATATCCTTGCCAACCTCAACGTTTTTTTTTGGCGTAGGATTCATAAACTTTTCTCCATAGATGGAGTTCTCTATTCCATCTCGGCGATACTAAGAGTCTGGATAAATTTGGAAAACTCTCAAGAAGTTGACTAACTTGACTGGGGCTGAGGTAAAAACATCCCTCCAAATCTAAATCAACCAATGTCGTACATTTTTAAATTAAATCGACACACGTGGCCGTTGTTGTTTCTGAAAACTGTTTTTGTTTCGTCAATGTTCTTCTACTTAAACATAACTTCTTCACATTTTTCACAATTATAGACTGTAAAATGTTCACAACAGATTCCTCGGTGAGAATGTTTGAGTTGATATTAATGTCTGGGAGAAATTCCCAAACTCCAATTTGTGACAAAAAGAAAGAAGAAACTGTTGAAAGTTGCACCATTTCTTCAGGTTAATAGTTTACATTAATCAAGCTTTTCTAAATGCCATTACATTAAGCATTCAGCTGAATCAGATGTGCTAAGAAGTGACTAATAACCAAAAAGATTTGGTACTACAAATGAACCTTGACCGGCGATAAAATTCCTGATTTTTGCCTGGATTTTCGCGATTTCTGTGAAATTCAAGGACTTTTCCCGACCATGAAAAGTATAAACCGAATTCCTGGACTTTTACCGTTTTCCCGGTAGTGTGGGAACCCTGTTAAATATATCATCAAATTGACAGCCATCATATAATTATAATAATTTTGAGAGTGGGTATATAAACACCCATAATGTACTACACCATCTAATGTGGATAATTAGGCTTTACTGGATAACAGTCTAAATCTGAGGGAAATATGACAAAAGCCCACTGACAAAAAACCATGAAATAATCATGCAATCTTATAACATTTTTTTCATATCTATTGCGATATACAGTTTTCAATAAAAATCTTTACCATTAAATTTTTATCACATCTCAAGATATTTAAAAGTTACATAGGGTAAATAATCAATAAACTGCATTGTCTTAAATATATCTGTAATAAACACTCACAATGGATTGTTCTAATCTTTGTAACAGATCTTTAAAATGTGTTATATCACAAGATACAATCACTGTAGACACCAATGACAACAGGTCTTCACTTTTATCGATATCAGAATCCATCAGGTCACATGTACTTTTATCTTGATCAGTCTCCATCAGGTCATTTGTACTTTTATCTTGATCAGTCTGCATTTTTGACATATTTCCAGGTAGTAACTTGCATGGTACATGTTGTTTCAACAAGACAAAACTTTGATCTAATATCTCTGTTTTTCTATGATGGGGTAATTCAAGGCTATCTCTTTGTTTACAGGACTGCTTTAGAAAATCTATCGCTGCCTTCAATCTTTCACTGGTCTATAAAATATAAAAAGTAACAACTTAATAAAAATGACTTCAAAGAAACTGCAGTAAATACAAGTTATACACTCAATTTTTGTGATCTCGCTATTAATTATCTACTACTCTGAAGTGTAACTGAATAAACATTGTACTGTGTATCTCTAATGCTACATTGATTAGGTTTAGACTTTATGGTGTTTAACGCCACTTTCAACAATATTTCAATAATATCGTGGTGGTCAGTTATATTGGTGGAGGAAACCAGTGCCCGGAGAAAACCACTCACCTGCTGCAAGTCACTGAAAAACTTCATCACATAATGTTGTACACCTCGCCATGAGTGGGAATCGAACTCACAACATTAGTGGCGATAGGCACCGATTGAATAGTTAGTTGTAAATCCAACTACCATACGATCACGACCATGACTGCCTCTTCATGCTGCATTGAACATTTCGTGAACTGACATTGGTATTTAAGCTAAAATAGAAATACAAATTAACATTACCATTTTCTCCTCAGATTGTAACTGTTCCAAGGACCACTTCATAACATGTTCAAATATTTCCTGTGAATTCTTTCCTTCTTTCATTTTTTCGAACTGGTTCAAAAGCAAAGAATATATTTGGGTAACAGGTGGTAAAACTGGATCACAGTCTGCTCTTTTCCTTAAGGCATTCAATAAATCAAAGACTGGTACCGACAATATCTCAATATACTTCTGGCATAAAGACAGGATATCCTCTCTTACATATGGTCTATTTATTACCTATGAAAAACACAGCATGCTTAAAATACACATTTATCAACAATAAAATGATGTACATGTATAATGATTTTAATAAGAGTGTACATAGAAAGATGTCTCTACTGTCCACACAATTAGAACAAGATTGAGTTATTCTTGTGTGCGAGTTTTCAAAATAAAACAAACTTCAACATAACATGCAGCATTGTGAGATGTGGACACTATGATAAACAGTATACACTGAAACCTGTCTAAACCGAACCTCATAGGGACCAATGTTTGTGTTTGGAATAGACAGTTGTTCGGTTTATACAGGTTAAATTAATAAAGATTTTCTACTTTGGAACTTTATTTAAAGTTCGGTTTATACAGGTTTCAGTGTACTATGATCAACATCAGGTGTTTGTTATCAATCAAACCTAGACAAACAACATATCATTTAAATACATAATATATTCTGTGTCACATAAACAATTTTTTCAAAATATGGTACTTATTGTTTTATATGTCCATTCCTTACCCTTTTGTATTGAAAATCCAATTTGATACTTCATTAAAACGTATGTTTTATATTTTCCCTTTACCATATGAATGAATGAATGAATAAGTCTTTGACTTTCTCTATTGAGAACAACACATGGTCCTCATCTTTCTTAATTTTACATCAGCATTTTTAATACCAACTTTCTGTTTATGCTTATTAAGGAAATCTGAAGTTATTTTTTACTTAAATATGACAAAGCTGTCTTATGTCATCTGTCAATGTTTCGTCTTCCTTTTACGAGGTTGACATTAAGAAGAATTCCAAGGACATTCAACTTAATGCGCTCAGATTATACTTCCAATACAAACAATGATAGAAAATTCAATGTTAAATCAATGGTGGGTTTAATAATATTCCAAACCTTCTATCACTTATAATTACACATTTATTTCTGTTTTCTAACTATCTATTTTTGACTAAATAGTAATACACATGTAATTAAATTTCAAAACTACGAGTATATGTGTAATGTTTAACAAAAAAAACAAACAAAAAACTAAGTATGACATCCTGTTCCTAGTTCCTAGCTATAACCATGGAAATATAACAGAACCTATATTCACGAAGGTTTAAAATAATTGAAGTTTGTTACCCAGTATAACTGTTGAATCAACAGACTAGTTAACTGTATAGGGGCCTCTTGTTGTTTCACAATGGTTTCGTTTTTCTTTATTTTCTTTCCAACATTCAATACGTCTTCCTTTAGCTGAAAAAAATAATAAGAAGTATGATAGTTGTGTGTTATATATATATAGCATAGAAATCATATACATCTGAAGATAACAAATTAATTCAAATTTTAAAATAATAGATACTTTGAATAAAATGAATTCCCCTGCCCCAACTCCCCCTCCTTGTAGAGTGAAGACTATGCTTTATATTCTTATTTCATTAGCTGCATATCCAAGAACTTTGACTTGATTTTGAGATTTAAGCAAAAAATAATGACTACAAAAATAACGAGTTGCAGTTTGGTTTCAAAGATGTAACATACTTCAGTTGGCATTCATTTCCATTCCCACAAATATCTCGACTGTGTGAATTTGTCTTTTAAAGCATTTTCAATGTATTCAATATTAACAAAAGAGGGAGGAGCTTTTTTTATCATTCTTTTTTTGTCATTAATATCTGACTGCAAAACTGGAAGTGTTTACACAAAATAAAACAAAGAGAGATAACTACATGAAGTTACATTTGTATTTTTGTATTTCTAAGTAGGCTATCAATATTATTTTGTCTATAAATGGTCGTGATCGTATGGTAGTTGAATTTACAACTACCTATGAAATCAGTGTCTATTACCATGAATGTTGTGAGTTGGAATCCTGCTCAATACAACATTATGTGATAAAGTTTGTCAAAAAATGTTCAAAGATTCAAAGAATGTATATTTTTTATTGAATAAACAAAAATGTTGTGAGTTGGAATCCTGCTCAATACAACATTATGTGATAAAGTTTGTCAAAAAATGTTCAAAGATTCAAAGAATGTATATTTTTTATTGAATAAACAAAAAAGTTGTTGGAATATAATGTTACCGTATTTAGATTCAGTCAATGCTTTATTCATCATGTATACTATTTGCTGATTCAGCACATTATATTGTTTATATTGATCAATGTACAATCTTCTTCCTCATATAAATCATATGTCTTTTCAATCCCAACAAAGATCTCCATTGTTTTATGACTGAATCAATTATTTGACCACCCTTTATGGAGAAATGACACAAGATCAGGACTGTTTACAATGATTTTACATATCTGGGAACGTTCTCTTTCAGAAAAGTTGCATACAACAAACGAGATTTAAATGGAACAACACAAATTTTTGAAAAGGCTGCTAACAGAACAATTATTTTATCATATATATATTTATATTGGATACCTGGTCTGAGATTCAACTGAAATTTACTGCTCCAGTTCCCAAATTATTGGACTTTTACCAATGTCCGACAAACCTTTGGAAACACTGCAATATCAACAAAATATGTAATCACCTCTCATCTTAACTCATTGAACATAAAAAAGACAGCAACATATGACATAGAAATCCAGTTCCTTCCAATAAATCTATTTCTTCACATAAGGACCTCATACAAACCTTGAGAACAACGTTGTGGATTCCTTCCAACAAATCTCTTTCTTTACATACAGACTTAATACAAGTGGAAACAAAGAACTCTACCTCCTTTGCTAAGGTATGTGCATTCTGAAAACAAATATTTTTTGTATTAAATATTTAGAGTAAGCATGTATAACTGCAGATTCAATTTCATCTTGAAACGGAAATTTATAAGGTTATTTCCCTTTGTTTTATAGAGTATTCTGGTTTTTTTAGTCACAACATTTGTGGCATTTTGATTTACTGGATTATAAACTTCAACTGATTTATTTATTCTTTCATTAGAAGATAACAAAACAATTGTTAATCTTCAATTCACAATGAAACAACATCAATTACTCCTCAAGATGAGGGAGTGAGTGAAAGAGTGATTGTTGCTCAATGCCAACTCAACCATTTTAAGGCTATATCATGGTGAGAACAAGTTAATTTTCAATGAAATGATGATGTCTGCTTTCTACTAGACCAACACGCTTAGTTGGATTTTTTTCATAGTGCTAGCTCACTGAAACAACAGTCTGGGGATAGACATGTCACCCCACTCTGACACATTATCCCGATTTCCGAACCAACCAGTCTTTGATCTTTCTCCTTAATACTATGTGCTTAACGTAGAAGCCATAAATACCAACTTTAGTCTTTGGTTTGACCCCATTGGGACTTGAACCTATGATCTACTGCATGCGAGGAGAGCAAACCCATTGGGACTCGAACCCATGATCTACTGCACCCGAGGAGAGCAAACCCATTGGGACTCGACCCCATGATCTACTGCACGCGAGGAGAGCACGATAACCATTACACAACAATTGTGGTTTTCGATACAATTAGGAAATACCTTATATAATACCTGATGAGTATATAACTTGAACACAGCATTCATAAAGACATTCAGGTCTACTGCTTTCAGAACACCAGTCGATGATTCTACTAGTAGTGTCAGTAATGGAAGACATCCTTTCTTCAGATCATAGTTACCATGGTAACAGACAACAAATAATCCAACAAAACACCTGATCTGATCTACTGGGTCCAGGAAAGATAGAGGAAGACATGACAAAATCTGTAATAAGATCATTATAGTACTTAGTTCTCTTTAAACAACAGTGATGGTCATCAATTCCAACGATATCAACAAAACGAACGATCACCTCTCATCTCAACTGAACTCATTGAACACAAAAAATACAACATGACATTGGAAATCCAGGTCCTTGCTTGGAGCAGGCACAAAAATGTGGCAGGGTTTAAACAGTTACTCAAGATCTGTAGATCCAAATTGTCATTTCAGATCTTTAATGATTTGCATATTTCTATTACCCAAAAGTAATTAATTAGAAAGTTGGTTGATTGGATGGTTTGTGGTGCTTAACGTCTGTTTCAAAAATATTCCAGTTATATCATGGCAGTCAGTTTTATTGGTGGAGGAAACTGGAGTACCCGGAGAAATCCACAAACCTGTCGCAAGTCACTGACAAACTTTATCACATAATGTTGTATTGAGTACACCTTGCCGGAGCGGGGTTTCAACTCACCAAGGCACTGATTGCATAGGTAGTTATAAATTCAACTATTGTACGATCACAACCATGATGGCCCCTTATTAATTAGAGAATATGACAGTCTATTTCTAATACTGTGATGTTCTTGTAATAATATACAGCTAATTCTTTGATAATTTGATAGCTTCATTAATATAATCAGGTATTGAGAACACCTCGAAAGTTAACGACTGATGATTTCTTAAAGTCTAGAATGGAAGCTCAGTTAAATAGAAGTAAACTAAAACAAAAGTCACTGCTGACTGGGTTAGAAACTTAACAGCTTATTTGAGTTATAAAAAAAACAAGTAAAAATCTAATCTGGATGGTTTTTAAACTGGCCGTTTTTCAACCAGTGGTAGCTAATTCAAGGTGACCATTAAAGAAGGCTTGACTGTACGTTTGTCACATAAAATAATAGATGCACTGTATCTCTTTAATTTTCATACTAAGTGAAAATGAAATATAAAAATTAAGCTAAAAAAAACCATTTGAAATTACTGATTGTTTAACATCAAGTGAGCTATATTTCAGTTATATTTATGCCAAGGATATTTTTTCTCTCAATAAATAAAAAGTTTAAAATTAAATGAAAAAATAAATTAATGCCTACGTCCACCCTTTTCAGAAATAAAGCAAATTCAATTTCTAGTGCAATAACTACAGTCAAACGTGTATATAAAGGACACTCAAAGGAACCTGAAAATGTGGCCTTTATCAGCAGTTACCCTTTATGTACAGGTTAAGATTATATGCACTATTCATTAATGGGGAAAATGAGACTGCCCTTTATAGACAGTGATTTGTTATATAGAGGTGCTCTTTAAGGCAGGTTTGACTGTATTTAGAATATCCTGTGTAACTCTACTTATCTGACGTAAAGATAATGATTATGACTTTTAATAGGCATCTTTGTACTTACATTGGTTAAATGTACTGGAAATGATTCTGTCAAAGTCATGTTATTTACAGACTTAGTTAGTGCTTCCTTTACAATGTTACCCAACTTTATTATCTCCATATCCATGTGTCTACAATACAAATAATAATATTTAATTACAAATACTACACTACAAAAATTCAACTACAGCTGATAATACAATAACATTGCCCCACAACAGATTTTATAAAAAAAATATTTGAACTTTCATTATCACCTGTTAACTTTCGCCTGACAAAGGGCATTGAATTGACAGGGTAGTATGAACATACAGATTGGTTTTGCATCAGCTTTAAAATTTTGTAAAATCCATTGACATTTCAATTCAACTACCAATACAGTACCTTTTATCTTTCTGTAACCATGTCTTGTCTCCTAAAGTCACAAACACATTTTTAATGGCCATTCTGTGTGCGACTGCCATCTTCTTTGGACTGGAAACAAAAAAGGGACCTTTCTTCTAAATCTTACAGAAATTTCACTTGCAAATCTCCAACATTACAAAAAAATGTTTTATTACAATGTAATTTATATTAAACTTTAAACGTTTTTTGTATTAAGAGGGTAACATTTATTTTTCAGAACAATTTCCCAGCTAACAAACACTGCTTAAATATTATATGAAGACAGCTAACTAATCAACAATAATTTTTAAACATATTAAAATCAGAAAATTTCACTGTGTCAAAAATGTGTCATGTTATTTATCAACTAAAATATTACATTTTATTATTAGTACAACTAAAAGTCATTTTTGAATAAAAAAACATATTCACAGCCTCAGATTTAATATTCACTGGCGGTAAATGTCATGTGTTATCTTTTTTAGTAATTTAAAATAGAACATTTCTGATAGAATAAGTAACATGTGACATTTACCACCAATGAATACTAAATCTGAGGCAGTGAATATGTTTTTTTTATTCAAAATATAGAATAAAATAATTAGTCTTAAATTGACCTTTGAAAAAAAATGATATTCACTTTGCCCTTAGGGCTCAATGAATATAATTTATTTTCAAAAGTCAATAAATTTACACATTTACCTCATCAAAAGACAGTAACTGTATATTATCAAGCAACAGGCATATTACAAACATATAGTTGATTAATATACTATCATTGATATGCTTTGCTAAGAATGGGATTATCAACGCATCTTTCTTCTCAGGCTTCACCTATGATGCGATATTGCTCTGAGAAATTCATTCTCACAAAACAAATCAACGATAGTATATATCTTCAATACCCGACTGACTTAATATATCAATCAAAACTATTAGTTTACTTTCTACTCAAAATGAACCATTTATTTACATTTTCCACTGATCAGTGTTATCAAGTTTTCTCCAAACATCAGAAATCAAAGCAGAAATCAAGCTTCTGTGTTCCATAAAACTATCACTCTTCAAAAATAAACGTGTGATACTACTTAATGTCATCCTGAAATGATAAATAAATATATGTCCATTACTGTTTAATTGAAATAAATCTCCCTGTTTTAACTGGCTTTGGTAATTAGAACTTTAAGTCAGGTGTCATATAACAAGCCCAGATGCCAGTCTTTGGTAATTAGAACTTTAAGCCAGGTGTCATATAACAAGCCCAGATGCCAGTCTTTGGTAATTAGAACTTTAAGTCAGGTGTCATATAACAAGCCCAGATGTCAGTCTTTGGTAATTAGAACTTTAAGTCAGGTGTCATATAACAAGCCCAGATGCCAGTCTTTGGTAATTAGAACTTTAAGCCAGGTGTCATATAACAAGCCCAGATGCCAGTCTTTGGTAATTAGAACTTTAAGTCAGGTGTCATATAACAAGCCCAGATGCCAGTCTTTGGTAATTAGAACTTTAAGTCAGGTGTCATATAACAAGCCCAGATGCCAGGCTTTGGTAATTAGAACTTTAAGTCAGGTGTCATATAACAAGCCCAGATGTCAGTCTTTGGTAATTAGAACTTTAAGTCAGGTGTCATATAACAAGCCCAGATGTCAGTCTTTGGTAATTAGAACTTTAAGTCAGGTGTCATATAACAAGCCCAGATGTCAGTCTTTGGTAATTAGAACTTTAAGTCAGGTGTTATATAACAAGCCCAGATGTCAGTCTTTGGTAATTAGAACTTTAAGCCAGGTGTCATATAACAAGCCCAGATGCCAGTCTTTGGTAATTAGAACTTTAAGTCAGGTGTTATATAACAAGCCCAGATGTCAGTCTTTGGTAATTAGAACTTTAAGCCAGGTGTCATATAACAAGCCCAGATGCCAGTCTTTGGTAATTAGAACTTTAAGTCAGGTGTTATATAACAAGCCCAGATGTCAGTCTTTGGTAATTAGAACTTTAAGTCAGGTGTCATATAACAAGCCCAGATGCCAGTCTTTGGTAATTAGAACTTTAAGTCAGGTGTTATATAACAAGCCCAGATGTCAGTCTTTGGTAATTAGAACTTTAAGTCAGGTGTCATATAACAAGCCCAGATGCCAGTCTTTGGTAATTAGAACTTTAAGTCAGGTGTCATATAACAAGCCCAGATGTCAGTCTTTGCCTTAATTTTTCACCTACTTGCCCAAAAGCCAAATTTAGAAAAAAAAATCTATTTATTCAAACAAATTCTTTCATAATTTTCACGTGCCCCAATCCAGTTTACTTGTTTCGGACTTCGGACAAGTGGATTAGTGCGAAGACTGAGAGGTTAACCCACCCAAAGCTATCAGTCTTACTTTTTGTCTATGTAGAAAATTGTGTTGTCTAATTTGTTTTCCTAGAATTGTACTTTTACCACAAACTCTATTCTAAACTAATCTATGTTGATCTTTATTGTAATGGTAGTCAACCTATGTTCACTGCACTTCTAATATATGTAGCATTATTTTAAATCTACATCAGGGGCCTTCGTGATCGTGATTTTCTCCAGGTACTATGGTTTACTCCACCAATTCAACTTACCGCCATGATATAACTGAAATATTGTTGAAAGTGGCATTAAACACCATAACCCAAATGTACATCATATAGAGTCAAACCTATCCATAAGGTCACCTATAATTAAGCAGTCAACTGTATTTAAAGGTCACCTTCTTCTTGTCCTGTCATAGAAAATTTCATATGAATTGAACCTCTTTTAAGAGGTCACCTGTCTTAAAAGACAATTTTTTTTCTTTGTCCCAAAGGTGACCTCTTAATATAGGTTTGACTGTAAATCAAATACTTGATTAACTTGAAGTAAACTTCTCTGATGCAAACACAAATTCCAAAGTGATAATTTAGAAAACCAGATATCCTATAAATTAAACCCTTGCTGGAAAGACAAAGAAGACCAAATTTGAAAGTCTCACAAACAAATAAATACTTATCACAATTTGGGTTAGGGTTAGTCCACCTCACCACGAGTGTGATTCAAACTCACAACATTACTAGTGGTGATAGGCAGTGATTGCACAGGTAGTTGTAAATCCAACTTTCATATGATCATGACCACTATTTGGACAAAAGACTGTATTGTATGCATTCTTACCCATGAAGTTGACTTTCCTCGAGGACACTTTCTACCATCAAATTAGCACAGGTTTCTAACTGAGTGTTAGACAGTTCATTATCATATAAAGCAAAATTATCTGTAAATAATTTCCACTTTGCTAAGGTGAAGTTTCTTTCATTGATGTCGGAAATCTGCAATAAAAATATCAGTAGATGTATTATGAAACGTACACAAATCATCATAAAACAAGACAATGTTATAACGACATCATTTTTCTGCACTCACATATTTTTCAAGAGCATTTTTGATCGTGCAGCTGCCTTTTAGTTAAGTTTATTTAAACTAAAACACTGTCTGTAAGAAACGATTATCCAGCCCAAAAACTATACCATAGTAACCCTAATTTGTCAACAACAATCTTCTGTGTCTTCTATGCCCTGCTATACAATATGGTTGACTACACATCATGACCAATCATTGAGTCATAAATAATAGATATCGGACCAACAAGCTCAGAGGAACTCCTACAAAAAGTGGTGAATCAAAATGTTGGGATAATATGATCAACTACACATTATGAGCAATCATCCTACCAAGCATAAAAGCTATCAGACCAACGACCTCAGAGGAGTTTCATTCACAAAGTGAAGCTTGATGGATGGATGGACAGACGAACAAACGATTGGACCAACAGAAACACTCTATGCCCCCATACTATCGCATGTGGGGCATAAATATCATTTGATGCAATTAAACAAAACAAAAATTAACTGGCAGGTGCTTACTTGTCATCAACTATCCACTCTGCTATTTTTAAAACACAACTGACAGGCACAATATGCTTGTCTGATAAATAGTCTGGTTCTAGGTCACCCAACCATTTCTTTTACAAACACATGTGCATAAGAATTCCAAAGATCGTTTGTTCTGTATTTAAAACAAATATTTCCATACAAGACTAGAATATGTGAAATGATGGTGCCAGACAACCATTTTTTTTAGATCATTAGTTTTCAGAGATGTCTGATTTCATCATCAATTGGTGGTTGAAATAAGTTGACCTGAATGCCAATATCAGATGGTGATTGACCTATACAATAGCTGTATATACAATAGCTGTATACATTATGCAAAAATTCCAAAATCTGTAGACAGTAATTACAAGGTCATGGTCATGTGTCTGGTTCACATGTACTTTTAATCAAATATTGAATAAGTATATAACCTTCTGATTCCAGGTTAAAGACTGATTATCTGGTACTGTCAAGGTCAACTGGTTTACGAACTGCTTCCTACTCCTGTTAGTCATCCACATCGATTTTAATGTTTGTACCAGTAATAGTTCCTAAAACAAAATAGGTGTGTGTATATATTGGATGGAGATTAATCATACTTATTTCATTTTCAAGCAATCTGACCAGCTTTATAAAACAAACTTGATCAGCTTTTAAAACAGATATTTTCATTTTGTTTATATCCAGTTTCATTCTTTCTGTGCACTGTATAATAAACAAGCTATATAAGATCAAATCAAAATAATTTACAAAATGTATGAAACAGTAAGGTTCAAAAACATTTTTTTGATACATATCCTTTAACATAATGCACCATATTTTTTTGTAAATGTTATTTTACTGACACAAGCAAAAACAGAGATTCAACCATTGTAGAATCTGACTTTTATATTAATGATTTGATATTTGAAATTTGTATCTTACCCATAAATACTGTAATCTTCTGGTTTTTAAAGATAGTTTATATAACTTCTCTGCCATCGTTGGTGTGATGAAGTAGTAAACTATAGATACCCAGTATGGATGTTGTAAGGGTTCCTCTACAACTAAATCTGTGTGTTGTGTATACTGACACATTAATAAGTGTACTTCTCCCCAAGTGTGTAGTAGTACCATGACAGGATACACAAGGTCTAAATTCTGAATATACAAATTTACATGATTTTTCTTCACTACTATTATTGTACTACTCTATTTAGTTTCAAATCATGTACTTGACCTCTGACCCTGATTATACTCTTATACAGAATACTATTTAACTTACATTTCATCGTCTTTAAAGTATACAAAAATGTGTCTTATCTTTTAGCTATGTAATTATCATACATAATTTGGTCATGCCATGATATAGTTGAAATACTGCTATGGTTGAAGTAAAACTCCAATTAATTAATCAATCTTTAAATTCTGGTAGAAGAGTTCAACATTAGATAAACGGTAAGGATTAGGGTTATGGTGTTTAACGCCACTTTCAACAATATTTCATTTATATCCTTGCGGTCAGTTTTATGTTGGGTGAAACCGGAGGACTAAGAGAAAACCACAGACCTGCCACAAGTCGCTGACAAACTTTATCACATATGTTGTATAGAGTTCATTATATATATTTATATCAACTTCCAGATAATATTTATTTCAGACATCATCAGTATTTTTTTTTAATGGAGGAACAATATAAGTTGTGCACATTAAGTATTTAGTTGCAATAAAGAATTTAATAGAAACAATATAATAAGTAAGACAGATAGAAGGTCAGACAGACAGACAGACAATGACAATATGAGAGAAATATTAATATTTAATTCTCTTCATTAGTGTGATGAAGCCTAAAAAGTGAAGAAAGATTCTTTATCAACTACAATAATACCTTTTTATCTTTAGAATGTGGACACATATCAATGAGTTTTGTTAATTGTGTTGCCATAGTAACCATTATATCCTTGACCTTTCTCTTGTTGATATCAGTGATGGTATAATCTATTAACTTGGCACATGACATGCACATTGTTAACAACTGTACAAATACCTCAAATTTTGGTATTAAATCAGAACCTAAAACAGACAAATGTTTGTATCATTCAAGTGAATGTTTGTGAACTTAAATGACATAGAAACAAAAACCAAACAAATATAAATGTTGACAGTAATAAGTCACAAACAAAAGTTGTTGAGCTTTAGATTTGTACAACAAAACAAACTTCATGTATTCTTACTGCAAATAAGACAGAGAATGAATGTTATATATATTACAAATATAACTATTATACATGAAGCTTACAAGAATTTTTTTATATTTCTCATTTCATGCTTGAATAGAATGTATTTATTGTTATATTTAGAAAAAAAAAGAAATTGTTCTTTCTATAAATACCACAAATGTTTGATGGGATAGTTTTTTTTGGCTAAAACTTACCATGGGATTTTTTTATTTTAGGAGGTATGATGATAATTTTTTAAACATTTTTTTTACCACAGGTTCCAGTCTCATGCAAATGTAAAGATGGCATGATAATAGACTAATAAGTATACAATGTCTTCTTAATTAAAACTGTACAACATTTGTAAATAATAAATTTATTTGAGAACTATTTGTTTCAGTTTCTTACTGATCTTCTTACATTGATAATTATGCTTTTTTCATGAAAACTGGGAGTTTTATTACTCCCAGATGAAAATTATGTTAAAACGGTAAACTGCTGCATAATTTGTTACTTACATGTTTTTATTTTAGATATATTTATGAATTGTTTGTATGTTGCACATCATTTAATTGTCTGATCAATAAACTGCCGGTTGTCAAGGTAATGATGAACAGCATTCCCCAGAAATGGATGCAATCAGTCAAATATGTTAGCATCCATCAACTATCATTCACCAATCCATCACCAATCAGTCAAACAGTTAAGGACTGTATATCATGATGAGAACAAGCTACACTTTGATGAGATGATCCTGATGTCCGCCTTGCACTAGACCAACACCCATAGTTCACTGAAGAAACAGTCCATGGGTAGACATGCCCACCTTATCCAGATTCTGAGCCAACCAGTCTGTGCTCTTACTCCTTAATGCTGCATGTTTAGCAGAAAAGCAGCAAATACTTATTATAGAGTATTTGGTTTGACCTGACCTTGGCTTTCACTCATGTCCCACCACACCCAAGGCAAGCATGCTAATCATTATACCACTAGCACAGTCTAATAGAATGAGGGTAGAAAGATCAAAAGTTATAATGTGGTACAATAATCATGTATTTTTAGAGCCTCACTTGCTTTCCGCAGGCCCCTTAAGGTGGTACCATAAACTTCAGGTAAAATTTGATCTGCTCGTTTAATTTTCTTATTTTTTTGGCAATGTGTTTGAATATATCCACTGTAATAAATATCCAAATTTTAACAAATTCCAACCAACAGACTCAGAGCTATAAATGCACTAGCCACATAACAGCTTTTCTCTCTGTGGTTTTGATCACTGAGATACTTGAAATCTGCATACAAACATCATATGATCAAAACGTTCAACTGATTTTAAAGAGTTATCTCCTTGTAGTGTATGGTACCCCCTTAAGACCATATATGTCACTTACTTGTTGTATCATTTGACATATGACACAAGAAATTATCTTCAGACTTCTGTACTAATGTCTGCCATATTTCTACAGAGGTGCCCTGTGGTAGTTGTTCCACCTCACAACAAAACCTGATAAAATAAACATGCAACATATTAAAGATAAATAAATAACTCTCAAAATTCCATAGTTTTATTACAAATATTTTAACTGTACTATAGACATTCATATGAGCTTATATTGTTCAACTGGAAAAAAGAAGATTTATATAACATGACTTAATACGTATTTAATTTCCTTACTAGTCCATTAGCCTGAAGAGCTAAAAACAACTTCACACTAAACTACAAATGAAAAGTTAGATTCAATTATACCATTAGTCCACATAGACGTGTAGTCCACATTTAACTATAATCAGCACAGACCAACAGTATACATCTGTAGTCCACATAAATTTATATTAAATATTGACTCATAATCCACACTGACCTATAGTCCACATAGTTCATATGGACCTATAATACAAACAGACTTGTAATCCATATAGATCAATAATTCTTATAGACAATAGTCCATATAGACCTATAGTCCATAAAGACCTATAGTCCTTATAGACAATAGTCCATATAAACCTATAGTCCATAAAGACCTATAGTCCTTATAGACAATAGTCCATATAAACCTATAGTCCATAAAGACCTATAGTCCTTATAGACAATAGTCCATATAGACCTATAGTCCATAAACACATATAGTCCATATAGACCTATAGTCCATAAAGACCTATAGTCCATAAAGACATATAATCCATATAGAATCCTAGTCCACATAGACCTCCAGTTCACATTGACCTATAATCCACAGAGACTTATAATCTATATAGAATAAATGTCCACATATCGCCAGACCTACAGTCCACATAAACCCATAGTCAACAAGGACCTATTGTCCACATAGACTTTACTTCACAAAGACTTATAATCCTTATAGGATCATTGTCCACATAGACATATAGTCCACATCGTCCACACATATCTATAGTCCTAATAGACTTTTAGTCCACATGGACCTATGATTCATATAGACCTAGACCTAGTGTAGAAACTACAATATCTCACCTTTTCCTGAAACCTTCTGTAAACAAACATTCTGATTTGACATTTCCACTCACTATAACATTAACCAATTTAACAACAAATTTATCCATCTGTCTAAGCTTGGAATATAACTGTACAAGTTCTATCAGAAACTTATCTAGGCTTTCAACATCCTAAAATAAATAAATCTTCTAGTAATTCCCTATAGAAGAGGAATGTCATATAAATTCCATAATTTATAAATAGTTAACACTTTTTATTATATTACATTTTAGTAAAAGGTTTTCTTCTGGTGAAATCTGAAATATAAATATCATTAATAGACTGTTTCACATTATCTACAATTATTAGTTCAAATGGAATAAATTTGCATCATACTTAATAATTATAATTGATAATTTTTTTATAGCTCTGATTTCAAGGTTTTAATCCATGATTATCATGTAGTGTGGAACCTAATAGTAGACTGAGGTAATGTTACAGAAGTGATATCATTGAGTTGAGTGAGCGAGTGATTCCTGTTTAATACCAACCTATGTCATGACATGAACAAGTTACATTCATTGATATGATGATAATGAAGTCTGCTTTGTTTTAGACCAACATGCTGAGCTGGATTTTTAAAGTGCTAGCTCACTGAAACAACAGTCTGCGGGAAGACATGTCTCACCACTCGGAGATATTATCCTGATTCCGTGCTAACCAGACCACAGTCCGCAGGAAGAAATGTCTCACCACTCGGAGATATTATCCTGATTCCGTGCTAACCAGACCACAGTCCGCGGGAAGACATGTCTGACCACTCGGAGATATTATCCTGATTCCGTGCTAACTAGACCACAGTCCGCGGGAAGAAATGTCTCACCACTCGGAGATATTATCCTGATTCCGTGCTAACCAGACCACAGTCCGCGGGAAGACATGTCTGACCACTCGGAGATATTATCCTGATTCCGTGCTAACCAGACCACAGTCCGCGGGAAGACATGTCTGACCACTCGGAGATATTATCCTGATTCCGTGCTAACCACACTTTGCTCTTACTACTTAATACAGCGTCCATAGCAGAAAAAAAAATATATATCAATATTATAAGTTTTGGGTTTGAAATTAATTTTTTTTTATATCCCTTTAAATTTTAAAAATCACATTGAACTAAAACAATGAAAAAGAAAAGAAAATATGTCTTCTAATACTGACACATGACTGAAAATCCTCAGTCAATACAAAACCCATTTTAGATTACCTGAATTCCACCTGTACAGGACTGTTGTAGAATTGTCTCCATTCTAAACTCCACAATAAGGTGATTTAACTGTACAAGACTGATAAGACATGTAAAATAGCCATGGGATCTGAAAATTTATAAGGAAAAATATCATAGCATGTAAAATAAAAAATATCTTGGGATGTACAATAAATCATGCGATCTGAAAATCTACAAAGAAAAATATCATAGAATGTACAATAAGCCATGGGATCTGAAAAATTACAAGGAAAAATATCATAGAATGTACAATAAGCCATGGGATCTGACAAATTACAAGGAAAAATATCATAGCATGTACAATAAGCCATGGGATTTAAAAATATACAAGGAAAAATATCATAGAATGTACAATAAGCCATGGGATCTGAAAATTTACAAGGAAAAATATCATAGAATGTACAATAAGCCATGGGATCTGAAAATATACAAGGAAAAATATTATAGAATGTACAATAAGCCATGGGATCTGAAAATATACAAAGGAAAATATCATAGTATGTAATATAGCCATGGGATCTGAAAATTTACATGGGAAAATATCATAGGATGTACAATAAGCCATGGGATCTGAAAATTTACAAGGAAAAATATCATAGAATGTACAATAAGCCATGGGATCTGAAAAATTACAAGGAAAAATATCATAGCATGTACAATAAGCCATGGGATCTGAAAAATTACAAGGAAAAATATCATAGCTTGTACAATAAGCCATGGGATCTGAAAAATTACAAGGAAAAATATCATAGAACGTACAATAAGCCATGGGATCTGACAAATTACAAGGAAAAATATCATAGCATGTACAATAAGCCATGGGATCTGACAAATTACAAGGAAAAATATCATAGAATGTACAATAAGCCATGGGATCTGACAAATTACAAGGAAAAATATCATAGCATGTACAATAAGCCATGGGATCTGAAAAATTACAAGGAAAAATATCATAGAATGTACAATAAGCCATGGGATCTGACAAATTACAAGGAAAAATATCATAGCATGTACAATAAGCCATGGGATCTGACAAATTACAAGGAAAAATATCATAGCATGTACAATAAGCCATGGGATCTGACAAATTACAAGGAAAAATATCATAGCATGTACAATAAGCCATGGGATCTGACAAATTACAAGGAAAAATATCATAGCATGTACAATAAGCCATGGGATTTAAAAATATACAAGGAAAAATATCATAGAATGTACAATAAGCCATGGGATCTGAAAATTTACAAGGAAAAATATCATAGAATGTACAATAAGCCATGGGATTTAAAAATATACAAGGAAAAATATCATAGAATGTACAATAAGCCATGGGATCTGAAAATATACAAGGAAAAATATTATAGAATGTACAATAAGCCATGGGATCTGAAAATATACAAAGGAAAATATCATAGTATGTAAAATAGCCATGGGATCTGAAAATTTACATGGGAAAATATCATAGGATGTACAATAAGCCATGGGATCTGAATATTTCCAAGGAAAAATATCATAGAATGTACAATAAGCCATGGGATCTGAAAAATTACAAGGAAAAATATCATAGCATGTACAATAAGCCATGGGATCTGAAAAATTATAAGGAAAAATATCATAGCATGTACAATAAGCCATGGGATCTGAAAAATTACAAGGAAAAATATCATAGCATGTACAATAAGCCATGGGATCTGAAAAATTACAAGGAAAAATATCATAGCATGTACAATAAGCCATGGGATCTGAAAAATTACAAGGAAAAATATCATAGCATGTACAATAAGCCATGGGATCTGAAAAATTACAAGGAAAAATATCATAGCATGTACAATAAGCCATGGGATCTGAAAAATTACAAGGAAAAATATCACAGCATGTACAATAAACCATGGGATCTGAAAAATTACAAGGAAAAATATCATAGCATGTACAATAAGCCATGGGATCTGAAAATTTACAAGGAAAAATATCATAGAATGTACAATAAGCCATGGGATCTGAAAATATACAAGGAAAAATATCAGTTTTACAATAAGCCATGGGATCTGAAAATTTACAGGAAATAATCATGTTGATGTAAAATAGCCATGAGCTCTGAAAATTTACAAGGACAAATATCATAGCATGTAAAATAAGCCATGGGATCTGAAAATATATATGAAATAATCATAGGATGTACAATAAAAAATATCTTAAAGTTCATTATTATCAGTAGTCTTTCATGTTTCATTTCTCTGATAATTACTGTACATCTCTCTTATGAAATTTGACACAAAATATTATCAGAATGCCATATTTACAACTTCTATCACCATATTTTAAGTGCAAGAGGTCTACAAATTGAACTGACATAATTCTAAATACTGTTATGATGTAATTATTTTTAAAATACCTGTAAACCTGTTGCTGAATACAAGTTTATAAACATGAAATGTCCTAATAAGACTTACACATTATTTCCTTTGACAATATTAAACAAACTTGCATTAAGTTAGACCAATTTGACAGATTTATTTATAGTATCATAAAATATGTTAATGTACTCAATATTGATATTTAATTCTTTTATCATTATTGCTCAAGAAATACTGAAAGTTTGCAGGGTTGGTTGGTTTTTCAGGTAATATAAATTCATTTGTTTTGTTTGTTGATTAGGTAAATTGATATTGTTGTGTTTGTGAAATATTTGTCTACAATGTTTCATAGTTAATATCTTTAAATATTATATCCTTATAATGGAATAAATTTCCATTATTCTTAACTCCAATTATTAGTCCAGCCATCTTATTTTGAAATCTTCGAGAAATTCAGAACCAACATTCGACATCTTTGCAAAATACAAAAAGTTATTTCAGAAAAGGCATGTGCAAAGCCAAGTGCTGTCCAAAGTCAATTCTATATAATTCTAGAAATTTCTCATAGCTAAGGAGGTAGAATTTCAAGGAGGAGTTAGGAACATAGAATAGACATAAATTCTCTTTAAACAAAAATATAAATAATCAAAGTTAATTAACAATGAAAGAGTGTAGAAAAATATGCAATTAACCAAACAATATCAATTTACTCAATTGACAACTCGACAAATCAGTTTATATTAACCAAACGGCCAATCTCAGTTGGAGTCTGGAATTCTGTAAGTTTACCAACAAATGATATCCGTAGCTCTATGGTAAAAAAAAAAGGAAGAAAAAAAGACGATTAAGAGAAGGAGTTCTACAGCTATTGTTATTACCTGTCACAGGTGAGGAGTAGCTGTAGTAGTTGTCTGTAAACTGGATCATGGGATTTGTCATATAAATCTGTGTCACATATAATCCCTAGTAAATGACCTATGACCTCAAGAACATCTTGTTGACCTTGATACTCCATTTGACCTTCTTCTGGGGTTTTTGATGTCGATATGTTCACACCCAATAATTTACAAAAATATACGAAAAAATCTTTAGCAGTACTGCAATCTGAAATTCTGAAATATAAAACAGAGTCAAAGACTCAATTGACTGAGTTCTATCCTCACCAAACACCTCCATAATGTGTAGAGTACAGCTATACAATATATGAAATGTAAATCCAAATGATCTAGGTTGAAAACTGTTGCATAATGTAAAATACACTGTTGAACATGTCTGCTTTAAAATATGGAGATAATATGTGCAAATACTCTGTAAAGTTTTATGAATCGGGCTTAAAAATGTGTGAGCAGCTGATTTTTACAAAATACAAATATTTATGTACGCCTTTTCCCCATCGTGCCATTCAACATAATTATCTCTGTATAACACAGCCAAATATACAAAATGTTTTAGATATTTTTTCCATCACCAACTCAACTGTTTCTTTGTATTCATTAATATGGTTAGCTCTAGGTATCTCCTGTTAGGTGACAACCATAGAACTACTCCTTCTGTTTTTAATTGTATATACTGGACATTTTAATTGTACATGGGGGGGGGGGGGAAGTTTTATTGTGTCATATGAACAGTGTGATTATACTCAACCATGAATCCTGCACTTACAGAAGAAGAAGAAGAACAGGATGGATATGAAAAAATGTGCATTGTAATATAAACTAGAGGTAATGTGAGTAAAACTCACAAATGATACCCCCTCTTTCTGCATTCATGAAATACAACTATTATACATGTTTTGATTTTATGATTTTTTTTGTATTTTATCATTTCATATTATTTGAGACAGCAGGGCTCACGTTGGAGGGCGATTCGGGCGAAGAAGTCGCCTTGTGGCTTCTCACTTCGCTTTGTACTAGTGCCAAAAGAGAAGTGGAAGTCGCCCTGTAATTTTACCAAGTCGCTTTGCTAATTTTAACTGTTAAAAAACATCGGTATATTTTTACTACAAAATTTCCGTTTTTCAAACCACCATTGTAAAGGGACGTAATCGAAACAGTTACGAATATAAAAACTGTACTACGGATCCAAACTCGGGAAAATAACATCGGTATTGTTTCATTTCATTTATTTGGGGTTTGATGGCGGCTATCCAAAGGGATTGTTTAACTTTGTGGATATGATTAGTTTCTTAATTAATATCAATCAGTGATTAAAGAGAAGCAATGTAAATAATATACACTCATTAAAATTTGATTAAATAATTAGCAATTTCACAGCTTGTGGGTTTTTTTGGGCATATATTTATCTTATCTAATGTTTTGTCATTTTATCTATGTGTGACTTGTTTGAAACAATGCTGATGTCAAAATAAATTTTATTATTCAATTTTATTTATTTATTATTTATTGGACAATAGTTGACTATCATATATGTGCCTTTATCATCTGTGCAAGACAAAACAAAGAATCTGAAAAGGGTTTACTTAATACAAACAAACAAAAAACAAATACAAGGACATATGTAAATCAAAGAGATGATATGCTAACAAAAACAAGGAATTAAACAACTACTGAATATACCTTAATGCATAACAAGTACATTATAACATACGAATGCCACGATAATGCCCCGCAAATGTGAAAAGTGGTACAATTAATTAGAGAAATATTTTGACTTCTCCCTGTACTCTCACCACTTCTCCCTGTTGTCTCTCACTTCTCTTTTGTCAGCACCTGAAAGAGAAGTCACTTCTCCCTCTGATTTCAAAGTAGTGGGAGCCCTGAGACAGTAATATTTATCATGTTTTGCTAAGTTTTAAATATATATATACTTACTTATTGCTACTTAAGAATTCTTTGAAATATACAGGTATGTATTTAAGTGCAGCAGATCTAAGTCTCTCTGGCGGTATGTTACACTGCAATGACTGATCAAATAAAAAATTAGATACATGTACAATTACTACTGGTTGTATATATCACTGTACAATTTAGTCATTTACTACTGGTTGTAGATATCACTTCTTACAATGGAATTTGGGGCTGTCGTGGCCATGATCATATGGTAGTTGGATTTACAACTACCTATGTAATCAGTGTCTATCACCACTGATGTTGCAAGTTTGAATCTCGATCAGGGCGAGGTGTACAACATTATGTGATAAAGTTTGTCAGTGACTTGCGACCGGTCAGTGGTTTTCTCTGGGTCCTCCGGTTTCTTCCACCAATAAAACTGACCGCCACAATATAACTGAAATATTGTTGAAAGTGGCATTAAACACCATCAAACAAACAACAGAACAATATAATGGAATTCCGTAAGATGCTTTAAAGATCACTACCACTTCGATCACTGGTTTAAACAGAAAGTCACTGAAAATCGGTATCCCAACATTTTGACTAGTTTTTTATTTTGTATCTTACTGGTCCTTATATCTATATCTCTTTCATCCAGACATACATGTACTTTTAACTGAAGCAATATAAATTACTTGAAAACTACTTACAAACCTTATCTAAGACTAATTGTATAGCAAAAGACAGAGTTCTCTCGATCATATTTATTGACAACTGAAATCAATTTGCGCAACTAATTTCCAGAAAAATACCAGCAGAAAACAAAATCCAGAACGATGAAAGAATCGTGAGTGAACACGTTTGGGACTTTAAAATACCTGGTCTTTTAAGGACCTGTCAGGCGACAACACTGTCATCGGGTCAAGGGCTGAATTCCAGAGTGTGACTTGCATTTATGAGTAAATCCCCCAATATATGTGATTAAAAAACCCCTGACAAAAATAGGAAGTTGAAATAATGTGATTGTCATCATATTCTTAAACTAGAGGCTCAGTGGGCTGAGCCTGTGTCGCTCACCTTTCATTCTGCTTTGAGGAAACTTAATACAGAATCTTCCATAGGTGCTTCCCACCAAGTTTCGGTTCATTTGGTTAAGCAGTTACAGAGAAGAAGATTTTTAGAAATCGACCAATCAGAAAAAAAGAATGGCCTGTGGCGGCCATGTTTATTAACAGATGGGAACTAAATGCACAATCTTTATAGATGACCTTCCAAGGATGCTTCCTACCAAGTTTTGATTCATTTGGCCAAGCGGTTTCAGAGAAGAAGATTTTTTAGAAATCAACCAATCAGAAACAAGAATTGCCTGTGGTGGCCATGTTTGTTAATGGATCGGAACTAAATCAGCAATCTTTATAGAGGACCTTCCATGGATGCTTCCTACCAAGTTTCGATTCATTTGGCCAAGTGGTTTCAGAGGAGACAATTTTTTTTAGAAATCAACCAATCAGAAACAAGAATTGCCTGTGGTGGCCATGTTTGTTAAGGGATCGGAAATAAATGAGCAATCTTTAGTAAGGACCTTCCAAGGATGCTTTCTACCAAATTTCGATTCATTTGGCCAAGCGGTTACAGAGGAGAAGATCCTTTAGAAATCAACCAATCAGAAACAAGAATTGCCTATGGCGGCTATGTTTGTTAACGGATCGGAGCGAAATAGGCATTATTTATAGAGAACCTTCCAAGTTTCGATTCATTTGGCCAAGCGGTTTCAGAGGAGACGATTTTTTAGAAATCAACCAATCAGAAACAAGAATTGTCTGTGGCAGCCATGTTTGTAAATGGATCGGAACTAAATGAGCAATCTTTATAGAGAACCTTCCAAGGATGCTTCCTACCAAGTTTCGATTCATTTGGCCAAGCCATTTCAGAGGAGACAATTTTTTAGAAATCAACCAATCAGAAACAAGAATTGTCTGTGGTGGCCATTTTTGTGAAAAAATCGGAACTAAATGAGCAGTCTTTATAGAGGACCTTCCAAGGATGCTTCCTACCAAGTTTCGATTCCAGAGGAGACAATTTTTTAGAAATCAACCAATCAGAAACAAGAATTGTCTGTGGAGGCCATGTTTGTTAATGGATCGGAACTAAATGAGCAATCTTTATAGAGAACCTTCCAAGAATGCTTCCTACCAAGCTTCGATTCATTTGGCCAAGCGGTTTCAGAGGAGAAGATTTTTTTTTAGAAATTAACCAATCAGAAACAAGAATTGTCTGTGGTGGCCATGTTTGTTGACGGATCGGGATGAAATGAGCAATCTTTATAGAGGACCTTCCATAGATGCTTCCTACCAAGTTTCGGTTCATTTGGCCTAGCGGTTTCAGAGGAGAAGATTTAAAAAAATCGGCCAATCAGAAACAAGAATTGCATATGGCGGCCATGTTTGTGAATGGATCGGGACAAAATTAGCAATTTTTAGAGAGGACCTTCCATAGATGCTTCCTACCAAGTTTCAGTTCATTTGGCTGAGAGGTTTCAGAGGAGAAGATTAAAATGTGAAAAGTTAATGGACGACAGACGACGGATGCCAAGTGATGGCAAAAGCTCACTTTGTCTTTGGCAAGGTGAGCTAAAAAAAAACTAGATGAAACACCTGACTGTAAATTGCAAATTAATTATTTGATTATACTTTCTTTATTATTTAGTTTTCATGCTCAAAGACATTTACAAACACAAGGTTTAAATAATGTGTTCTTGATCCCGTCATATTCTTTAAAATAATAAAAACATCACATTAAGGCCATCTAAAAAAAATGTTCTGGTTCTCAGACAAAGGATTTAAAAAAGGGCAAGGTATGTAGGGTTTTTATTTTTTGTTTTTATTTCCAATCCAACATGGGAAGGGTTTTTATATTTTGTTTTTATTTTCAGCAGTTTAAAAACATAACGCAAACCAGTTCAATTCTACTATTTTGGCAAACAAACAACACAATAGTGTTTACTCTGTCAACAGGCAGGATAGTCCACAGAACTATTTGTTTGGAACATAACTGTACATTAAACAGACTTGCCTACCCTTACAATTTTGGCGTAAGGCTCACGATTTTTTAGGCTAACTTATGCCCCGACGATTGTTGTCAATTTCCTTACAATTCGGCAAATTTGTGGTAATTCCGGAAAGTTTTCTGTACGGCAATAAAAACGTCCCATCGGCCGAAATTTTGAGGGGCGGCATTGTCTGAGAACCAGAACTTTTATTTTATTTGGCCTAATTTGTGAATTTACAGTAAATATGTACAGATTGTAAACTTACCTTACAGTTTACATATTGTTTCAAAACATTAAAGAAATTTTCTATATGTTTTGGTGGTTGTGTTTTATCAGAGGAATCAGGAACAATACTGTACAGATATGCTGAGTAACTACTTGAATGGTCTCTACAAGAAAAAAATACTTCACTACTTTAATTCTTAATGTGATATATAAATAACATGACATTTCTAAACCAAAATAATTGTTGATTTAAAAAAAACTAGGAAGAACTGTTTTAGATACCTAAAACTTATGTCTTCCCTTAATGCGGCCATCTGTACAACAATAAGTTACACATTATGAGTTGAATGATACTATTTAAAAAACAATTATTTGACCTTGAGGTCAAAGTCCAACAAAGGTCATTACGGTATGCAACACACCGCCTTATGGTCATGCACCCACATACCAAATATTATTGATCTATCTCGAAAGACAAAAAAATTATGGTCCAGACAAGCTTCTCTGAGAAGAAGTGGAAGAAGAAGAAGAAGAAGAAGAAGAAAAAATAAAACTAAAACAATATGTCTCCCTTATGTGAATGCATATATCATTTTTTTTCTCAGTCATCATTTTAATGTGTAAAGATCAAGAACACATTTTTTTGTAGCATATGGACTGATTCTCAAGAACATAACATTGACATGGAGCAGAAGTACAACAAATGTTTGTTGTATGTATATTGTTACCGAAATGATGAACATTTATCTTGTTTTCAACTGTTTATGTGAGGAATATCAGAAAGCAAATATTTGATTTCCAATAATTAATCAAGGTCTGACAATGGTAGCCATCTTGGATGTCAATTCTACAAAAAAATACATAATTAAGTTTAGTTCTATTGGGCAAGTCATTTCAATGAAGAACAATAATACATCAAAATGATTTAAAGAGCAAATAATTGAGGGGAAGGGATGACTGCACCAAAATTAAACCATCAATCAAATATGAAATGCACATCCGTATGCTATGAAAGGGAATGTTATAAAACTTCACAAAGTGCAGAATGAGAAGTTTGTGGATTAACAATAGGAGTGAGTGAGTGATTGTTGCTCAACACCAACTCAGCAATTTTTCAGCTATATCATGATGAGGGATTTAACAATAGAATTAGGATTAGGACAGTTGATTAACGATAGTACGATTGATATTGGTCCCAATGTTGGATGTGTTATGCAGTCAACGTAAATATACAAGAAATAACTTACTTATTGAATAGTGCATTGTGAAGAAGCTTAATAACTACATTTTCCAACTTGTTGTCTTTGCAGTTACTAGAGTGATTCCATAGTAACAAAATGGAAGTCAGAAGTTTATCTGTTACTGTTTGTAGTACCTACAAAATTCAAATTCAGTCCAATTCAGTTACATAATAAATATAACTTGCATGTACATGTATATTGCAACGTCTTTGCTCGAAATCCATACAGTACTTTTCATTCAAGGCAACCTCGCTACCAACAAAGTGAAAAGGAGATCGCCAATAGATCAACTAGCAGAGAGTATCAAAATCTGTGATAATTGTATGGTCACGCTATTAACCTAATTTTGCTTCAAATCCTCCCAATCAATTCAAGACTCATCCCACGGCTTAATAATTTTCTTAACAAATGTGTGCTTGGCCTGATGAAGTGTCCCAGGCTATGATCAAACCTCATACCTTCTGCACCAAAAGTAACTGATCTACCAACTGGGCTAAAGGAAATCTCCAATAAATAAACACAGAGAGTATCTATATCTATAATGATACCTTGATGAGCTCGCTATTAACCTAATTTTGTCTCATAACCCCCCATTCAATTCAAGGCTGGTCCATAGGTTTAACCATTTTCAACACATTGGTGCTTGACCTGATGAAGCGTCCAACCTCATAAAGAGATGAAAAACATTTCCGTTTCATGTCACCTCCACTACAATCATTGTAACGTCCCAAGCTAGGATAAAACCTCATACTTTCATTATATCCATATGAAGATAAAACAAAAACAAAGCTTATAATGATTTTTTTGCAATATCAATTACCATTTTCTGATTTGGATGAGATCTTTGAACATGTAGATATTTTGATAAAACAATTTGTAGTAGGTTCCATTGAGATTCATCATTCTCTCCACGGTCAGCAGACTTTACTATCAGTGGTAGAAGATTGCCTAGTAGTGTACTCTGAAAGTAACATGTACCTTATATACATTGTAATTCAATAGTTCAAAGGAGATGTTCACCAAATAGTTCAATGGAAATTTATTTGTAAAATTTGTTCATGCCACAATATAGCTGAAATACTGCTGAAGTTGGCATTAAACACCAATCAATCAATCAACCAAATAGTTCAAAGTAGAATTATCAACCTTCAGCTAGGATTATTTGTTTAAAGAAAAAAACATTTAAGTCTCTTCAAAGCTTAATTTTAAAATTTCATTTCATTGTTTAAAAAACAGTCCATTAAAATTTAAAATTGGTGTTTGTCTAAATCAAGCAATGTATAAATATAAAAAGATTCTTTTTCATTCGCTAAATACCAAATTTTCGTTGTTTTTGTTGGTTCAAACAAACTACGAAATTAAGTACAGAACAAAAGGCATAAATAAAAAGAGAAGTCATTTTTAAGTATCAAATCCACAAATTCAAATACCAAAGAGCATCTCGATTTCTGTCAATCCTCATAAATTGACACCGACAAAAATTAATGAAACCACTGTATATACTTTTATATCAATATCTTACAAGTTAATGGGAGACTCAATTTAAAAAAAAATGGTATGGACAGATCAAGGACATCGCGAATAGCAGTCCTCACAATAACAATTTTATCTTACTGTACGTTCAGGCATGTAACTAGGCAGTTTCAGAGGAGAAGATTTTTTAGATATCGACCAATCAGAAACAAGAATTGCCTGTGGTGGCCATGTTTCTTAACCAATCGAGACGAAATGAGCAATCTTCATAGAGGACATTCCATAGATGCTTCCTGCCAAAAGCCCACATTGCCTTTGGCACAGTGAGCTAAAAAGAATATTAAAATGTGAATACCTACATGTAATGTATAGTATAAACATGTTACACTATATCAGCATTAGTTAATTTCTAAGGGAGATATTGGCAGGTTATCTTTCTTTTAACAGCTTATTTCAAGAGTTATCTCCCTTTAACAGTTTACTACAATGGAAGATATTTTAGAAATGAACCAATCAGAAACAAGAATTGCCTGTGGTGGTCATGTTTGTTAACGGATCGGGATGAAATGAGCAATCTTTATAGAGGACCTTCCATAGATGCTTCCAACAAAATTTCGGTTCATTTGGCCAAGCGGTTTCGGGGGAGAAGATTTTTAAAAATCGGCCAATCAGAAACAAGAATTGCCTGTGGTGGCCATGTTTGTAAACGGATCGGGATGAAATTAGCAATCTTTATCGAGGACCTTCCATAGATGCTTCCTACCAAGTTTCGGTTCATTTGGCCAAGCGGTTTCAGAGAAGATTTTAAAAAATCGGACAATCAGAAAAAAGAATTGCCTGTGGCGGCCATGTTTGTTAACGGATCGGGATGAAATGAGAAATCTTTATAGAGGACCTTCCATAGATGCTTCCTACCAAGCTTCGGTTCATTTGACCAAGCGATTTCGGAGAAGATTTTTAAAAATCGGCCAATCAGAAACAAGAATTGCCTGTGGCGGCCATGTATGTTAATAGATCGGAACAAAATGAGCAATCTTTAGAGAGGATCTTCCATAGATGCTTCCTACCAAGTTTCAGTTCATTTGGCCGAGAGGTTTCAAAGGAGAAGATTAAAATGTGAAAAGTTAACGGATGACGAAAACAAAAGAACGACAGACGCCAAGTGATGGCAAAAGCTCACATTGCCTTTGGCAAGGTGAGCTAAAAAGGGATTTTTTACTAGACTGAATTGAGTTTAACTGGACAGAGTATTAGAAAAATAATCAAGTGTTTACAATACTCTTGTTATTCAGAGATATTGTTGAAAGTGGTGTTAAACACCATAAACTACTACTTGTTATTCAAGTCCTATATATATGTAACATACAAATTCTATATGAATGAGCAAATCAGTATTATAAAGTGATGGTCATGTTGGTCATCTAATAAATTTCAGAAATAATGAGGCTTTATTTATTCTCAGTGTAGGAGACTAATAAATTCCTCCAGATGTTCTATAATTGTTTCGGGGGCCGTCGTGGCCGTGGTTGTATGGTAGTTGGTTTTACAACTACCTATGTAATCATTTACATTTTCTTTACACGAGGAATACCATATGATTTTTTTTATCTTTGTCATACATTAGCCATGTCCAACAAGATTGCTGTTGCCATCTCTTTGAGTGATAAAATTAACATATTCCAGGTATTTAATTTTTGCCAGTTCATTTGATTTGTTTGTTAGGGGGTAGGGTGCTAGGGTTATGGTGTTTAATGCCACTTTCAACAATATTTCAGCTATATCGTGGCAGTAGATTTGTTTGTAAGTTGACGTATAATGTAAATCTATGCTAACCAGAAGATCAAACTTGTTGTATACATGTGATAATGATGATGACTGTAGAAGGTTCTGACAACACTGTACAACATAGTGGTGGTGTCTGGACTGCTGGCTTATATTGTCATTTATAACCTGTAGTTAATGAAATATCAAATATAAAATTAAATATTTTGTAATTGAAAGACAGAAGACTAGTAATTTGAACCTTAAAATTAAGTTTTTTGAAAAGCATTATGCATAAACAAATTTAATAAAAAAAAATACACCAACATGACATATGTAACGATCCTAGCTGAAAAGACAATAAAAACAAGATTGCTATGCCATAGCCAATGTCCCCCACCTATTTACATAGATCTGTGTATAAATTACTTTCATTAGTTCCTATGACTGAAATGGACTAATCTTTAATGAAGCTGTGTCGTCAATAATCAGTCAAGAATTTTGCTTGTGTTCTAGCAAGCCGTTATATAGGTTCTATATTAGAAATCATTTGTTATTTTAATTGTGCTAGCTATTGTATATAAATATTTAAAACAGCAGTACTCATCTCCATACACTATTTTTATGCCCTTAAAATTTAATTGGATTCTACAAAATTAAACGTAAATAACTCGCCATTTTCAAATCGCTTTTGTCACTATCACATTCCTCATGTGAGAAAAACCCTACATATCAATTTTCGTTGAAATTAGAGCACTTCGAAATTTTACGCATTTTGGCGGCCATCTTAAAAATGGCTGCCAAAATGACCGCCATTTTGAAATCGCATTGGTCACGATCACAAAAACCCTTAAATATCAATTTTCTCTGTACTTGGAGCATTCGAAATATTTTGTGTGTTTTGGCGACCATATTGAAAATGGCTGCCAAAATGGCCGCCATTTTTAAATTGCATTTGTCACTATCACATTCCTCAGGTCGAAACTCTTCTAAATATCAATTTTCGTTGAAATTGTAACACTTTGAAATTTTGATGTGTTTTGGCAGACATCTTAAAAATGGCCGTTATTCGAATTTTGCCCAATTTCAAACTTAAGCTAGGGATTCCTAATATAATGCTTGTGTGTAAGTTTGAAATCAATTGGTCAACAAATAAAAATCTTAGAGCGCTTGCAACATATCTCGGACGGACTGATGGACAGACGCCCTGCATTAGCATATCCCCCACTCCGCTTTGTGGGGGATAAAAATATGTTCAAAAACATTTGTATGCACGTAATTCTTTACCTCTGATACAAATAACACTGAAAATATACTTAATTTGCTTTTACATTTAAAGCACTCCCTTTTCTACCACCAGTGAAACATCAATTCAAATTTTGATGAACCACAAAATACCAAATATTCATTAAATTCAGAGTTAATTCAAACCCAGATATAGACTGTTTACATATTTTCTTAGCTTTTGATAAAATTACCTGGCAAATAGATGGCTTGATAATAACAAGGGTTGTTGTTGTTTTTGTTGATTTACGTGTTTCTAGTAATTCAGATAGTGTATGCCACACGCTGTAAACATCATCTTCTGTTAACTTAAATCTGTAAATTATAAACAATAAGATTCATTAATTAGTAGTTTGTAAAATAAAAATATATAAAGCACAGATAACTTTACTTTGATAAAAAGAAATGCCTTGAACTTCACTTTAACCAGATACACATGTATCTAACAAAACAGATCATTCTGAGTCTTATTTCGCTTTAAACAGAAATTTAACTTACCGGTAATGATTATTGCTTAAATTAAGTACTGTATACCAAGCGAGCTATATCAACAGACTAAAATGGTTTTTGATGGTGCTAGTTATCAACAGAAAGACATGTTGCTCAACTCCTTACTTCAAGCAAACTGCTCTTGCATTACTTCTGAATGCTGCATGCTCAGCATACAAGCAGCAAATACCAATCTTATTGTCTGGATTGACTAGACTGGCAATAGAACCCACAATCTTCTGTTATCAAAGAGGGGTTGTCTTGGTCGTGATGGTATGGTAGTTGGATTTACAACTACTTGTGCAATCAGTCCCTATCACTACTAAAGTTGTGAGTTCTAATCCCACTCATGGCGAGATGTACTCAATACATTATGTGATAAAGTTTGTCAGTGACCTTCAGCAGGTTGGTGTTTTTTATTGATACTCTGGTTTCCTCACCCTATAAAACTGACCACCATGATACAACTGAAATTTTGTTGAAAGTGGCATTAAACACCATAACCTTAACCCTTCTGCAATAAAGGCAAACATATGCTATTACAATGTAGAGGCATTTCAGATTACTGAAGTAGACCAATCTACTTGGCCCTTTTAACATATTTTATATGCTAACATACCATTACTCTAATAACATAACATTATCAGAGCCATAGTGGCTGCAATCATATGGTAATAGGATTATCATCTATAATTAGGGACGTGCCCATCACAATATAAAGTTGATTCCTGAATCGTATTGTGGCGAGGTGTACCCGATACAAATTTATGTAACAAAGTTTGACAGTAGTTGACCATTTTGGTAGTTTCTGTGGGTTCTTCCACCAATAAAACTGAACATCATCATACAACTGTTGAAAGTGGTGTTAAACACTAATAAACATCAAACATTTATTGTTCAAAAGATCAAGTCATTTTGAATGCAGAATTCGAACTGAATATATACATCATCATGAAAGAAATGATACTAGACTTGTTCTTCAATTCAATACATCAAAGTCCAAAAGAAGAATGCTATGCTCAAAGCTCTAACTGTTATTATATCTTTATTTACCTCTTTTTATTGAAAATCAATCCACTTAAAAAATCTATTAAAACTTGTTCCTTATTTTGTAAGAAAATTCTCTTTGATTTCCACACTAGTCTTACAAGTTTGAGTTTATCAGAAATTGGCTTTGTCCTGTCCTTCAAATGTCTGTACACACCTGCAATCAAGAAGAGAAAATTGCATTATAATTTTGTAACTTGAATTTTCTAAAAACATTGGAATATTTCCTCAAAATAACATTAAAGGAAAACGCCATGGTCTTAACAAGTTAGTGTGAAAATTTAAATGACAGTAAATAAAAGACATCTGTGTTAATGAATGCTGAAAAAATAGTATACCGTAAGGTAGAATTTGTTCATTGAAGTTGCATGTAGCACCAAATAATGGGGATTGCCATTTTTCAGAACTCTTCAATGTGAGGAGACAAAAGGCATAATCCATTCTCGGATTATACCTACAATTAAAGCTCTTCCGAAAGAGCCGTGACGCTACGGTGTCGATATCGTCTATTATATCAGCATTGATCTGTTGCAATTTTATCATTAAAAATTATGTAAATCGTAAAATAACGTCGTATATTTATCTTTTGATATTTACAAAATCATTATGACTTCATGTCAAACATTTTATTGCACTAACGAAAAGGGAAAGTGTGAGAAGAATTGTTTTTGCAATTACCGATCAAGACTACCCTTGTCAACACATCGACCAATGACCACGAAAAACACGGGAAAGTACGACAACATTGGCGACAAAAAAGAAAAAAAAACATGTGTACGCATAAAACAAGCTAAAAGTGACAGTTATTTAACCTACGGTCAATCATGTAAAACATACATGGAATTATACGTTGATACCAGGTTACCCCCCCTCCCCCAAAAAAATGAAAATGTAACATGGGATGGGAATATTAAGGAAAAAATTAGGACGATATACAAATTGTTAACATTGTATTGCAGTTTATCTGATTTTAAAACATGACCAAAAGGGCTCAATGTTGGGAAGAGTCAGATACATTATTTATTCAACTAACATGATCCGTCTCCGTGACGTCACATGAAGAGGTGTCATGGCCGCTTATGTAACAGTGGATTAATTCCGCCAGTGTACTTCATCCGGTGGATGAAATTTCCTAGTGTTTTATATCTACCAACATAAATGCACTAGGTTTTTTAATCTGGGTCTAGTGTAAAATATCCAACACTTACAGGATTAAAAATTTATGTTAGTGGATTATACTGGATATAAAACACTAGGAAATTACATCCACCGGATGAAGTATACACTGGCGGAATTTTTTGTGTAAGCATACTTTCTTTCCGGTGTGCAGAATGTCAGGGTACGTAAATACCCTAGTGTATTTCTACCTTGCACTAGTGTGTGTTTTATCCAAAAGGAAAGAATTCACTGTTGACTGTATATCCTAGATAATTTTATCCTAATTACGATGAAATACCTGACTATTTAAACTCAACATAAGATATAATCTCATTGAGATTAGGATTCCAAAGAAAATTTTGTCTGTATCTTCATCGTAATCTCATTTCAAGCCCTATCAAGGGTATTCTGGAAATGTTTAATTTGCACATGGCCGATTTTGTCGACAATGGACACCTCCGTGGCTGCAACAGGGAAAGTAGGTCATGTGACATCTTCCGCCTTTCGGTCGTTCTCAGGTTTTATCATTGCCTTACGAAACATATATGAGAAATTCATATTTTGGGGCCTTGTAATTTGAATTTGGAATTTCTAGTGTTTAGTATTTATATATGATAAAACCCGAGAACGACCGAAAGATGTCACGTGACCTACTTTCCCGTTTGCAGCCACAGAGGTGTCCATTGTCAACAAAATCGGAGGATTATCTGTCAGTATGGAGGTGTAGATGGTAGAAAGATATAAAAAACGGGTTTTCCTTGAAGAAAAATCATTTCACTATGCAAATTAGTAAGCAATTTGCCTCCTATCGACATTTTGACAGCGGAAATAGCGGTTGAAGTGACAGGGGTAGTAGGAGTGAGTGCGGCCTTGTGGTATTTTAGGTACATAGCGAGTATATTTTTAACCCTACACAAGCGCCTGTGGTCTAGCCAAGATGATATCTGAACTTAGTCAACACTGATGGCAACATAACTATACCTACATCGTATTCGTAGGTGGCAGACTGTCACATAGTTACATGTAAATATTGAAAAGAAATGATTCCCATAAATTGCATAATCATGATAATGCACAAACAGTCACTTGGACCACAAGAAATCCGAAGACATTTCCTGCTCTATCACTGTATCTCCAGTTAATTTATCACCACTCCACTCTCCAGTCAGTCTAATCTCTTTAAGATTAGGATTCCGAAAAAAAACTCTGTCTTCGGAATCCTAATCTCAACGAGATTAGTCTGACAGTCAACCGAGTCTGAGTGAAGTCGAAGTCGAAGTCGACGAAGATAAATTAAAGAGCAAACAAGTTTTAAAGAAATGCATATTATCTCAGTTTGGTAAAAAGCTTTACAGATCCAAAATGTTGATCATAATGGAAAGTGATCATGTAAATTGATAAATAAACAAAGCAATAAATGTTTTGAAACGACACACGTGCACCTGTTGTGATTGTTGCCATTTTTCTGGACTCTCGGGATTTATCATTTACTTTCGAATATCATCGGGGATCATCAGCAAAATCAAAGCAATGACGGACATGGAAATAAGTGTTCCGTCATTTTCGCGCGGAAATGGGGTTTAATTTAAAATCGCAATTTCGTCTCGAAAATAAAGTAAAGCAAATAACATTTTTATATAAAGTCGGCATCTATGCATACAATAAAAACTCTCTAGAGCTCATATACAACTGAGTATAACATTTATAAGATGTACACGCATGATTTACTATAACAGAGGCGTCGGATCGGAAAGTGTGAGCGCAAATATTACTAGGAAATATTCGCTTAGTCTAGTTTTGTGCATTGTGAATGCAAGATCCGTCGTCAAATTGGCGTTACAAGATTCTGCTGTGGTTTTATGATGCATATATATTAAAAACTGGTGTTGAAAGATTATTATGTGGTTTACTGAAGCATATATTAAGATTATTTTCGTCAAATTAATTTTCAAGACATTTACTTTAGAGATTTCAAACAAAAATGGCCCGAATATATTGCCTAGACCCGGAATACGTAACCTTTACCTATTGTTCTTGTCGGCTCATCTAGCCAAGACAGTCTTTCAATCCGGAACAAATTGCCCGCTACATCGGCTCTGCCGGAAAAAAAAGTTAACAGCGAAGAAGACGAAAAGATTTAATTTGATCCAAAAAATAATTCCCCGAAAATGATAAGATAAGATAAGATAAGATAGATAAGATAAGTTTTATTTATAAGATAAGTTTTATTTATAGTCGGCATATTTAAATAACAAAATATTTAGTAAAAAAGCATGTATAGCAATTTTAATACATTTGAGTGATAGGAGTGTGGTATTTAACAAAAGTATGATTATCCACAAACAATTATTATGCATTTTCTAAGAACAAATGGCATTATCAAATGTGATAACCTTAATTAATCATTTGATGTAGAATAGGAAAACCAATGTGTAATACAAAATATATTTATATATACAGTAGTTAAAATAATAATATATTACAAGAAGTATACACATACTGAATGACTTCTAATAACATATGACTGTAAAAGCAGTGCACATTAAAACAAGTAGAGTGACTGCAAAAGCAATGCACATTAAGGCAAGTAGATTATGGAAAAGCAGCTTATTTAGACAAGTGTACGACTGCAAAAACAGTACACTATTTTAGAAATAGGGATAAAATAATTTATAACAAGCACCAGTGCCGGCAGCGGTGGAGTGACTGAAAAAGCAGTCCACGTAAAGAGCAACACAGCAATACCAAAATAAAATATAAAAATACAACACAAGACAAAAAATAGGGGGACAAACGCTGTGGTGTGGCTCTAAACCAACACAGCAATACCAAAGTCAACGATATTAATACAAAAAATCTACAAATTACTTATAGACCAAATAGCTGCAGACCAAAAAAATACCCCCAAAAATGTTTTAAATTGGTCAGAACAGACAATTAGTTCAAACCAATACACAGTATAGGAACAAACCAAACATACCTTCATGTAGCATCAGATAATGGTTTAGAGCAGATAGTAGACTTCAGGGGCGGATCCAGGATTTCAAGTTAGGGGGGGGGGGGGGGGCACTTAAAAAAATTGCGCCCCACCCTCCCCCCACTGGATCTGCCCCTGGACTTCCCTACCAGAAATGAAAACACACTGGACTTAATCTTCACATCACACCCCTCGTACAAAGAACGCTGTAAACCAATATCAGCCATAGGAAACAGTGATCATCACATAGTGTTACTTGATATAGCGTGTAATCCCATCAAACCAAAACAAACTCGGCACAAAATATCTCTGTGGAAAAAGGCCAATATATATAAAATACAAGAGAACCTTATAGTATTTGGTGAAAACTTCAGAGATCAAACCTTTGATAGCATTGAAAGTATGTGGAACCATTTTAAAACAGCGGTCAAAAGGATCGTAGACCAAAGGGTTCCAACAAACAATGACAAGAGCACGACATATCCATGGATGAATACAAAAGTCCGGCGAAAGATCAGCCAGACACATAGAGCATATGCAAAGGCCAGACGAACCAAAAAGAAGAGAGATCGAGATAGGTACAAAAGATTACAACAAGAAGTACAAAGAGAGACAAGAAAGGCATATAAACAGTATATGGAAGAAGTAGTAAGCGATGGAGAAAATAGGAACAAGTTCTGGTCATATATTAAAAGCAAATGCCAAGAATTCAGTGGAGTAGCACCTCTTAAAAACAAGGCTGGATTTATACAAAGTGACAATCTGAGTAAAGCCAACATACTCAATGACCAATTCCATTCAGTGTTTACTAACGAAGACCAAACAAATTTTCCAGATAAAGGACCAAGCCCCTACCCGACTATGAAAAACATCAACATCAGTACAAAGGGAGTATATAAACTGCTAAAAACCCAACATCCTCACAAGGCTACAGGCCTAGACGAGATACCAGCATTTATCATCAGAACAGCAGCTAGCCAACTAGCACCAATACTAGCTTGAATATACCAGCGTACCCTTGACCACGGTGAAATCCCACAAGACTGGAGAAATGCCCTTGTGGTACCCATCTTCTAGAAAGGAGAACAACATATTGCGGCAAATTATAGACCAGTATCGTTAACGTCCATTTCGTGCAAAATACTGGAGCACATCATACACAGCAACATAATGAAACACTTTGACACCAACAAGATACTCACAGACACTCAGCATGGGTTCCGTAAAAAGAGATCCACAGAATCACAACAATTAGTCACCGTGCAGGAAATTGTAAAACGCTTAGCTACAGGATCCCAAGTTGACATCATCCTACTAGATTTTGCCAAAGCTTTTGACAAAGTGCCACATTCTAGACTACTGCATAAACTAGAATATTATGGAATCGACCAGGCCACTATCAAATGGATTAAGTCATTTCTAGAGAACGAAAACCAAAATGTAGTCCTAGATGGAGCTAAATCATCATCAGCTCAGGTCCTGTCAGGAGTCCCGCAAGGCTCAGTCTTCGGGCCCTAAAATACTATTCTTGGCCTATATCAATGACATGCCTAAAACCATCAATCATTCTGAAACACGATTATTCGCGGATGACACCATCTTATTCAGGAAAATCATTAACACCAATGACAGCGACCTATTACAACAAGATCTGAGTGCCTTAGAAAGATGGGAAAATGAGGAGTGGCAGATGAGTTTTTATCCAACCAAGTGCACAGTTATCAGAGTGTCACCAAGACAGTTCTCCCCACTCACTACCAACTACATGGTCACACATTAGAAGTCGTGGAGGCTAGTAAACACCTCGGGGTAACCATTACCAACGACTTATCGTAGGACAGACATATTGACAATGTAGCTGCCAAAGGGAACAGAACCCTTGGCTTTATAAGACGTAACTTAAGAGAATGCACCAAACAAGTAAGAGAAACCAGCTACCTCACGATCGTACGACTAACCCTGGAATACACAGCAATGGTTTGGGATCCCACCACCCAAACCCTGATACAGACAATAGAAAATGTACAACTTAAGAAGAGCTGCCCGCTTCGTCATAATGATTATACCAGCAGAACACCAGGATGCGTGACAAGCATGTTAACATCACTTGAGTGGCAGACTTTAGAACAACAGAGGAGGATAAGCAGACTCGTTATGATGTAAAAGATCCAGCATCAACTCGTGGACATCGACCGAGACTTATATCTCAGACCTGGTGACAGCAGAACCAGAGGTCAACATAGGTTCTTCCAGGAGAGGTCCAATTATGACACTCTCAGAAACTCCTTCTTCCAAAGAACAGTACGAGAATGGAACCACCTACCAGACACCACAGTTGGGGCCAGCTCCATAGAGGAGTTCAGGGCTAACCTCCAACAACAGGTCAGCCACGCCAACCAGTAGGCCCATGTACCCATGTAAATAGTTTTAACTGTGTCATAGTGAAGTTTTTAGTTGTACATAATCTTGGGGACAGCAGCTGTGTGTGCCTGGCATGCCTAGTCCCGCGGAACTTAAAACAGTCGGAGACGACTCCTGTTCTAGACTGGAAGAAGAACAAGAA
The DNA here is from genome assembly GCA_963383655.1 of Bathymodiolus septemdierum. Classification (NCBI taxonomy): domain Eukaryota; kingdom Metazoa; phylum Mollusca; class Bivalvia; order Mytilida; family Modiolidae; genus Bathymodiolus; species Bathymodiolus septemdierum. The sequence goes on from OY726518.1 coordinate 130,501,189, forward strand.
GAAGAACATTATTATTATATTGAAGAACTCGTTTCTACCCGTAAATAACTACGAGTACGACGAACTGACAAAGATCTTTCCACGTTTAAACTTTTATTCACCTTTGTCACGTAGCAAAACTCCCACATACCCGTGCATTATATTTTATTTTTGACTAACAAAAGTATTGACCTCTGACGGGTCACAAATCAGGTTAACATGCATACGAAATATTTGTTAACATATTAATCACATGATAAATATATTAATAAAATTTCAGGCCCTAGCTATTGGCAAAAAATCAATAGATAAAAATATTGTTTTTGATTTAGCAGGAAATAAAATTAAATGCGAAAAAGAAGTAAAATTGCTAGGTTTTACAATTGATTTTGAAATTAAATTTAATTCTCATTTGTAAAAAAAAAAAGCATTTAGGCAGTTAAATGTGTTAAAAAGGCTAGGTATATATTTAAATAAGTTGGGTAAATTAACCATATATCATTCATTCATATTGTCAAACTTTAACTTCCGTCCACTTTCATGACACTTTTGTAGTGAAGCCAATACAAATAAAATAGAAAAAATTCAGGAGCGAGCACTAAAATTTTGTTTATAATGATTATAGATAAGATAAGATAAAATTTTATTGTCCAATCAAGGTCCCAGCAAGGGACAGAGTCATTACAATGATTTATATTACACAAAAAAACAATAAACATTCTAATACATAAATGTAATAAACAGTATACAAACAAGCAATTTGCAGAGATTAGATTGGTACATAAGTACTAAACATATCTATGTCTCTGATGAGTATAATATTTGGAAGAGTCCACTGGGCAATTACAAAAAAAAATAATAATAATAAATATATATCATTTGTTGATATTTAATAAGTTATTAACTTCTTCTGAACGCCGAAATAGAAATAAACCCTTTTATATTTACAAGGGGCTAATTCAATGACAGAAGGCAGATCCAGCGTCCTCCCCATGACCAATGTACATGCATGAGAGCAATGCCATTCATATACAGAGGTCATCAAGGGCCGGTGCCTAAAGGACATTTAGACTGGAAATGATTAAACAAAATGAAATTAAAATGAAATTAAAGTCATCCTCATGGCCAATGTACATGGAGGAAATTTGCATTATCCAGATACAGAGGCCATCAAGGGCCGATGCATTAGGACCAATTTTCATCATATTCTTAAATGCATCAAGTGCCCAGTGGACCTCGCAACAGCTGTAGAGGAGAGAAACATCTCCCAACTTGATATTAAACTTCAGGAGAGAAGATTAAATATAATAGTACATATGCAAACTTGTTAATTGTATCTAAACTTCCAACATTAAAAGTGAGAAGGCTGAGAACTATGGCCATTGAGGTTTATGAAATTTTACATAAAGAAAGTCCTTCATATTTACGATACTAAATATTGTTTTAGGTATGACAACATTACAGAAATTCCTTCAGTATGAACCACAAGGTATGGTTTAAAAACCTTTCGATATGCTGCTGCTAAAATGTGGAACGAGTTGCCAAACCATTTTAGAACAAAATATCTTTTAATCAATTCAAAAATTTAATAAACTCATGGAATGGCAACTCGTGCCGCTGCAATACTTGCTGCTAGTATTATTTTTTTTCTAGAATAGACATTGCATGAAATTTGCCTTACTGCTGCCTTCTTCATGGTTGCTTTGTATGCTTTTCAGTTTAACTTGTGCTTTATTTCAGTGCTTAGCTATTTCTGCATGAATATTTTTAAAATATGTTTTAAAATATGTTTTAAAAATGCATGAATATTTCATATGTGTTTTGAGTTGTTTTGCTTATTTGCTTAATTATAGACTGTTTATAATTTGCATGAATGTACTTGTATGTGTAATGGGTGCTATAAATGTCGGCATCTATTTTCTGTTTTGACTTCTGGTCCTATGACAGTAAGTGCACAGAGAGGCACTTGCCACATGCGCACTGGCTGTAGGGGTTCAGAAGTCAAAGCACAGAAATGTATGCATAAATATTATCTGGATATGTATTTGTATTGCATGACATGTTTTATGATCTTTTATTGTGCTGTATTTAATTTATGTATTTTTATTATGCATGTCGGTTTGAAAAACTCTTGAGGGCTTATGGTGTACTGTTATAAAATGTACCGACGTTAAATAAAACTTTTTGATGATTTGAACGACCAATCGCAATATACAGGAAGTACGGAAAGTCTCTTAGGTATGATGTTTGTGACAACAGACAAGCATAGAAACAGTCCGAAAAGAAAGACGCCATATTATCACCATCTCACTACACGTTAAACTCCCCTCTCTATGAACTCCCCTGTTTAATAGTTGTCCCAGGGGATGTCATTTCGATGACTTGTTGAATTTGAACTTAGTTCTAGGAAGAGTAAGTTGACACACATTACAATATAATCTCAAGCCAAATACAAACTAAAACATATTCAAATGTCGTATAAATCATCTGATTTTCGAATTAGTCGAAGACACAGTACACTGATACAGAGATTTCAGAAATATTGAAAGCGAAATAGATCGACCAGAATCGAAACCTGCCATATATAACATGAAAAATTGAACATTTGTATTTTAATTTACTAAAAGTAAAAATTAAAGTTCTTTCTGTTCCAAACCTGTGTCTGAAAACAACAACACTGCTCATCTATAATCCAGGACACACACATTCTTACATCACAAGTTTTCAAAGGACTAATTAGATAAAACATGAAGCACTTATTTCTCAATGGATGTGATGTCATTATTACATTATTAACGTCATAACGACAATGCAGGCGATGAAAACAAAATCAGAGTGCACTAGCTAGATATATAGTGTGTTCTCTTAATAGTTAATAAAGCGTTAACTGTCTAAATGTCAAGAAAAAATGGAATTACAAAAAAGAATCTTGAACAACCTGAAACAACATACAATTATTGGCTTCATATGAGGTGATCATCGAAAGCTCTCGGGGAAAACAACCCTTGAATGTTGACAACTTGATGTTCACTTCATAGCAAGGCAACAACTGTTTTATTATGCAGAAACTACTCTTAAGATGTTTAAAACTTGAATATTTTATAGTGTAGAAGACAACAAAATAATTTCCACTTTTAGAAAATACAATTGCAGAACCAGACTGAAAAAAAAGATTTCCAAATCACTTCTGGTTGTCAGGACAGGGTTTGGAGACCGGGTGACAACCTATTGACTCCCTCTACATTATATATGCTTGGATAGTTCACCGAATTGCCTACCTAGCTGTGAAAAATATATATGAATAATTTGATATATTTTCAGATGGAATTATAAGTTATAAATATGGGTGTGGCATTTTCTGGTCCTCGTGGCTGTATCATAAAAAATGAACATATGCCACATGTCTCCAAGTGTGTGCCATATACCAAGTACAAACCAATCTCAGTGAATAAACGGAAAAGTGCAGGTGAACTCATCAGTAAATTTAAAGCTCTTCCCACTGTTACACGTACAAGTAAGTCACTGATTAATTGTCTTCTATTCTACTAAAAAAAAATAGATGAATTAAATAAAGAATTCCATCATAAACAGATATGATTAGGGTTATGGTGTTTTCCGTCACTTTCAACAATATTTCAGATAAATCGTGGCAGTCAGTTTTATTGGTGGAGGAAACCAGAGTACCCAGAGAAAACCACCGACCTGTCGCAAGTCATTGACAAACTTTATCATATAATGTTGTATCGATTACACCTCACCATGAGCAGGATTCAAACTCACAACTTTAGTGATGATGGGCTCTGATTGCACAGATACATGTAGTTGTAAATCCAACTACCATACGATCACGACCATGACAACCCCTTATCAATAACAGTAAGCAAACTCTGAAACATAAAGAAGACAGTTGAACCCAATTGAAATTTAGGACATGACTTGAGACAGGCACAAAAGCAGTGGCAGTTTTAAACCCATTCATGCTATCCAGCCTATATATAATTCCAGTGTTTTATGTTGAAATTTTCTAACAAAAATAATTTTGATTTGTCTCTTATTACCAGTATGTAGTACCAAAGGTAATTTGTCTTGTTAAAATATTTTTCTACAGCAACAAGAAATTCTTGATTTGGTAGTCTTTTTTTTTATTTTTAGCTCAACTGCACCAATGTCCTTGTGAGGTCATCACTTGTTGTCCTATGTTGTCAGTCATTTGTCTCTCACAAATTACTTTAAATGGAACCAAGCATGGTAGAGGTACTATGGTCTGCTTGGGTAATCTTCAACATTTTATATGATTTTTGTTTTACATGTATTTGGAAATGAAATATGGCTGCTGGAACTCTATGTTAATTTATGATATGATATATTTAATATGGTCTTTTGTTTTCAGTTAATGACTGCTATTGGTGGTTAAATTGTCATTTTATTCCTAATGATGATACATCACTGATGGTCACAAGTGTTGCATACCAGCTACGTAATGGTTTGTCAAATCTTCATGTCAAAAACATTCCAATCGGCAGAGTATGTAGATTTTACTTGGAGTCTCCTAAACTAAGTAAGTGCATGTTCTTTAAAATACTTTTATTTGTGTTAAAAACAAGACAAATGTCCAAAATACATTGGGTCCAACAAATTATTGTCTCCAGTAGATTAATATGTCCATCACATTGTTGTGTCATGCAATGTACTATGTCTACATTTGCTTTTAATACACTTTCCCTTATCGATATACTGCTGTCATATCATGCTATACTTGATATTACAATGTCGGCCATTTAGACATTTTATCCATGTTTTGCGTCGGTCACCGTGTAATTGGAAGGTTGGTTGAGATCATGTACTTGTATTTTATACTGAAGAACTAATGCATGCAAAGTATTTTTAGGTTGCCGCTACAAAATAGAAAGTGTATTATTGGAGTACCCTTGGCATCCACATGCATCTGTGTGTGTGTTTTCACCGTTTGGTTAAATTTTTTCCAGATACTCTGGTATTTTATTATATCTTAGGCAAAATACCAGAGTATTGTTAGAGGTATTGATTATATTGCTTAAGAGTAAGAGCAGACTGGTTGACTCAGAATCAGGATAATGTGTTCGAGTGGTGCAACATGTCTACATGCATACTGTTGTTTCAGTGTGCAAGAACTATGAAAAAAGCCTAGGTGTTAAAAAACAACCACTCACAACATTTTGACCAGAATGGTTTTTGTCCAATATCAATATACAATTGTTTTAAGACTAATATCATTTTAGTTTCCATTCATCCACTACAGAACTTTTTAGTTCTCTTCATGTTGGAAATGATCAGAGCCATTATGCCATAGATGTGTCCAGTAAAAATAAACCCTAAAGACAATTTTGGTTTCTATTTCAGAATGTGAAGTCATAGGTAGAACGAGTAGTGAAACATGTCCAAAGTTACAAATTCATCCAGACTCATTTTATGTGTTTTATTTATGTATAAATGAGATCAAGATATTCCATGTTAATAATGACACTGGGATACACAAGAAAGCCATGGAACCCTCCTTCAGACAGTATAGATCATTTGCATTGTCACCAGATGGTAACAGGACATGTATTTTAGCACGTCAAGGAAAAATAGAATATGATTTGATTATATTTGGGGTAAACGTGTATACATATAGTGAAAGTACAATTCACTGTTCCAAACTAAACAAAGATTTTAGAGGGACACCAGTTAGAACAGAACTCGTCGATTGTAAGTGGTCACCAGACAGTTCATATGTGGCTGTAAGCATATCTACTGGTTACCTAATGGTTCTTGACATCAAATCTGGACAGATTGTCTGCAGTATATTTCCAGACATTTTAGAAGATTCCAATTTAAGCAGTGTTTCAGCTTTTGATTTTGACCCTCGATCATGTCGTCAAATCATGGCCGTAGGTACTTCTGATGGGCATCTTTGTATTGTTAATACTGAAGATAAAGACATATTGTGTAAATCAGACCGCTACAAGAGAGATACCATTGATGCCATCCAGTACTCACATGAGGGAAATACTTTGGGTGTTGCCTTTCATAGCTTCCTGTTACACCTGTACAATTCAAACACTTGTGACCTTGTTTACACGATCAACATGGTAGATTCTTGTCCAGAACTTGACAGTCTTCCATCACAGGGCAATTATCCTTTTATCATGAAAATAATTTTCAGTCAATCTGGAGAGCAACTTGTTACTTGTTGTTCTGATGGTAATATTAGAATTTGGCAATTGCCAGTAACAATTAATCTAAAATTTTTGTGTAAATTAAGAATTTTAAGTTTGGTTTTTCAGGGGAATATTAAATCCCTTCCCCTTCCTACAATACTGAAGGATTATTTGTCACCTTTACCTTCTTCACTATGATCTAGTACAGATATTATTTTCTTAGTATATGTATATAGTTAAATAATTTATTTGTTTGTTTTCTTTAAGTAGTTGCATGTATTCTGTAGAGGGATAAATAATGACTAATTTGTATATATGTTGGTACTAGAACTATCATGTCTTTGACTTACTGTATATACTGAATTAATTCCTCATTCAAATATTAATTTTGTTATTTTTATACGACTGCAAAAGCTGTCGTAGTATGTTTAGTACATAACATATGAAAATGCTTTATTTTGGTTGGATGATTAGTGTTTACTATTTTTGAACACACACAGTTTATGCTTAATCTTGGCGACAGGAACTATGCCAGTTTGAAACTATTTCCAGCATGGACTATACCTGTGGAATAGAATTTCCCACTTTATTTATTTTTGACAAGATTTACCCCCCTTAAAATAGACAGTCTGTTTATCATTGTTTGCTGTAAACATGGCAAGGTTTAGCAATTTTGATATTATTGTATTGTTCAATTTGAGCGTGTTTTATATTTTATGTCCAGAATGAGATGAGGTATAGTGCCCTCACCATTGGCAAGGGCACTACCTCACCAGACAACACTATAGCAAATCAATATCCTTAGGAGAAGACAATAATTTTTATTTAAAAAAAAGGTGCTATCATTGTTGTCATCGTCCCTCTGTAGACAGAATGCTGTCCATGTGATAACTTAAGTTCTAGTCCACAGATCCTACTGAATCTTTAACATTGTGATCCTTGGAACTGAATGAATGTTGGTATCGATTTGGAGTATTGCAACTCTACCCGTTTATAAAAAAAAGAGGACCCAAGGTGCAAAAATGGATGTTTCTGTTATTTGTATATGGAGAGTTTATTTTTCATTTGATTTTGATGGGTTATTTTGTAATGAATTCCTTAGAAAAATGCCTACCGTTATGTAACTATTACCATTTTTGATGTAAAGGTAGTCCAAAAGTTCATAAATTTTATCGGACATCCCTGGCTTCCATTCAAGATGGCCATGGAATAGAAATGTCCAAGATTTCTACTTATAGCTTTAGGTTAGAATGAGCTTAAACTTAGACTTGAGTTACATTTTGTAATGAGTTGTATAATAATATTTGTGAATTTTGTAAATCTGTAGATTATACAAATTATCCTTATTTTTACTTGCGTCGCCGAAGGCGGAAGCAGGTCTAGGAATCGCTTTCTCCGTCTGTCCGTACGTCCGTCCCAGCAAGGCAGTACTTACTTAGTGTAATCTAAAGCTCCAATAGTATTCAATCAATATTATTCAGACTTTGCACAGTGTTTGTATACATATTGAAGATGTGCACCTCCTATTATGGGCTGATTTGACAATTTTTTTCATATATTTTCTGTATGCTGAACTTAGTCATTTTTTATCACTATATGTCATGGACTGTACCTAGTTGGTGTAATCGAAAACTCCAACAGTGTTGAATCAATATTATTCAGACTTTACACAGTGTTTGTATACATATTGAAGATATGCACCTCCTATTATGGGCTGATTTGAAGATTTTTTTCTTTAATTTCCTGTATGTTGAACTTAGTCATTTTTTATCACTGTATGACATTGATGGTACCTAGTTGGTGTAATCTAAAACTCTAACCATGTTCAACCAATAGTATTTAAACTTTGCACAGTGTTTGTGTACATATTGAAGATGTGCACTTCCTATTATGGGCAGATTTGACAAATTTTTTCGTACATTTTCCGTATGTTGAACTTAGTCATTTTTTATCACTGTATGACATTGACTGTACCTAGTTGGTGTAATCTAAAACTGCAAGTGTTCAATCAATATTATTCATACTTTGCATAGTGCTTTTAGACATACTGAAGACATGCACCTCCTATTATGGACAGTTTTGACAAATGTTTTCTTAGATTGTTTGCATGTTGAACTTGTTATTTTTTTTTATCACATGGGTGATACCTAGTATGTGTAATCTGAACTTCAAAAAGTGTTCTCAATTAATATTATTCAAACTTTGCACAGTGTTTATATACATATTGAAGATGTTCACCTGTTATTATACTCCCACAAACAAAGACTGGGGGTATAAAGGAATCACGTCGATCTGTCCGTCTGTCCATCCATATTTTGTGTCCAGGCATATATCAGTGTATACAAATGCATACATTACTGGAATGTTTTGCAGCGATGCAGGTCCAGACACGATATTGATCTTGTTATTAAATATTTTTTGAAAACTTTTCTTAAAACAGAAAACTAAAGTTTGAGCAACATGAACTCCACTAAAAACCGGGGTGAACTCTAGTGTTTGGGAAGGGTAAGCAGTTCCTGCTCTACTAGTGGCACCTGTCGTGTTACAATGAAAATGAAAATAGGAAAATGTTTAGGTGAGTTTCTGTATGCATAGTGTTATAAGAGGAAAGTATATATTGGGATGTAATGAGAAAAATAAAAACTTATTTTAAATGATTTTTCTTTTTTACTATATAGGCATACAATTTTCAGTAGATGGAAAAGGGGAAATAAATAAAATTATGAACTATTTACATGAACTGTGATATATATTTATTATTTTTACATTTTTTTTATATATTTTGTTTTCTTTTAGTTTTTTTTTTCATTTATACATATCCATTATAAAGGTTAAATAACTGTAAATTAAAGGAATCCCAACTAAAACAAATAATGAACAACACATTTTGTAAACAAACACCAGTATGATTTGAATACACCTTTTTAGTAGATAGACAAAGGGAAATAACTCAAACAATGAAATATTTACAATGAATTTCTCTGCCGATATATTTGTTTATACATTTTGTTATATTTTTTATATATTTTGTTTTGTATACAATTGTATTTTTTTTCATTTCAATCTATTATAGAGGTCAAATAACTGTGAATTAAAGGAATCCCAGCTAAAACATAGAGGTCAAATAACTTGTGAATTAAAGGAATCCCAGCTAAAACATAGAGGTCAAATAACTGTGAATTAAAGGAATCCCAGCTAAAACATAGAGGTCAAATAACTGTGAATTAAAGGAATCCCAGCTAAAACAAAGGATGAAGAAAACATTTTGTAAACAAAAGCCATTACAATTAGAAATGGCTTCAACATGCTCGTGTTCTATGTATCAATCTTGATTAATAAAGACATTTAACTACACTAATTCTGGTTGAATGCTATCATTTTGTACAAAAAATTACCCATGATGACCACATGTACACTGAACAGGAGAATATCTTCACCAATTTAATTTGCTGCCGGTCAGTCATTTCATTAAAGCATTTATACAACTTATTTGGTGATGTTCACTATCTTAACAACAAATTCTATTTACAGATATGACCATTATTTTTTTAATTGATCCGTTTACATATGTATCAGTTGATCTGGAGATTTTTTAGTTATATTTTATTGTTCTGCTCTTGTTAATGTTAACATTTTTATACTATATTAATTTACATTAAAATTGGACTGTAGAAATACAGCTTAAATACTTAATATTTTGAATGTATTAAATTCATTTATGTCCACATCAATATCAGGTTTTGGACAAACGATATAACTGAAATATTGCTGAATGTGGCATTAAACACCATATCCCATTACCCAGGTTTTGATCAATCTATTCCTTACATTTTAAACTTGCATATAGCAGTTTATTTTGGTGTAACTATAATATTTTTTGTGTGAAATCCATGGATATCTTCATTACACCCCACTATACTAGATTGCATTTGTCAGCCTGTGTAGACGTATATTTTTGCCTTGTACACCTCGTCAAGATGTACACCGAAGGTGAAATGCCAAATATTCCTTTTGATACCCGATTTGGTATGTGGGTGTTTATTACCACTTTCAAGTTTCAAACTGCATGATTGATGGTGTAATGGTTAGCATGCTTGCCTCAAGTGCAGTAGAAATGGATTCGAGCCCCGTTCTGGTCAAGCCAAAGACAATCAAATTGGTATTTGCTGCTTCTCACCTAAGCACACAACATTAAGAGCTGTAAGAACAAAGACTTGTTGGTTCAGAATCAGGATAATGTATACCGAGCGGCGAGTGGAGAGACATGTTGTTTCAGTGAGCTAGCAATATAAAAATTCAACTAAGCACGTTGGTCTAGTACAGAGTAGACATCATCATCATTTCATTGAATGTAATTTGTTCTCGCTGTGATATGGCTGAAAAATTGCTCATTTGGTGTTAAACAACAATCCATTCAAGTTTCAACATTATTTCAATTGTATTGTTGTGGTCAGTTTGAATGGTGGAGGAATCGGGAGTAGCCATAGAACCATAGTTAGTTTTAATGGTGGAGGAATCCGGAGTAACCATGGAACCATAGTTCGTAACAGTCTTTTTCCAGTAATAAAAACTGTTAAAGCTACAACAATGTTCTATATATATATATATATATATATATATCAGTCTATCAGAATCTATTATGTCCTGTAAAGACTGTTTGTTTTTAGAACAGAACAAACTGAGGAATCATACATAGATCATTCCTGAAAAGTTACTGTACATTCTACAAATGGCTATGTGGTTTCAGTTGAGATCCCCCTCTCATTTAGTCAAGTACAGACTATAATGACATGTGATGACCATTATGTTCGGCATTTGAATATTTTGATCGAATTAACTTTTAAACTTTTGGAGGGCCATCAACACATCATTGATACAATGTGTTAGTGCAAATGATAGATTTTATTTTCGTATTCCAAAAAATTAGTAACTATTATATATTTTTTGTATTAGACATATCAAATCTATATTAAGAAAATTGTTAAGGGCCATTCAACCAATGAGAGTTCAAATGACCTATTTCTTTCTGAAAAGTTTTAGAATACCAACTACTCAGAAATGTCCTTTGGCATCCGATATGTGTAGAATGAAACTAAATATGGAATCTGTATTAAGGAGTATTCATACATCATTCCTGGAATGTTATGATTCAATAAAAACCTAGAGATCTTAATTTAGTGTGGAATAACCTTCATTATGTACATTTATAGTCTAATAAATTGGAAAGTCAAATAATTTAAATGTCTTTGGGAGCCAGTAAAATCCAAAGGGCCTAAACAGCATAGCCAAAATCAGCTATGGTTACCTATGCCTGAAAATCGACCTATGATTTAATAATTTACATTATTTAGGAATTGTAAATTACTAGTGATTTCTATGAGAAATTTTTCATATTTTTGTAAATCAGCAATTGTTCCACCTGTAGTCGCCATATACCTGTAACATATCCAACTGGAACAAAATGAAGACTTTTTCTTTAGAGGATCATAAATTACAGGAACACATTTATCCAAATCCTAAGTGATTTCCAATTACCTCTAAATGTACTACCCAAACACGTAGGACAAATAACAATTAGGATAGCATGAACTCCCAACAAAACCAAGAATAAGACCAAGTGATCAAAAATAGCCTCCAACTAAACTAATGGAATAAAATTATGAATAGATAGATGAGGAATCACATTTCTTTTTTTATTCACATAAATTCACATAATACTGCAACATTACATACACTATCAGTTAGTTATGGCACCAATTAAAATACATACCGGTATATAAAACAATAGCATAATATGATAATTTAAAAAAAAATATTAAAATGTTCTGATCTAAAAATAATCTCTGACAATAAAATTTTAAAAATATATAAGGGTACTACTTGGTAGCTGTCCCAAGTAAAAATGGTTTTATTATGAATATTATTGTATTTAAGTTAAAATGTTCCATCCATGTTTTAGAAAATCCTGCACTTGCTATAGCCCTTCCAGTTTCTCTGGTTATCTCACAGTCTCCAGTACAACAATGCCAAGCAGGATTAATTAATTTTTGAACTCTATTGAGAACTGTTCCCCTCTCAGCTGCTACATGTTCAAGGTAGTAAAATTTTCCATCCTGCAAAAAAATTAACATACATACATGAGTGAGTAGAGGTCCTTGTTGTGTAAGGGTTATGGAGTTTAATGCCACTTCCAACAACATTTCAGTTATATCATGGCAGTCATTTTTTTGTTGTTGAAGGAAACCAGTGTACCCTAAGAAAACCCCTAACCACTTTATCACATAATGTTGTATCGAGTACACTTCGCCATGAGTGGGATTCAAACTCAAAACATTAGTGGTGATAGGCACTGATTGGCATAGGTAGTTGTAAATCTACCATATGTGTGTATGATCATTGACCACAGTGTAGGGTAAAAGTTTTACTAGTCCCATGTTAAAAGTCATGAGTCCCACTAGTGCATTATTTGTTATTTTATGTACACAATGGCGAGTTCTAGAAGAGTTGCAAGAATTTCTGTCACATTTGCTGCTACCAATTTTAACAGGTTGTTTTTATTATTTATACAAGGCAAAAAATCAGTCGGCTCCTTATTATCATTTATTTAGTATTATGTAAGTTTCTAAGTAGTCAGAGATTCCTCTGCCGTCCGACTTGCTGGAGCCGTGGGACGTCGGAGCGCTCTCCATAAGTAAAACAGCGGATTTGCCGCTCCAACTCCGGGTCGGCACATTTCCACGTTTCGTGGCTATCACATTTTATTTTCTATCCAAAACCCTTATATAAATCGCTTCACCAATCATTTTTCTATTCATTCATAACCATCTTACCCTCAGAAAGTGGTGTTACACTCGATTACTGTACGATTTTCCCTTGGACCCTCTCATTTCGCCATTTCACTTTCGAACCTACAACTGTGATCTCGCGATACTAACTGAATGATGACAGCAACGCATTGCATGATGGGAGCTACTTAATGCAGAGCACCAAATTATTTGCATACATGTTTCAGCTATGTTCATCCGGAAAATCACGATCATATATGCAAATCATCTCCCAGGATACATTGCGGTAATCGTAGTTTTCTTGAAGTCACGTGACAAATGTTTGAAAGTGAAATTGAAATGGCGAAATGAGAGGGACTAAGGAAAAATCGTGCAGTAATCGAGTGTAACACCACTTTCTGAGGGTAAGATGGTTATGAATGAATAGGAAAATGATTGGTGAAGCGATTTATAAAAGGGTTTCAGATAGAAAATAAAATCTGATAGCCACGAAACGTGGAAATGTGCCGACCCGGAGTTATAGTGACAAATCCGTTGTTTTCCTTGTGGAGAGCGCTCTGACGTCCCACGGCTCCAGCAAGTCGAACAAAAAGCCGTCGGACGGCAGAGGAATCTCGGACTAGTTTCTAAGTAACCTGTATAGTATCGTTGGTAAACCTCAGCTGATCGTGTTATGAATTACTCCCCTGTGATGAGGAGGGTAATCAGAGCATGATCAGTTGTGGGTTACCTGCGATGCCTTTATAGTGCAAACATTCAATCTTACTTACCGGTTTTAACACACGCTTTATTTCCATAAGGGCTTTATTTAGATCTTTCACTGAGCATAACACCATTGAACAAACAACAGCATCCAAACTGTTATCTTCAATTGTATCCATTCTCTCGGCAAAACCTTTGATAAAGCCTTTCATTTCCACACCACTAGTTTCTACACTTTGAACAAGATATCCTTCATAATTTGGATTTGGATCCAAGCACAAAATTTGGCTCCCAGAAGGATAAAAAGTAAAATTTGTCCCTCCTCCGGCTCCGATCTCTAAAATTTGCAATTTTTTACGATTATTTGTCTTTTGATCTGCAAGTCCAGTAAACAATTTATCTTTCATTTTTAAAACATCGGGTCGTTTATTGAACCTTGCCATAAATTTAGCAACAAAGAACGCAGTTAGTCTTAATTTCATACTTTTTAATGTAACCCCTTTTCGTTTATAGTACCAAATTGTCCCAAAAACTAGCACAACTGGACAGATTCTCCAAATAACGAACGAACGAAAAATTGCATCTTCCAAAGCCATTTCATCAGAAGTTCTAAATAATGACACTGTTTACTATCTTTCATGCACTCGGAACTTATCGGATGTTTCCAGGCACTTCATGGTAGAGATCAACGGAATCGTCCGAGGTTGGCCGAATGATCTCTGTCATGCGATGAAGGAGATCACGTTCGCCCTAGCTACTTTTCTGTTGTTTGCACGTTCGTCCGGTTCCATGTTCCGTTGGTCCCGATATTTATGTGTATATGCAGGAGATTAAAAATAAATGAAGTATAAATGATATTTAATGGCATGCTAAAGTGTATCCTACCGTGACATCTGCTCGGTCATTTGTTTTGATTTACAATTCTCGCGCAGCACGAGACCAATGACGTCATTCTGTATATTCATAGCGTACATAAACACAGAGGGAATACTTTTCAACGTCAAAATTACAAGATGAGATTAAAACAGAGAAGTTTGAATTGAATAAATTCCATGCAAGTAAAAAAATCCTTTTTACTAATGTCTTTTTTCCTGATCATTATGCTTGTTAAATATGTTTCCATCGATGGTATTCCCCAAACATTTGTATTTTTCCGGGTTGTTGACATAATCGACATCACAGTTCATGACCGTTTCTGGAATGTAGGCCAAGCAAATTGTATTTTAAAATACTTTGAAAATATGATGATTGATCATTCAGATTCCTCCATTTTCTAGAAAATGGCCGATTTTACCGGGAAAATACATGCAAGTGCTCTCCATTAGTTACAAAATGGCAGATTATTTTGCATTTCCACTGCTGCTTTAATAACAAATATACCCCTTACTTCTTGGGGTAATGAAATGAAATTCACAGAGAAGATAGAAAAAGAATTAATTTAACAGCAATAATCAAAATTTATAGCATAAATTGAACAGAGAATTAAATTAAACCAGACAGAAAAATGAGATTGTCTGGGTAAAAAAAACCTGTCATTATTACAAATAGCATCAACAAAACTGTATTGTTACCACTCTGTGATGATAAATGTGATTAAATAAAATAAATTGAAATCAGTCATTAATTGTTTTACCAAAATATGTCCGTCTAATAGATTGTATTGACAAAAACAAAAACACCAAATTCACTGGATTAAATACTTTTTATGTGGGTAAGCAAGTTTAATATTTGCATCAAATAATTAATTTTTAATACTTCAATTTCAAACTATTTAAAAAAAAACATCTTGAAATTTTTCAGACAAATCAATTACACTGAAAAAGCTAAAATACTGTACTTTCTTAATCTGGTTTACTTTTTAAGTTTGGTTGGCCTATGACAAAATCATGTGCTTTATTGAACTTTGACCGACTTTATGTGACGTCATACGACGCCATTTGGAAAAGGGAGGGTAAACAAATATGGGTCAGTATGTAATTATTATCGATTTTTTTTCCATGGAACTTTACACATGTGAGCAAGAATAGATGAGGAACATAATTAAAAAGAAAAAAATGTTTACTTTTCAAACATGAAAAAAATAATCAAGCATTATCCAATGACTGATCGACTTATTGTCAGGCGAGAATATTATATTTCGATAATGAGTAAAGTTAAACATTCATTTACGTTGCAGTCCCTTGAAATAAGGAAAGCAGGTGGAATCACGAGTCTATAAATTGTATATGTCCATTATACATTTGCTTTTATTTCAAAAAAATTGAACCTGTATATTATATGGTGTCTATTGATTACTGCATTTTGATAATGGAGATCTATCGTAAATGTACATCAGCTTTGAACAAAGGTGCATGATGATAGAACCAAAGCTGGCTCCATCAATTAATGACCATTAATGAAAATAAAGAGATCAAATATATACAATAATCCCCATCATAATTGTAATGATGAAATCAACAATCATTAATTTTAAATTAAGCATTTCAAACAATATACCTAATAATTTGAAAAGAACTTAATTAATTTCCAAAATTATTTTTAAATTAAAATATGCTTTATATAAAATTATGTTAATTATTTTAAAATACTTTTTAATTATCAGGGCGAACGGACCCGGTACCCATTAGAAAACATTTGAACTAATTTAGTCGTCTAGTAAGTTATACTAGATACATATAAATATATAACTCTCTCGTTATATCAATAAACTGATACCTAAATAAATGTATATGAAATAACAGTAGGATTTTTTTTTAACGGACACATATCATGACAGAAAATGATTTATGAATAATACACTGTATAAGACTGAAAAACTGCAAAAGATATCAAAATTCGTAACTATTCGAAAGCAAGATCCCGTATGGTTAACACACGATATTAGAAAAGTTATTAAAAAGAAAAATTGAATTCATAATTTAAAGCGAAACGCCATGACAAACCGGCCGATTGGAACAAATGTCGCAGAGTTCGAAATAATGCCATCTGTCGACCACCGGTTGGTGACAGACATGTAAAGATATTGCCGGTAACTTAAACAGTGAAAAATGCATGCCTTCAAGACAATATTTTTTAATAGTTTGCATGTTGAATGCAGAGGATGGAGGGTATGATTTTATGAGCAAATCTCACAATGCCTCTTGTTGAATTACTATGACAAAAAATAAAAATGGATAAAAATAAATGAGATTCACCCCATATACCACTTCAGGCCCGTAGTCATATTTGTTCAAAAGGAGGCATAGTGAGTGCCGGTTATGATAGACTCAACATCCGAACTCTATTTAGTCATAGTTTAAACGCTATAATCTCGACTTTAATTGTCTATTTTGGTTTCCAAAGGAGGGGGTTCGTACGAACCTTTCCCGCACCCGCCTACGGATGTGCACTTGACCGCCACTTGCAATATCGAAGGGTAGGTAGCATAATATCTATATGTATGACATATTAACACAACTTGAGAAATCTACATTTTATGTGTGAATGTCATGTACATTGTAAATATTTGAGACAAACTACCATTGTATATAGTGATCTAGACCGAATAAACTGTCTCTTGTGAGTCTATATTTGTCATTATATATTTCCTTTTTTATTATTTGGACATTTTTTTTCTTTTTTTGACGCAGTGTGTCAAAAAAAAAAAAAAAAAAAAAGGTCCAAATAATAAAAAGGTAATATATAATGACAAATATAGACACACAAGAGACAGATTATTCGGTCAATTAGTGATCATAAATCACTTGTCATAGATCTATTTGAATAGCACTTCATAACTCCTTCAAGTTATAGTTATTCGTTTACCTCACACGAAAGTCGAATCTTCTCATTTCAAATACGTGTCAATATGTACTTGTCATACTGGGAGATGAAATGGACTACATATATCCATGTCACCCCACCCCCCCCCCCCTTTTTTCCCCCCGTTACTTCTTACAAGCACAGTAGACGTAACCAAGAGTTGATTTATGTGGTCTTCGACACTCAAATATTGCATCATACTGGGAGAAATGGACGACAGATATCTAAAATATCAATTGTAAAAAAGATAAATGAAACTTAGTCTTAAAAAAAGATAATAATAAAAACATACTCCATAATATCATGTACAAGGAAGATAATGAAACGAAACTTAGAGTATTACTCGTAAGGGGGATAATTAAAACGAAACCTCGCATAATATCATGTATCAGATAGATAAATAAAACACAGTCGAGAATATAATCCGCGATGAAGACAAATAAAAAAAGGCACGTAATATCATTCCTATTGGAGGTGAATAACAAACAGTCCATATGAATGAGGAAGATAAACTTTCTTTGATTAAAACGCAATCCAACTATATAATGTATGAGTAAGATAAATAAAACACAATCCAACTATATATTGTATGAGTTAGATAAATAAAACACAATCCAATTATATAATGTATGAGTAAGATAAATAAAACACAATCCAACTATATAATGTATGAGTAAGATAAATAAAACACAATCCAACTATATAATGTATGAGTAAGATAAATAAAACACAATCCAACTATATAATGTATGAGTAAGATAACTATAAAACACAATCCAACTATATAATGTATGAGTAAGATAAATAAAACACAATCCAACTATATAATGTATGAGTTAGATAAATAAAACACAATCCAATTATATAATGTATGAGTAAGATAAATAAAACACAATCCAACTATATAATGTATGAGTAAGATAAATAAAACACAATCTAACTATATAATGTATGAGTAAGATAACTATAAAACACAATCCAACTATATAATGTATGAGTTAGATAAATAAAACACAATCCAATTATATAATGTATGAGTAAGATAAATAAAACACAATCCAACTATATAATGTATGAGTAAGATAAATAAAACACAATCCAACTATATAATGTATGAGTAAGATAAATAAAACACAATCCAACTATATAATGTATGAGTAAGATAAATAAAACACAATCCAACTATATAATGTATGAGTAAGATAAATAAAACACAATCCAACTATATAATGTATGAGTAAGATAAATAAAACACAATCCCAACTATATAATGTATGAGTAAGATAAATAAAACACAATCCAACTATATAATGTATGAATAAGGTAAATAAAACACAATCCAACTATATAATGTATGAGTAAGATAAATAAAACACAATCCAACTATATAATGTATGAGTAAGATAAATAAAACACAATCCAACTATATATATGAGTAAGATAAATAAAACACAATCCAACTATATAATGTATGAATAAGATAAATAAAACACAATCCAACTATATAATGTATGAATAAGATAAATAAAACACAATCCAACTATATAATGTATGAGTAAGATAACTATAAAACACAATCCAACTATATAATGTATGAGTAAGATAAATAAAACACAATCCAACTATATAATGTATGAGTTAGATAAATAAAACACAATCCAATTATATAATGTATGAGTAAGATAAATAAAACACAATCCAACTATATAATGTATGAGTAAGATAAATAAAACACAATCCAACTATATAATGTATGAGTAAGATAACTATAAAACACAATCCAACTATATAATGTATGAGTTAGATAAATAAAACACAATCCAATTATATAATGTATGAGTAAGATAAATAAAACACAATCCAACTATATAATGTATGAGTAAGATAAATAAAACACAATCCAACTATATAATGTATGAGTAAGATAAATAAAACACAATCCAACTATATAATGTATGAGTAAGATAAATAAAACACAATCCAACTATATAATGTATGAGTAAGATAAATAAAACACAATCCAACTATATAATGTATGAGTAAGATAAATAAAACACAATCCCAACTATATAATGTATGAGTAAGATAAATAAAACACAATCCAACTATATAATGTATGAATAAGGTAAATAAAACACAATCCAACTATATAATGTATGAGTAAGATAAATAAAACACAATCCAACTATATAATGTATGAGTAAGATAAATAAAACACAATCCAACTATATAATGTATGAGTAAGATAAATAAAACACAATCCAACTATATAATGTATGAATAAGATAAATAAAACACAATCCAACTATATAATGTATGAATAAGATAAATAAAACACAATCCAACTATATAATGTATGAGTAAGATAAATAAAACGCAATCCAACTATATAATGTATGAGTAAGATAAATAAAACACAATCCAACTATATTATGTATGAGTAAGATAAATAAAACACAATCCAACTATATAATATATGAGTAAGATAAATAAAACACAATCCAACTATATAATGTATGAGTAAGATAAATAAAACACAATCCAACTATATAATGTATGAGTAAGATAAATAAAACACAATCCAACTATATTATGTATGAGTAAGATAAATAAAACACAATCCAACTATATAATGTATGAGTAAGATAAATAAAACACAATCCAACTATATAATGTATGAGTAAGATAAATAAAACACAATCCCAAGGCCGTAACTATCATTGAGGCAAGTGAGGCAATTGTCTCACTAAAATTTCCGTCAATATCCTTTTAATAAATGATTTACAAAGGTGTCTTGTGTATCATTTTATGTTGATTTTGCCTGAGTAGTATCAAGTTGTTCTAATCGTATAATAGTCTATTCCATAAGTTATTGTACGTCGGAGTTCACTCAGCCTCAAACCGTAATCACGGTGTATAATATCCATAGCGGAACCTTTCCGCTCAAATATGCGTTACGCTATACTTTGGGAATAAGTAACGGTTCCTTTGTGATGAAAAGGATGTCAACAAGTTGAAAAGCCACATAATAATGGACAGCTGCAAGGAAGGAAGGTATATCTTTCCAACGAGATGACTGTCAATGTAAAGTGAAATTTCGGACATATCTTTTATGAATATTTGCTTTTTTCCATCTTTTAACTCTCAAATTTTAACAATTATTAAAATAAGAAACCTAAGTGCACCAACTCCTAACCCAGTCTTCAGTTAATAATCCATTAAAGCCCATTAAATTCGATTTTTAATAGAAAAGGTTCGTAACGGCACCTTTACGATTTATAGAAAACGTGTTAAAATGTGGCACCGCGACCTTCGCGACATGGAGGCAACGGATCCTTTACGACAATAATTGTTTTCTTATTCTTTATTTTGTTTCACGAAAAGTGGAACAAAACGAAAGTTCAGTTTGCTTTGGCTGCATAAACCAAAGAAGAAGAAGGCCAGCCACATATCCACACCATATCTTTCTTTTTGAGAATTTTCGTCTTGAAATGTAAAAAAAAAAACAATATAAAAAGGGATTTTTTTTTTTCAAAAAGGGGTGGGGGTTAGGGCTTTGCGGCTACAAGCCCCTGTGATTTCGACAATATATATATTTTATCATTCTCTATCCAGAATTGTCGTTCCTGCTACGCTACACAACATTTCTGTCAACGCTCATTTTACAAGATTTTTGTAAAATTTAGAAACAGTAAAAAAAATGTGCTTAAAATTGTTTTAATTATTGTAAATATCAATAAAGATGAAAATAAATCACTCATTTCAAATCACAATTTACCATATATGTCCTATTAGATTAGAAATGATTTATGGAGGAAGGGGTAAGTTTGTTTGAGATTTTACCCATATGGGTAACATTATCTGCGTATTTTTTACGCAGATAATGTTACCCATATTAAAATCTCCAACAAACTTACCCCTTCCATAAATTATTTCTTAAATATAGTGTATAATATACCTGTTTAGGATATATTAATTTGGGCCAGTTTTCAATCCTTCAGACCGCCACGATATAGCTGAAATACTGCTGAAAGTGGTGTTAAACCCAATTCAATCAATCAATCAATCCTTCAGTGGTACATCCCCGTAAAAAGTGTGGTTGTTATCCCTCTTCCCCCGGGGTCCCTAATTACCAGTGTAAGAATGCTTTGAATATTTCCTTTGGCAATCCCGAAGTTTGTAGTTCCACAATCATAAAGATCCGTTGCTTTGCTGAGATGAAATTTTTTCATCATTATTAATTTTATTATACATTCATTGGTTTTCATATTTGTCATGGCATTGAAATGAACATCCAAGATATACTCTTTAAATCTAGCTAATAATCAAAGAATACCGTTAAATTGATGATATAAGACAAACTATGTGATGAAAACGTCTTTTCAATATGTTGATACGGTGAAAACTGCAATCGTTTTTATAAATGCCGCTTCTGCGTATGAACAAATGCGATAAATCTTGTAGAAATGTCAAATGTAATAATAGCTGAGTTCCGTTACACTTAATATACAGTTCCTAGAATCTTTGATCGTATTAAATCGTAAAAATAAAGAGACCGGTTTTTCAACTTACCTCAAAAATCTACCAAGGATCCGTTACTTGTTCCCGAAGAATCGCGTAACGTCGATGTTCATCGCGAAGGTTCCGTTACGGATATACACCGTGCGTATCGTATGTACGTCCCTCATTTAGTTACATTATGTCATTACGTGATGTAGTTATATACGGTACATGTTTACATTGACGACACTTCTTGTTCGAAATTATTATTTGGCTGAAAACAAGGTCTTGCCGAAAAAGTAAAGCAGGCCAGCCCGAATTAGGTTTGTCGCAAGTTGAAGTTTTATGTTATAATAATTTTCCATACACAAATTTCTACGAGAATAGATCGAGAATGCCTCTACAGAATCAGTTGAAAATTAGTTGCACTTCAGTATATTTTTTTTTATTATGTCCCCTCCTTTATGCGACGGAGGCATTACATTTTACCGTCCGTTCGTCAAGAAGTGGTTCCGGCCGTGCAATAACATAAAAACACCGCAACATAATCACTTTTTAAAATCACTTGTTTGGAAATGTTGTTAAGGACCTCACAGATCAAGTCAGAATTTCAATATATGGAGTATTTTGCCTTTTTCGGTTTCTGCTATGGTGCCAGACAAATATTTTATGGCCCTACTTCTCTTAGGCAGGACATTCGTTTCATAGTTATTGTTGTCATATACTTTTGGTAGTTAACGCTTTTCATCTATGACTGCGTTGATTTTTGAGTTAAAAAGCATGGCTCACCTAAATATTTGTTTTCGGCAGGTACTTGTGGTTCTGGCATCGCCATTAAATAATCTCGTTGTTGTATGCTTCTTCTTTTTAAAGCCATGAATACCACGTGTCAATTGGATGGTAACCTTGACTACTAAAATAACCACTTTAATTACATGTGTACGATCCGCATTTTCATAGCCAAAATACTCTTGCAATTTCAAATAAAGCAAGAGTTTCATGGGGGACTTAGCCCCCCATGGACCCCTTACCAGGACTCCACCCTGAACCTACTGGGGACCTAGGTGGTCACAAGACATCTTGCCTCACTAGAAAGGAGACCGTAGTTATGGCCTTGCACTCCAGAATATAATGCATAAGTTGGTTTGCTTCGGTTTGGTTTGATGCTGTTTAACGACACTTTCAACAATATTTCAGCTTTGTCATGGCGGTCAGTTTTATTGGTGGAGGAAGCCAGAGGACCCGGAGAAAACCACCGACCTGTCGCAAGTCAAAAGAATATCATGTATAAGTAAAATAAATAAAAGACAGTCCAGAATATCATAAGATTAAAGGAATATCACTCAAAGTCAAGATAAACGAACACAACCACATGCACTTGTCTAGATCAACGTATCTTTACTATCAACAAATTAACACTAAATCTGTTTTTAAATATTGATTGCAGTGGCGTAGCTTCCATTGAGGCAATGAGGCAACTGCCTCACTAGATTTTATTGCAGATTTTTTTTTAATGTGATTAATATTATAAAAGTTGATTAAAATACGAGAAATAAAAACCTTTGTCAAAGTTTGTAATAAAAATATATTCTACATCATTAATTGAAATCGTTATACAAAACCCCTAAGCCTTGCTCTTCAGAACTCAAAATGCGATGTGTACAAGGCTTTCGTTGATGTTTAGAATTGTAAGAAAGTCATTGCCTCTCAAAGGTCGGACACAGTCTTCAACAGATGCATATGGATGAAGACAACTGCGACCGCCGACAGCATCGGTATCGAGCCGTTTAAACCAAGAACAGTTGGTCGAATGACAAATCGGGCTAACGCTGCATTTGCCGAAGATTCCGTACCTAGTTATTATAGGATAAATGCTTTCTTTCCTTTCGTCGATCACTGTTTAGGTGAGATAAACGAGAGGTTTCCTGAACAAACACGTCCGTCTTTCTTAGCGTTTCAATTGCTACCTAGTCGCGTTCAACACATATCTGCAGAACATGTAGAAGATATACACACCAGATATGAAGATGATTTGCCAAATTCTATAGGATTTATCGCGGAAATGGAAAGATGGAAAATGTTCTGTGCAGGGCTTCAAAAACAGGATTCTAATCAGTCTTTGGAAGAAGCAATTGAACTTGCAGACCCTAACTATTATCCGAATTTGCATGCTGTTTTTAGGGTTCTGCTCACAATGCCTGTAGGGTCCGTGCCCTGTGAGAGATCTTTTTCTGATATGAGATGCGTGAAACACTGGAGCAGTTCTACAATGACAGAAGATCGACTTGCTGGACTGGCTAGTCTGTTCATTCATAGGGATATCTATTTTTGTAGAGAAAATATCATGAGAAAATTCGATGAAGCCAAAAAACGTCGCCTTGGACCATTGCATTTCTGACATGATTGTTTACTGGTTGTTATAATGTATACTAAGTAAAGTGTTTAACTGAAAGCACTATCACTTATTTAAATGTGCATGTAAAAACCATACAAAATACAAGACATACACGCTTTCGACACGAATAGTTGCCAGATTAGTAATCTCTTATAGTAAATATAATTCCCCCCAAAGTTGTCTTGATGTACCAAAAAATGTCACTAGGCGCATATCGAAATAGTTTTCTGCGTGTTATTTCGGTTATTATTGAAATCATAAACTATCCATTTAAACTCGGGAAAATGCGTTTCAAGCGCCCATTTTCTTTAAAAATGTCCCCCCCCCCCCCCTAGCATGAGTTGCCTCACTAGAAAATAGACCCAAGCTACGCCAATGGATTGAACTATATTTTTACCTAAACTATTATCTATTCTTATTTTATATTGTGATATGAACATATTTATAATTTAGACGCACTGCGGGTAGCCCACCTGTAGGTGCCCTCGATGTAAAGGGGTAGTTATTCTAAATAAACATGTGTATGCTAGTGTGAATAGCAAAGATACGCGTTGATCGACCCCAGTGCAAGTGGATGCAATTCATGATTTACAGCACGGAAGCATATATATGTTTTAATTAAAGTTCATAAACCCTATAATTCGGAATATATTTTAATTTTGAATTTGAATTTGATCATTCGGAATATTAAGTTATGTTAAAATGATGGAATTTAAAGTTGAAGCTTAACTTGTCAAATTTCTCTCTTTGTATTTTCCTTTTGACATTTTAAAATTTGCTTTTATTGATTCCATACTCTAAGATTAGAACGTATAGCTGACCTTCCCCACCCTTGATACGTTATGGCTTAAGAAATGTAATAATAAATGGATGTAAAGAGATAGAATATAACTCCGTCTTAAAGGAGGATTAAATAGTATTACTTGGTTTATTTATACCCTTATCAAACTTGGCAGCACGTCAACATGACACCCTATGTCTAAAACACCAGTATATTTCTCCATGAGAGTGTAAATGTGTTGAAAAGAAACTTGAACTTGGCGAAGTTTTATGAATACTAAAATGGGATGAAAAAGTTGCATTATGACTAAGTTAAAAAGGGATTTGTGCATTTTCTTTTCTCTCGTGTTAGAACAATTTTTAATAACCCGGTGAGCCGAACGAAATAAATGTACCAAAAACGCCTTTGAATGGGAGCGTTCTGTTTATATATTTCATAGCTCTACGTACACAGAACTTTGTATGTAATAAAATGGTTTCTGGTGTTCAGTTTGTCCATGGAGTAAAAAATATTATAAGAATTAGACAGACATTTTTTATCAGACACATTCAGATCATCGTGATATATCCCATGTTAACTTTGCTTTTTACGATCTTGATTTATGAGTATATTTTCAAAAGATAATTATAAAGTCACGTGCACTAAACAAAAGAATTGGGATGTGCTTGTTCTTAAATGTACTAATGCAGTACTGTCATCCCACTTGTACTGTCAACCCACTTGTACTGTCATCCCACTTGTACTGTCATCCCACTTGTACTGTCATCCCACTTGTACTGTCAACCCACTTGTACTGTCATCCCACTTGTACTGTAAACCCACTTGTACTGTCATCCCACTTGTACTGTCATCCCACTTGTACTGTCAACTCACTTGTACTGTCATCCCACTTGTACTGTCATCCCACTTGTACTGTCATCCCACTTGTACTGTCAACTCACGTGTACTGTCATCCCACTTGCAGTCAACTCACTTGTACTGTCAACCCACTTGTACTGTCATCCCACTTGTACTGTCAACCCACTTGTACTGTCATCCCACTTGTACTGTCAACTCACTTGTACTGTCATCCCACTTGTACTGTCAACCCACTTGTACTGTCATCCCACTTGTTTGCTTGTTTGTTGTTGTTGGTTTTGTGTGTGTGTTATTTGCATCATTGAAACACATTTTAGTTCATCAAATTTTACAAATATATGCGATATAGGCAATACAGTCCGCACATAAATGCAAATTCAGTGACCTTTCATTTGACGACTTTAAAACCTGACCTACCTTCCTTACATGTCCAGTCAATCCGGAAATGTAGTACATGTATATTGATACGATATTCCATAGTTTAGTTTAATAATAACACTTTATTGTATATAACCATTAGATTTGGACAATAGACCAGAGGTTGTGGTACCTATCAAGATTTCCTTAAAGGCGACTTGCTGCCAACAAGGGAGCTACTGAACCAATGGTTCCTAATGGTAAAGTTGAAGTCTTCACATCGAAGATTTCTGCGGTCGCCACCATGACATGATTAGCCGTTATGAAATATACATGTGTCACAAATGATGCGTTGGTCGTATTCACACTCCGGTCCTTTCATCGTGCATAATTTATCACCATATTTTCGACAAGAGTAACACGACGGATGCCACTAGTGGGGCAGGAACTTCCTCTCTTCCGGAACACCTAGGATAACCCCCGATTTTTGTAGGATTCGTGTTTCTCAATCTCAAACTCTTTTGGCCATTGCATTTTCTGTCCTTCCATTTATGGTTTTTGGTTCTCTCCCTTTGGTATTTTCAAATCTTTCGTCTTCATTTATTAGAAAACTACATCATGTATGTGATCTATTTATTCATAACTACATCATGTATGTGATCTATTTATTCATAACTACATCATGTATGTGATCTATTTATTCATAACTACATCATGTATGTGATCTATTTATTCATAACTACGTCATGTATGTGATCTATTTATTCATAACTACGTCATGTATGTGATCTATTTATTCATAACTACGTCATGTATGTGATCTATTTATTCATAACTACGTCATGTATGTGATCTATTTATTCATAACTACATCATGTATGTGATCTATTTATTCATAACTACATCATGTATGTGATCTATTTATTCATCACTACATCATGTATGTGATCTATTTATTCATCACTACATCATGTATGTGATCTATTTATTCATAACTACATCATGTATGTTATCTATTTATTCATAACTACATCATGTATGTGATCTATTTATTCATAACTACATCATGTATGTGATCTATTTATTCATAACTACATCATGTTTGTGATCTATTTATTCATAACTACATCATGTATGTGATCTATTTATTCATAACTACATCATGTATGTGATCTATTTATTCATCACTACATCATGTATGTGATCTATTTATTCATAACTGCATCATGTATGTGATCTATTTATTCATCACTACATCATGTATGTGATCTATTTATTCATAACTACATCATGTATGTGATCTATTTATTCATAACTACATCATGTATGTGATCTATTTATTCATCACTACATCATGTATGTGATCTATTTATTCATAACTACATCATGTATGCGATCTATTTATTCATCACTACATCATGTATGTGATCTATTTATTCATAACTACATCATGTATGTGATCTATTTATTCATCACTACATCATGTATGTGATCTATTTATTCATCACTACATCATGTATGTGATCTATTTATTCATAACTACATCATGTATGTGATCTATTTATTCATAACTACATCATGTATGTGATCTATTTATTCATCACTACATCATGTATGTGATCTATTTATTCATCACTACATCATGTATGTGATCTATTTATTCATAACTACATCATGTATGTGATCTATTTATTCATAACTACATCATGTATGTGATCTATTTATTCATAACTACATCATGTATGTGATCTATTTATTCATAACTACATCATGTATGTGATCTATTTATTCATCACTACATCATGTATGTGATCTATTTATTCATCACTACATCATGTATGTGATCTATTTATTCATAACTACATCATGTATGTGATCTATTTATTCATAACTACATCATGTATGTGATCTATTTATTCATAACTACACCATGTATGTGATCTATTTATTCATCACTACATCATGTATGTGATCTATTTATTCATCACTACATCATGTATGTGATCTATTTATTCATAACTACATCATGTATGTGATCTATCTATTCATAACTACATCATGTATGTGATCTATTTATTCATCACTACATCATGTATGTGATCTATTTATTCATCACTACATCATGTATGTGATCTATTTATTCATAACTACATCATGTATGTGATCTATCTATTCATAACTACATCATGTATGTGATCTATTTATTCATAACTACATCATGTATGTGATCTATTTATTCATAACTACATCATGTATGTGATCTATTTATTCATAACTACATCATGTATGTGATATATTTATTCATAACTACACCATGTATGTGATCTATTTATTCATAACTACGTCATGTATGTGATCTATTTATTCATAACTACATCATGTATGTGATCTATTTATTCATAACTACATCATGTATGTGATCTATTTATTCATAACTACATCATGTATGTGATCTATTTATTCATAACTACATCATGTATGTGATCTATTTATTCATCACTACATCATGTATGTGATCTATTTATTCATAACTACATCATGTATGTGATCTATTTATTCATAACTATTTATATTTGTTTGATATTAATAGTTTTATTGTACAATGAAACACGCCATCTTTACTCTTCAAAAGCAAACCGTTAATATCAAATCAGACGGCGTGTGGAATTAATAATTTCAAAAAGCTGTTATTAATCGAATTGAATTGCATTGATTCTTTATTCATATAATATAAGTTTTTGTGCAATGTTAACATTTTGGTGACATTTACTATAATTAGAAATTTGCAAAATTCGGAGTTTGAATTAAAATATAGGCCAAACATCTGTACAATGCTACGTGTACAGCTATACAAAGTGTATAATAATCAGTTGTAGATATTTGAATGATATTTAACCACTTTACCCAATTAACTATTTACCGGTACTAGGATTTGCACATATCAAAGTTGGTGACAGTTTGATTAGATGTTATTGACGAAATACATGTGTGATAATTTGATTGTTTCATGGCAACTGGATGGGTTAATTTTTTTACTACAGCCTTGATGCGCAGGAGAAAACATCGTAATAGGGGATATAACTCGTAGATCAGATACAGTTGTCGCTTATCTCATGATCAGCCATAGGTTATCGAAGGTACTTATCACCTAAACAAGCAGTTTTTTTCAAATCGCAGCATCTCACACTGGTGCTTTCAAATCACAGCATCTGACACACCGGGGCTTTCAAATCACAGCATTTGACACACTGGGGCTTTCAAATCACAGCATCTGACACACTGCGGCTTTCATATCACATCATCTGACACACGGCGGCTTTCATATCACATCATCTGGCACACTGGGACTGTGTCCAGTTTTAAGCTGTACTATCAAATATGTACAAGCATACTTATAATACACGTATGGTATTTATGTACATATTTGGTAGATCAAAATTTTACAAATCCCTGTCATCTGACCACTTTGTACCTCAAAGGACACATTTCCATGGCACAATAATATGCGTGTCCAATGATGCGGTGACATTATTGAATTTTCAATTAAAAGCGGAGACGTTTGTCAAAAAAACAATCTATATTATGCACTTTAATCATACCAGGATGTTTTCAACGAAAAATCAATTTCTAAAAATGGGCCAAAGTGTGAATCTATTTACATTATTGCATATCTAATGATTTATGCCATATCGAACCAATTTATTTTGATAAAAAGCTGGAAGTTTACTGTTGACTCGATCAACAGTTTTAATATTATCGAAGTCTTAAAATCCATATTTCTAGACTACTGGTGATAAATGTAATATGTTTTCAGGCATGTAGTCACACCTTGTTACAAAGTTAATAGTTCCGTTGTGGTAATAACTACGTTCTACATATTGATTCCTTGTTGTAAGGCAGTCAACTCTCATTTATTTCTAACATTTAAAACTGATAACCGTTCTAACTGTAGTAATTCACAGAAGATATAACAATATGATAATGATTTTTCAAACTGTTTAAATCAAAATGGCTTAATCTAACATTATTTTTTTTTGCTTTAGCCTTTTCAATATGTCCGTTCATTTTGAGATATAATAGGACTTCTCAATACTTTGTGATTGAACAAATATAAAGCTACCGGGTATGTAAAAACAATGTCATTTTACAAATACATCAAAAACTGTGAAAAGTGTTTAAAACTTTTAGTCTTGTGGAATGATTTCAAATATAATCATGAATATTGACAACTTCGCATTCTGTGTGAATTCAATCTTATTTATGACTATAGAACTATTTCTGCTATTCCCACCACAGATTATTCTTTGATAATTTTTCTACGTTTTTTATATCTGTCAGTGCAACCTCAAATACAAAAATAAAAGCATATGTTCAATACTGACTATTCAATTGCGTAAATATATATGTGGTCCGTTCTTTATTGTAAAGTGAGTTGAGAGCACAAAAACAAATATATGATACATAAGAATAAGTAGGGTAAAAATGATGTATGCTATTATTTATTATTACTAAAAGTTCACGAAGTAATTTTGATTTATTATTTATGGTTTGGACATTCAATACACATTATAGAATTATATGTTTGTCAGCACTTTAAAAAAAAACAAATCAGAAATAAGATCCCAATATAAATAAATGATATATCTTGAAGGTGAAGGTATATTTTATGATTTTATAATCCGATTTGAATGAATGTATTATTCGCCTCGCTTTGATTCGCTTGCCTTATTCGAGTTGATTGCTGTTAATATATATACATATGCATATCAATAAAAAAAAAAGTAAGAGTGGAATTCAAACGACAAACAGACCACGCAACTATAGAATATAAATTTTATTTTATAACAAGAAACGTTTCTTCTTGTTTCAGGTCAAACACGCACTTTATCAATCTTCCTTTGCAAGACCATATCTACAGAAGTTGTAAAATGTTAACATTTGTGCCGGTTTATTTTTTTAATTGATCATGAAAGAATTTTTGTTGATTGAAGAAAAAGATCGCCTTCTGGGACAACTTGGCAACATTTTCAACAATCAGTAATATATTCTATTTTAATATTTTAAGGGTTATGATTAGGGTTATGGTGTTTAACACCACTTTCAACACTATTTCAGTTATATCGTGGCTGTCAGTTTTAATGGTGGAGGAAACCGAAGTACCCGGAGAAAACCACCGACCTGCCGCAAGTCAGTGACAAACCGGGCTTTATCACATAAGGTTGTATGGAGTTCACCTCGCCGCAACGTTATTGGTGATAGACACTGATTGCACATGTATAGATGTAAATCTAACTACCTAAAGATTTTAATGATTGTTAATGAATGACTAAGATTGAAGCAAACTGCCATTCTTTTATCTAGTTTGTTACCACAACATTATGGTTACTCTCCTCTTGTAGCGAATCGTGTTACATGATACCCTATTCCAACCCTCTTCTAGGGGAGGTAATCCATCCATGCAGGCATTGGAATGAAGAACATTGACGTTCTAGAAATTTGTTAAAATCTTGAAGAGTAAAAATCTGTTGAAAATCCAAGTGAAATTTTTACCAGTTTCATATAGAATAAAAATGGATGGATGATCTAGGTGTATATGAAGCTGATTTTCAACCAAAAAATCGGATCAAGGAGAATAAAACATTTAGTAATAAAATTTTAATTGCACTGACTTCATTAAGATATATTATTACAAATTGAATATAAACTAGAATTTGTTACATTATTATAATTAATGATAAGCTACCTGACTAAGTTGGAGCTTTAACTACACTTTTGTTGGAAAACTCTGTTTGTTTATTTTCCCACAAAGTAAATCCTGATTGTTTTGTATCCCACATAGGTGATATACATGGCGATCTTTGTTCTGGACCTGGTATTCGACCGTTTGCTAACAACCAACTATAAAGCCTCTTATCTGTTTGAGATAGTGGTCTGTCCGTAGACTGCGATAGATCTGAAATAACACTTTCTTCTATAAGATCTTCTGAAGTAACCAGTGATTTTGGAGGAATATTGTTTCTATCACGTTTTTCAAGCAAAGACGGTTTCCGTTTTAAACGTTCTGAGAGTATAATTTTAGAATTTTTGCAGTCTAAATTTGTCTTAAGCGTAGGACTTTCAGTTCTGTTAATACTGATCTTTTTCTTCCTTATGTGAGATTTGATAAGCTTACTTTCGCTCACTTTAAGAACGTCTTTTTCTTGCGTTTTCAGTTGTATCTGTTTTGGTTTAATGCTGATTTTCTCCACATTTTTATTTTGAATGTCTTCCTTTGATAAACTTTCTTTCTTAATCCTCTTTGCAATCCGTTTCTTGGTCGGTCGTTTTACGATATGTTCCTTTGGCTTTAAGTCTTTAAACAGAAGTGGCGCTTCGCGAATAATTTTTGACACCCTAGCATTAGGTTTTTTCACAATTCTTTTCTCAATATTTACCTTATTGTTGCAACTATTGCTACTTTCGTCACTGTCTTCCTCTGAAGATGCACTTTCTGAATCTGAACAAGATTCTTCACTAGTGTCTGAATCAGGATTTGATTCACGAGGAGGTATTTCACGAATCATCACTAAATTGTCACCACATTTAAACATGACACGTTTCTTACTTTTTCTGTTTCCATTACTTTCGTTTGGTTCTATTCCGTTATTATCATTAGAATTGTCCGTTCGTTCAGTACCACAGTCTTCATCACTTATAGAACAAATATCCAAGATTTCATTTAGAGATGTCTCGTTACAGTTTAAGTCTTTAGAGTGTTTGCTAACCGTATCGTCCATGGCACTCGGGTTGACAGATTGTTCCCCTGCTCTCACATCCAGGGTACTCACAATATCAAGATCGGAATATCTCATCTGGTTTTATGGAGTTTACCACATTCAAATTGATATATCGTCAGACTTTTTTTCTATCCAAAATATGTCATAAAATTTCTACCATTGTCTTTTAATCTCCGTCCGTAAATAACCAGGAACACACCGTATCAATAAATACAATGTTCAATTTGTTTTCCACAAAGCGATGATATACACTTCGTTTATCAAGACTAAATGAATACTAACGTAATCTTACTACATTTTAAAGTTTTAATTTAAATTCAATTTAAAAGTCTTTCTTCTCATATTGAGGTATAAATTCACCAAAGCCTTGTATTTTAGATCCCTTCTTTATTAACTATGAATTGACGATTTAAATATTTACTTTCTAAACTAACTTCTGTGTTAAAAGTCTATAAATCCCAGCGATATAGGTTAGAACTCGTTATCTCAGATACCTGGTATAAAATGTCAAAAGATATTGTATTATAATAGAAAATTTGACATCTCTGCGCGCATGACGTAGAATGGTGTTTGATCTACTGTCAATTACGAAATACCTGTACAAATATCAATATTAAATAAATTTGTTTATAATTGATATAAAATAACTCGTTAATTGGTTATTATTCAAAATATGGAAAGACTAATATGAAATGTTGATACAGTTGTATGTGTATTTAAATATATTTAATGAACAACCCATCGAACTCCTGTCTTATCACAAATTTCGTTCTTAGATTTGACTTTGGGGTCTGAACTATTTTAAATCGGGAGTATGGTTCTTTTGTATACAAGATATGTTTAGTACCAATCACGGACTCATTTAAGGGCATGAACATATATAGAATAATAGTATAGTTGAAATATAATTTAGGCCTCTTTGGCTACAGTCGTGTAGTAGCTGCGAAATTGTAGCTTTTATTTTATTTTATTTTGTTTTTGTTTGACCATTTATGGTCACAAAAAAAGACCATGGGAGCTACGGTTCCGCAGCCAAGTCGTGTAGTAATTGAGTTTACAACCAGTGTTTTCCACCACCAAGAGCCAGCCTTAGTGGCGGAGTTGGTACGGTAGATAACTCTTGACTACAAACTCGCACCACTGATGTGAGTTCAAAGCACAATGAGCACTGCAAATGCAAAAATAAAGATATTTATTCAGATGCTTACTCAGGGGTGGGAGTAAGTCACCAGTGAGATTGTTAAATTGTCCTGGCTTACCTCCCCTAATAAGTCGGGGTATATAATAGACTACTGATAGTGATGATAAAGACCAATAACTTAACCTGTCAACTGGGCTTGTATGTTCGGATTCTGTCCTTTAAGTATGTGTAACTGATACCACATTATGTGACGAAGTTTGTTAGCAACTTACTCAATCTGAAGACCATTGTTTTCTTCCGATATTCCGGTTCCGTATAACAGCAGAGGCGGACTGGCCATTCAGGCATTTGGGCAATGTCCTATGTGCCGCTCAGATAATCAATATATTAATGATCAGTGGGTTGACCTGATAGGTGACGGATGTACTCGGGCCGATTATAAAACCAAGTCCGCGTCTTTCTAACAGTAAAACTGCATGACCACCACTACGTAACTGAAATTTGGTCACCATTCCATAATCCCAAACGATATACGTTACTCATTTCGAAAAAGGCAGTAAAGCCGAGGGCTTCTTCCAGTGATTTTGGTGACATGGATGTGCAACAACAAAGAGCTAACATTCTATATAATTGTCTAGAACAGATATAGAAACACTGCGGCTTGATTGGATTATTAAAAAAAATCAACAAAGGCGATCATGGGCTATTTTTAAAATTAAAATTTGTTATTGAGTTTACGTCGTTTAAAGTGATAAACACATATTAGAGCAATGACACAATTAACCATTTTCTTGAAATCGTATTAATAAAATCCAATTAATTTTACTGAACTTTAATGTTTTTATAGAAGAACAATCGAAGTATTGTGTAAAATATTCAATATTTAAAGAGACCTGAATGCTATTTGCTTAAGGAAATACAGATGAGACGATAAAAATATCAATATTGATATGGTCGTTGTATATAAATCATGTCATGTGTTATATTTACGGGTATATACACGAAATAACGGTATTTTATTCAGAAATATAATCGGACCTTTGAGGTAACCCCTTGCTTGCATGGCCAACGTAGAGTTATATAATGTCACCATTATGTGGCTCATTTAACTTCCAAACAAAACACAAAAGTCATTACATTATATATAAATGTCAGTTTCCAGTTGGTGTCTTTTTCATTTGGCATCATAAAACTTCAACAGTGAGGTACGAACAAATTGAAGTGCTCTTCGTGATAAGCGAGTAGCCGCAATATCACGTTGTCGCCTATTAATTTTTGCAAAGCAAAAACGCGAAATCAAAAACACAAGGACGAAAAACCAGAAATAATATAATTCGAGTTTTCGGTTGATTTCAGGGAAGCATCTTAACTATTCAATAGTCATTTTCATAAGATTGATACTTTCATCATATTTTCTAATCCTTTACTTAAAGTCATATATTTCAATCGATCTGCATATATGGAAGATTTTGAAAAACAAGTTTTATGGATCTCTAATGAACCAACAGATATTGTGTAGGTATAAACGACTATTCACGGTCTATATAAAATATAAGAAATTTCTCGTTTCATCAAACACGCGTGATATAAATTTGTAATGTTCAAATAACTTTGTCATATAAAATACATTAAAACAAAAGTCATAAAGCTTGTTTTAAATTTATTTTCGTACTTAAGATGATTGAAAGTTTTTACGCTGTGCTTTGTATATATAAATGTACCGTGTATACTTTCAACATCTGAACTGAAATTAAATCTGACATTTCTATCTTTAAATTTATTTCAGAGTGTATACTTACATAGGCACAAAGAGGAGATAAAACATATCATGCGCGGATGCATATTATTGTGTTGCGGGTTTTGGGTGTGAAATCTAGGCGAGGGGTCTAGAGAGTCGCTTGGGTCCCCAGAAAAACAGGAACGAGTCCTGATTAGGGGATGTGGATCGAAGACCACTGGAAGCTCCGGAGGATTGTGGAATTACAATAATTACTAGTATTCTGATAAAAATATATACTTTTTTGAGGGATATGACAATTTGTGCATACAAACAACAAACCATCTTGTGTAAAATGAGAAACTGAGACCTTGTTTAATCTATAATTACATTACTTCCGTTTTTCATTCAAATGTTACAATATGATTGGTTATGAAGTGGTCACATGATTATAAAAGAGATGTTTTACATCCCAATAAAACTCAAACCCGAACTTGCACGTGCCTCCATGACGACGTCAGATGTAAACAATCAATGGCGTAGTAATTTCCAACAGCAAATAATCTAACACAAATAAAATTCACACCGAAAAATTCAACTATGTTAAAGTTTGGTGTGATTTAAATGTAATTATAAGAATTGAATGTATTTTTTTTGGTAGTTTTATAGGCGTGTAAAAGCGTGGACCGAGGCACATAAAACTACAAAAAAATGCATTCAATTCATAAATATTACATTCGGCTGTGTAAACGGTAAAAATTAACTGCGATCGAATTAAGGGAAATGAAAAATACAATAACGCATGTCTGGCACGTAATCACACGCAAGCAATAGTAAAGGCACGAGAGCTAAATAAAAGAATCGTGAACTACAGAACTAGGGAGGAGACTGTTCTATTAATCGAATTATAGATTACGAGCTCTTGTATCTGCAGTTGTAATACATACGGTTCCATCCATAATTCAGTCCTGTCCTTTTTTTTATTTCTTGGGAAACTGACAATAGCAACAACAAAAAATACACTTTCATTTCCTGAACTAGTATCACATTGCTTCTATTATAGATTATGATAGCTCGATCACGATCGATTTAAGGATGTGCAATCTGAACACAATCTGCCTAGAAAAGATCGATCCATTTTTTTTGTATAAACACGATCTAATTTCTATATTTATGTGCAGGATTCCCTCAGTGAACCAATTGTAGAGGTGAAGAAATGTATAAAATTATGTCAATTGTGAATAGCAAGTTTAAAAAGTGATGGTCAACAATTCCACCAATGTCAACAATTCAAAGGCATACCTCTCGAGCAAGAACTCGACACAAACATGTGACAGAGTTGAAACAGTTAAAGGAATCTGAATATATATGTTAAATGTTCTGATTTTGTTAAATTTGCTAGTTGAAGCTAATAGTGCTACCAACAGGTCAGGTCGTCTATACTTTAGCAAAGAAATCCTGCCTCAAAGACTAAACTATAATATACATGTACTTGTTATATTATAGCCTTTATAAATAAAATTTAAAATTATTTTATAAATCAAGTTAAAAAATGTGATATTTGAGCTCTTTAGCTTTGATATATAACACCTGTATCAAAACATTTTTCAATAATCAGATCTTTCCATATATAGAATGTCAAGATCTTTATAGAGGTAATCATAATCTGTTGGATTATAATTAGGTCAAGATACAATTGCCATCACAAATTAAAAGAACAGTAGCAGACGAAAATTAGATTAATGGGCCCCAGTGCACTACATTGCCCGGTGGCCTATAATGATGGTAAGACGGCCCTGCGTAAGGTGTGTGGCCTCCTCAGAGGATCTGGATGGTCTTTCATTGGTTAACGATTGTGCAACAAATACACAAACATATTGACAAATAAGTGACATATTCTACCGCCGTATGGTCTCACATAGTTTCGTGTTAGTTTTTTTTTTGCATCAATTTCACCGATTTCTGAATTTATAAAAGTCGTTCGTTGGCACTCACAAGTCTTACAGAAGTGAATAGAATAAAGCTGGCTGACCGCGGTTTTGTTCCTCGACTCGGACCACAAAATGATCCGCGGTTATGGTTTAACAACAATTGAGTTTGTTTTCAGCAGAAATCTACATTTTCATCATGGTGAGAGCAAGAAAATAAACAATAAAACACATATTTACTCTATGAATAGACACAGATGATGAACATATTTCGGTATAAAATGAAGACATGAGAAAATTATTGTAATAGTATGTATTCAACGCCTAGCTATTCATTCCATATCCTATAGATATTGTGTACAAGAAGAAAAGAGTCCAACTGACACACATGAAGAAAGTAAGTCTATTTAGTGTCTGACGAAATAAAGTAAATACTCTGTACCTTTAAAAGTTTACAAAATCGTTCGTCAAATTCGTTTATTATTTAATACATGGTGTTTTCTTTCAGAGTTATTTATTTACATACACATGATAATTGTCTATAAAACTAGAGTACTAAGTTTGTTTTTCTTTGTTATTAAATGGACCCACGGAAAGTATTTAGATTTGAGGGACGTAATAACAGTTATTATGTATCTGACAAATAACAAATAAAATACAAACTTTCACGATGTGAAGAAATCAAAGGTGTACTGTATATCATGTTTATTGCCTTATTCAGGAAATTTGAAAGGAATAATTGTATTTTTGTTGCAATTTATAAATGTACTAACGTATTAATAATGGGTTAATTGGTCTATCTATTTTAGTACCATTGTGTTAAATCAAATGCAATATTTAATTGTTTCTATTATATTCTATATGTACATTTTTTTTTATATGTTTCTTATTTTAGAAAACGGTTTGAATAAGAGGGCTTCTTTTCTTCGTGTATTAAGTTGAAGGAATCGAGTTGATCGAATTTCAAGATGATAAAGTCGAATTTCGGAAAGTGTCTGTGTGGGGACAAGCCTTAAGAGTGAACCGGAGAGTAGTGGGCAATCTGTAGGAGTGAACTTGAAAGTGGGAGCACTTTGGAAGTGAACCGGAAAATTGGGAGGGGGAAGCCGCAGAAGTGAGCGGAAAGTGAGGGAGGATAAAGCTATAGAAGTTGACCGGAAATTGGGTAGTGTGCAAAGCTTTCAAACGGAGAAGTAATCAAATATATTATACATGATAAATAAATAAAGAAGAAAATGTCATTTGACTGTTAAATTGAGAATTTTCTACTTCCATGAAAAAAAAATCAGTTTTTCTTTAAATTTTAAAAGTGGGTGTCCAAAACATAATTTTGCCCCCTTACTTTTCATAATGTTGCCCCTTTGCAATCGGTTCCTACGCCACTTTTTCGAGCTGCATTAAATGAGTTTCGAGTTAGGGATCGTCTCAAAATGTGACAGTTTTTTTCAAACGAAGTTAGTTTCGTTTGGTAGGTGAGTGGTTTTCAGCTGTCACGTTTGGAAAAAAACCAAAATCGCACATTGAGATTTGTCAATAAATCTTTAAAAATGCACTTAAAAAACGGCATAGAATTGAATGGAACATAGTTTTAATTTCTTTCGAGTCTGTATATTGTACTGTTTCTTTAGTACTCATATATGTACACAGCTATGGTTTCCTGTTTGCGTTACAACGAAATATAATACGCAACGAAAAGCAACGGACTTCTTTTGCAAATTAAAAAAATAATGTTTTCGATTCTTGGAACGTTTACTGTTGTCAATTTAAAATAATACCTCATTTTATTGGTACAGTATGTCTGTGATTTTGAAAGGATAAAGATTCACAGATAGACCCTTTATCACAGGCGCTTGTGTATTTAGGTACATAGCGAGCATATTTTTGACTCTACACAAGCGCCTGTGTGTAGAGTCAAAAATATGCTCGCTATGTACCTAAAGTATTTAGGTACATAGCGAGCATATTTTTGACTCTACACAAGCGCCTGTGCCTTTATCATGGTACAGTTTTTAATTATTAAAAACGCATAATTATCGGCGAAGTTAGTTTCGTTTAGTATTTGAAAATTTGTATCACGAAGATTGGTAAAAACCCATTATTTTACTCCTCTCATAGTTTTCGTCGAGGAGGCGCCACTTTTGCGTTTGAATCGAAAGTTCCTTCAGAGTTAATACAGCTTCATGGGGATTGGGCAAGTGATGCCTATAAGTTATATCTTCAATTTTCTTTAGCCGAAAAAATTTCCGTAGTTAAGTCAATGACGGAATTTACCCTTTAATTTCAGTTAAACATGTTAAACAGAAGAAAGTATTGGTACTATGTGATTCTATAGGGAAGTATTTGGATGGGATCAGAGATGGTGTGATACAGAGTTTTAGAGGAACGGGATTAGGTTACATTAAACATATTATAGATACTGAATATTTGTATTTGTATGATATTAATCGTTTTTCACATATCATTTTGCATTTTGGTACGAATGATGTTCAGAAATATAGTGTTGATGTTATTACTTCAGAAATTTGATTTATAGTGTTAGGCGTAAGAATCCTGATATTAGCATTTTGATTTCTTCGGTTCTACCTAGACCTACACATTTTCATATACTAGGCGAGAAAGTTGTTGCTAATAATAACAAATTAGTCAGGATTTGTAAAGAAGAAAAAGTTCAATTTATTAAATCTTTTAGAAGGTTCTTATATCAAGGTAAACCAAAGAGAGATTTATTCTCTATAAGAGATGCTTTACATCTAAATGATGCTGGTGTTTTACAACTGAAATTGTGTTTTATACATGTTATTTCTCATTTATAAATTGAATGTCTGTATTGTATATGCATGATATCAAATTTACGAGCTAAAGTGTTTGTTT
Source organism: Bathymodiolus septemdierum (assembly GCA_963383655.1). Lineage (NCBI taxonomy): Eukaryota > Metazoa > Mollusca > Bivalvia > Mytilida > Modiolidae > Bathymodiolus > Bathymodiolus septemdierum. Next base: position 130,541,959 of record OY726518.1, read on the forward strand.
TTGTATTTTGTAGATGATGTGGTTAGGCGGGTTACAATGAAGTAACATATTCATTGAGTCGGAAGATTTACAAACTGAAGTATGACATTCTTTTGATCTTCATTCGAGAATTACAAGAAAGTTTCCGATATCATTTCTTGAATCTCGTTAGGCTTACACAAAAGTATTCCATTTTGTGAGTCTAATCTTATAGTATTATAATGAATTTATTTATTTATTTATTCATTTATTTGTTTGTTTGCGGGCTTTTTGGCGGTTAAATTTTATTTATATGGCCCGCTTATTTTGTATGTATTTTTATATTTGTGTCTGCCATTGAATGAATTTGTACAATAATTTCAGCCAAAATAAAAGCTATGCTTGTTTTATGTCTATATGAACCCAAGATAATTGTGCATTTTTTAATTATTAAAAACGCATAATTATCCGCGAAGTTCGTTTCGTTTAGTATTTTCATTACGGTTAATTTACCAATAGAGTGAGTAGTATTCTATTCACTATGTTCATTCATTGTCAGAAATTTGTTCGAAAAATTAGCCACCCACCCTCCCTAGTTATATATTATTGTACAGATTCTGTAATTAAATTGACTGGGCGGTTACATTTTATTTATATGGCCCGCTTATTTTGTATGTATTTTTATATTTGTGTCTGCCATTGCTAGAATTTGTACAATAATTTCAGCCAAAATAAAAGTTATACTTGTTTTATGTCTATATGAGCCCAAGATAATTACATGCATATGGAGAATACATGGTTCTAAACCCTATATTTTTAGGTGGAGTTTGGTTTATAATGCATCGGTATTTTGTTTTTTCACACTTTCATTTGGAGGGGGTGGGTGGGTGGTCAGAGTCAAATGAAACTAACTTCATTGGAAAAAAACTGTCACATTTTGAGACGATCCCTTAGAAGAGCTATCTAATAAATGTGTGAATTTATGTACGATTACCTGGCTTGCCACATTTCAATTAACTGTTCCTTGACAATATGGAGTTTGTGGGACAACTGAACTTGTAGAACCTGAAACCAGAAATTTCACTGAGCAACATACACTTTCAAAACTGATTTGTAATAATCACAAGGTATTAAAGCAAGCTTCAGCCTACATACATTGTTATTGAAAATGCTAAAATTGACCTTATAAACTACATTTGTACTATGCATATATTTAATGTCAGTTTCTTTACCAGTATCACACATATTAGACTGACTTATTCTGCCTCGAGCTAGCTTTCATTATCTTTCATTGCTTTTTGTTTTCTATTTTTTTTACGTTTGTCCCACATACTTAGTATATATATATTTTTTTAAATGGCTAAGATATTTTGAAAAAGGATGGGAGTAAACTATCTGAGATCCTTACTCTTCCGGAATTGCAGTTTCCGACTCTGTATTTTATACATAAAGAGCTGACATCCGTTTAATAGGAATCATTATTTTTTCCAGTGCTGTAGTTGTGTAGTTTAATTATTTGTAAGCTAAATGACAACTTGATCTAGCATATTCAGTTTGTTGTTAAAAGCGAGTCTGACATTTTTGTACACAATAAAGGACTTGTCAATCATCTAACCGTAAAGATTCACAGGGGCTAGGTGCGTCCGGAAAAAAAAAAAAAAAAACTATATTATACTATTATATAGTATTTTTTTATTTATTTTTTTTTCGGATGCACCTAGCCCCTGTGTAAAGATTCTGGTAATCTGTTCCACTCGTTTAAACTAAGTTTAGTTTAGTGTTTAGGAATGAGTTAATATCTCAAGCTTATACCAAAAGAATGGGAAGTTTGATTAATGTATGATTTCCTTTGAAGTGCATAATGCAGTTTGCAGATGACATGTATAAACCTACTATGGTTCCTTAACATAAATAGGGGGGATTTATCTATTATTCTCAACCCCCCTCATGGAGGGCGAGCCGGGGGTAGAATAGGCACCAGGTTTCTCCGCCCTAGAAGCACTAGTCCTCTAAAAGGGGGTCAACCCCGTGGGAACCCCGGGGTATAGAAATGGGACCGAGAACTTCTTCGGCTTGAAGGGGCATCCGTCGGTTGTGCGGGATGTAAGAATTCACAACCAACCCGTCCTGCGGATGAGACGTAAATAAAACTGAGGTCCCGTGTTGAGAGATTGCCACCCTCTCCGCACGTTAAAGAACCCAGTGTAACAGCTCATTATGAGCATTATGCTCATGATGAGTGGTCCATAAGAGACCTATTGCACTGGCAAAATTATCCGCACTGGCAAAATTATCCGTCCCTACCCATCACCTTTCCTTGTTTCGAGTCCCGTGGCGTTTAAATTTTTAAATGTTCTCGTCCTGAATATAACTGAAAAATTGCTCGCTGGACGTTAAACACCAATCAATCAATCAATCAATCAATCTATTATTCTCCTCCACCTGATTTGCTGTTATTTAGTTAAATGTCAATATTCTGCTGTACCCATAGGACATTTTTATCTCTTGAAAATGATCAATATACAGTTATTTCATGCCTGTTCAGGGAACAGTCAAAACTATTGACCTGAGGTGCTGGAGATGACTTGAGAACTGTTGCCTGAGGCCGAAAACTGTTTTATTATCTTATTTACATGCACATAACCACAAATCCACTGAAGATGATAATGTCAGCATACCATTCCATTAAAAAATTGGGGCACAACATTGTTTTGAAAGAAATACAGCATTTGACAGGAATGACGCACTGCGCATCGTTGTCGGGCATGGAACAGTTCGGATCCGGAAGTAGGGGAACAGTCAACTGTTTCACTCCGCCGGCTATTTTTAAAATTTTCTTGTAATCAGTTAAAAATATAGCATATGAAAAATATATACTATAAGTTAATAATTGCTGTTGTAACAGCTGGGGAAATAGATAGGAGAGTTTAACATGTACTCGATAGACACTAATATGGTGGTCACGTTCGATTATCTCCCTTTCTTGCAGATGTAAACAACATATCTATTAATTCCTTTTATGTTCATTATTCTGCACAAATTCATGTATAGTCTATTGTATTTAGAAATAATATAAATGTATGTACATTTCTCATTAAATAAGAATATTAATTTTGCACTATGCCAGTCTACAGTGCACAAAAACCCAAATAACCAACATTGGGTTTTTAGAAATGACTATTTTTGATTGATTTGATTTGATTTGATTTTTGGTGTTTAATGCCCTTTTCAGCAATATTTCAGCTATATCATGGCGACCAGTTTTAGTGGTGGAAGAAGCCGGAATACCCGGAGAGAACCACCGACCATGGGCAAGCAACTGGTAAACTTTATCACTTGCGGCTGCGAGTCGAGTGCACCCTTTTTTGTAATTTACAAAGACGGGCACAAACCCACGCCGTATTGGTGATAGGCATGTATGAGTTGTTAGGTAATCCAACTACCTAACTCATTGAGCCACCTGGGCCCGACTATTTTTGAAATATATACTGTATAAATAGTACGGCTATCACACAAAATATCTGAAAACAGCTTAATAGATCAATGATGGTACATATAATTGATTTAAATTTAAAGATAATGCATTGTTAAATAAGATTATACATTTTCTATATAATTGCAAACCTCAATTTTCTATAAATATGATTTTTTCCTTTGCACTTCATAGACAAATTTCCAATATGGCGGTTATCACCTCAATGATCACTTTCAGGCCTGGTAGCAAGATAACAATGGGATCTGACATTTTGTTATTTATTTTTCAGGTCGTGATGACATATTACATTGGAGTAGATGTTGGATCAGAGAGTGTAAGATCAGCATTGTTTGACAGTCATGGACATTTAAGATCAGAATCTAAACAGACCATACAGATCTGGTCACCTAGAGCAGATTACTATGAACAGTCTTCAGATGACATATGGAATGGTGTTGTAAAGACAGTGAAGGTACTACAAATATATAAATGTTGTCTTGTGTACAGTTTACATGTGTACATCATTCTTATTGACTGTTGAGTTCAGTTTATGAAATAGCATGTAGTCATTAACAGATCTTCTTAGTGATACTGATGTACTACAGTCAGAGATATAGCATGATAAATCACTGTGATAGACATATAACTCTTCTAAGTGAAACTGATATAATGTAGCATACATTCATTGATTCTAGGTCAGTGATTTATTCATGTTTTCTATGTTTGAAGCACCTAAGTTCAAAGTCATGAACACATTTCTAATAGTGTACTCTTTTTTTTTTTATTACAGAAAATATTATTAGATTCTGGTGTGAAGAAAGATGAGATAGGAGGAATAGGATTTGATGGCACATGTTCTTTAGTTGTTATAGGTGAAGAACCCCTCACAGTAAGTCCGTCAGGTATAAGTTTTTGTTATATCAGATTTATATGAAACTTGTTCTCCAAATCAGCCAATTGCTTGAGGAGAAGATGGCCTTAAGCTTATAGAATTTAACGCCACTTTCAACAATATTCCAGTTATATCGTGGTGGTCAGTTTTATTTGTGGAGGAAACCGGAGTAAACCACAGACCTGTTGCAAGTCACTGACAATCTTTATCATATAATGTTGTATCGAATACACCTTGCCATGAATGGAGTTCAAACTCACAAATTTGTTGTGATAGGCACTGATTGTACAGGTAGTTGTAAATCCAACTATTATTTGATCATGACCATGGTGGCATCTGAGGAGATAGGACACCTAGTTGTACCCATGACAGTAAGTTTACAAAATTAATAAATGTTTAAGAATAAAAAGATAAAAAAAATAAAAACATCACTACCATCAACAGATGAACAATTAAATGAATTATTTATGACAATGGTAAATCAAATCAATATGATCATATATTCACACACTTACTATTTTTTATTTAGTACATTTTCTAGTTGTGCAGTAAAGGGGGGAAATTTAAGAATGATACAAATTCAGTTCAGTTACATGTCCTGAAATTTATTCTTTTCTTAAACCATTGAACTGAAGACAAGATCATGAAAATTGACAATGCAATACAACATTCTTTGATAAATATTTACTTGATTTGTTCCTATTTGTAGGTAAATTAGGATGTGATATTATTATGTGGATGGATCATAGAGCAGTGGACCAGGCTAATAGAATTAATACCACACACCATCATGTGTTAAAGTTTACTGGAGGTCAAATATCTGTAGAGATGGAGCCACCTAAACTGTTGTGGATCAAAGAGGTAGGTTAATTTCAATATGAAAGTCTTGTACAATTCTTTAAAAAATATGTATATATAAAAAGATCAAAATGTCAAATAATTCCAGAAACCAGATTAGTTGTTTCCTGATCAATTAAATTGAGATGCATGCCTCATGAATCTATTTTTAGTTCATATTAAATTTTTTAAGGTACATACTTTACTTTTATTTTGTTCATTTATAGAATCTACCTGATACCTGGAATAAAGCTCAACATTTCTTTGATTTACCTGATTACCTTACATGGAAAGCCACTGGATCATTGTCCAGGTAATATTTGTAGTGTTCTTGAAAAAAATCTAAATGAATCCTCAAAATTCTTCTGTTAATGTGAATTCATTTCTAGTTGTTGAATACCAATATTCATTTCAAGGCATATATAATAATTGAAGTTTTTAGTAGGTATCAAAACCCACAAATTCAAAATATCAGTGAACATCTCATTTTTTGTCTATCCACAAAATGAAAGTTCAACATAGATATATTAAGCCTCATCATTACTAGATTGATGAAGAAAAAAGGTAAACAAACTTTTGTTTCTGTCAGTTAACAGTTATAAATAACATTTATTTGATCTTGAAGATCATTGTGCTCAGTGACATGTAAGTGGACCTACCAAGCAGACGACAAAGGTCACAGTGGATGGAGTGATGAATTCTGGAATGTTATAGGCCTTACTGATTTTGTGAAGGAGAAATACCTGAGATGTGGTAAGTCTTGATTTTGAATTTTTGTATTGTATAGTCACCGTTTCTGTATCAAAATGTTTTTGGTCTCACTTGCGACAAATGTCACGAAAGCGAGACATAGCGTCATTGGTAGTTGTTGTTAACAGTTTGGTTAACCCTAATGTCAAGGTTTATTTAAGCGTAAATAGCTTCATCAAACCTCCATATAATTTCAGGAAATTTGGAAAGAAACATCTTTATGATCAAAATATTATAGTTGGAAAAAATATTTTGAAACAATTATTTTTTGTATATTCTATTTTGATGAATATTCTGGTCTTTTGAGTTAAAGCATAACATTTTCTCAGCCTACTTGGTATTCTGGTGTTTCAGATTTAGTTTTTGACTTTTTATGTCCATTATTTATCGACAGGTACTGATGTCAAATCTCCAGGGGATGTTTGTGGACAAGGATTGACCAATGAGATAGCAGATCAACTTGGACTGTTACCTAATACACCAGTTGGGATTTCTATTATTGATGCACATGCAGGTGTACTAGGTTAGGCTAGATATAATTGTATAGTTGTTTTCCATTCTATCTTCTTGAGTGAGTAATTAAATTTAATGCCAAGGAAGCAATTGTTCAGCTTTATCATGGCGAAGCAAGTAACATTTGAAAAGATGATGTATGTCCGCTTTGTACTAGACCAGCACGATTAGTTGAATTTTTATAGTGCTAGCTCACTGACACAACAACCCAAGCAGTCTTTACTCTTACTGCTAATTTTTGCCTGCTTAGCAAAGAAGCAACATATACCAATTTTATAGTCTTCGACCCGACCAGGGCTCAAATCTACGATTTAATTGCATTTGAGGGGAGCAGGATAACTATTACACCACCAATTCAATTTGACATTAAATCTACAAATATAAATGATTCTTTGTCATTATCATCTTGTTGACAACTTCTTTTAATTAAATATCAATTAAATATATTATAGAGAGAGAGAGTTAACATAATTAAATTTACATGTTTACAAATACTGCTATTTTGTTATGAAATTCAAAATTTTATAGTTTTGTGCTTTTTATAATAAAAACACAAATAAAGTAGAATGATATGAAAACTGACAAATACACAAAACATAAACAAGTTATCCTAATTGACACAGAATGTCATTACAATGAAGTACACCCATGTAACCTTGTACAGCAACTTATTTTGCTATAACAAATTGAGCATTATTGAGTGTATGCATATTACATCATAATGACCAGAAGGAACACCTGAACTGGATTTTCTGCTTCAGATTTTGTCTTGCCTGTTTATAGAGCAGATATATAGGGATCACTATCAGTCTTCTTGACTTGATTTACTGGCAATGATCTTATATAGTATGCAATTATGTATAATGCACATTCTTTTTCAGCTTACCTGGACTAAAGTTCCAGGTGAGGTATTATCATCAATTCATTTTGTCATCATCACCATCAGCGTTGTCATCTGCGTTCTTTAGATTATCACATTTCAAGCTTTTTCTTGCTAACCACAGAACTGATTGGAACCAAACTTGTCAGAAATATTACTAAGGATAGTCCTCAAAATGTTATTTGACCTTTGTTTTCTTCAGAAATTCAACATGGCTTTTCAGCCATTTATACATTCTGATTGGCTGAAGTTTAAAAAAATCTATACAGAACCTACATGTGTGATGGAATTGTCACATTATGGCAGTAATCCTCCTTAGATGACACTCTAGAGATGTCCACCACCTCAGGATGAAGTTTTTACATAGTACCCTATGTGAAAAATATTTTATCATCAGGATGACCTAATTTTCCTACTTCATTGATTTTAGAAGTTTTCACAATTTTGTTTCCAATTAACCTCTGTTTGTGAGAACTACACCTGCTGTGATCATGCCAACTGATGTGTGAATAGAATTTTATTAAACAACTGTATACAGTTTAATGAACTACATTTTCTACTTTACCATGTGATAAAATTGTATTGTTTCAACAATTCCCCATTAGCTTGTTTGTGTTGTTTTGTTTTCAAAATTAATGCTTAGTGTATTAAAATAATCATAACATCACAATCTTACTTGTTTGTAAATTTGGTATTAGATGACCACTTTACAATAATTATTGATTCTATATTTAATCTGTTGTTATAGGTTGTGTTGGTTGTGAGGCAGACGATGAACACTTTACTATGCCTGAAATTACATCAAGAGTATCATTGATTTGTGGAACTTCTACCTGTCACATGATTGTAAGTCTTCAGTCTGGTTTGCTAAGGAACAGTTCTATAGTTGACATTTATTTCCTGTCACATGAAAAAGGATGGACAGTTCACGGTAGATTGAAAAGGTTCTTATGCTGGGTTTGGACTGTTTCTAGAATGTAATAACACAGAGAATTATGATGCAACATATAATATTACATGCTAAGTTTTGACTCTCTAGAATATTATATTATAACTATTGTATATTTACACAGATGAGCAAAGAAGCAATATTTGTACCAGGAATATGGGGACCATTTTATTCTAGTATTTTACCAGGACTTTGGGATACAGAAGGAGGTCAGAGTGCTGCCGGTAAAGTAGTAAGTATCACAAACTCATCAAAAGAAGAGTTTGAAGATACCAAAGGGGTAATCAGAATCCGTATATCGAAGAAATATCATTTAAAGCTAAAATTAATATAAAGAATGCACCTATAATTTTGATGTCATCTTGGTCAAAGAATCAACATATACGAAGGACTATTGTAATCACACTAGTTCAAATAAATAGTTCCTGTTGTTACACTTTTAACCATTTTTTTTTACAATATTTATTGTTTAGGTGAAATTTTGTTAATTAGTTTATGATGACACTTCATTTAACATATGCAGGGAAATAAATTAACATCTTGATATACATTGTAGATAGATTTTGTTGTAGAAACACATCCAGCTTATGAACAGTTAAAACAAATTGCAGCACAAAGGTAAGTGATCTATCAGAAATGTTGGTCATTAAGAGTAAGAGGGTGAGAGTTATGGTGTTTAATGCCACTTTCAACAATATTTCAGTTATATTGTGGTTGTCAGTTTTCTTGGTGGAGGAAACCAGAGTACCCAGAGAAAACCACCGACCTGTTGCAAGTCGTATTAAGAATACATTTGTATGGTATTATATATCAGTACATGAATAAAGTTGTAGACTTAGCACAGTAGGATATAATCACAACAAGTTAACTAGGATTATTGTGCTAATAGTTCACCAGGATCGGTCAAGTAGAAATCATTCATTTTTATGAAGAATAGAATATTGTTGACATGGATGACAACTCACTCAGCCATATGAATGAATTTGATAGAAAGAAAGAAATAGCTACAAAATTATGCTATTAACAGGAATTTTTAAAAGTGTAGTTTGGGTAATGAGAAATTGGTTTGATAATAAACAATATCACTCTATATATGGTACATATGTAACAAGATCTCCTGAATTATAAAACAAAATACTTTGATTAACACAAAATATAAGGTATTAAATGCCATTAGGTACTGTAGAATCCTTATAAAGTTGATGGATTGTATTGAGTATTTAATGTAGAATAACAGATTAGAAGTTCCGGAAACACAAACACTCATTGACAAATATACACACCAGTATTATATACCACCCACTGTTACAGGAAACCATTGCCACACTTATACAAAGTTTCTGATTAATCAAAGTTTACTGGTAAATAAAATATTTTATTTCACAGAAAACTTCATTTTCATACAGTATTAGATGACAGACTATCAGAACTTGCAATGGAAAATAATGTTCCAAACCTGTCACAGATAACAAAAAACATCCATATCTGGCCTGATTTCCATGGTAACAGATCTCCATTAGATGATCCCACTTTGAGAGGGATGGTAAGGAAATATTTTTTGCTTAATTTGTCAGAAAAGCTATTATTTTTTTGTCGGATGATTGACATAAAGGAATTATTTGTTTATCATTTCTTATTGACATCTATCTACAGTCAAACCTGTCTTATGTGACTTTCCAAGGGAACAGGAAAATATGGTTACATAAGCCAGGTGATTGCTTAATACAGGTTTAATTGATATGAAATGCACTGAAGGGAAATAAAAATTAAGGTCACATAATACAAGTTATTGCTTAATAAAGGTGGTCACTAAAGCAGGTTTGACTGTAACTTAATAGAGGTGGTCACTAAAGCAGGTTTGACTGTAACTTAATAGAGGTGGTCACTAAAGCAGGTTTGACTGTATCTTAATAGAGGTGGTCACTAAAGCAGGTTTGACTGTAACTTAATAGAGGTGGTCACTAAAGCAGGTTTGACTGTAACTTAATAAAGGTGGTCACTAAAGTGGGTTTGACTGTAACTTAATAGAGGTGGTCACTAAAGTGGGTTTGACTGTAACTTAATAGAGGTGGTCATTAAAGCAGGTTTGACTGTAACTTAATAAAGGTGGTCACTAAAGCAGGTTTGATTGTAACTTAATAAAGGTGGACACTAAAGTGGGTTTGACTGTAACTTAATAGAGGTGGTCACTAAAGTAGGTTTGACTGTAACTTAATAGAGGTGGTCACTAAAGTAGGTTTAACTGTAACTTAATAGAGGTGGTCACTAAAGTAGGTTTGACTGTAACTTAATAGAGGTGGACACTAAAGTGGGTTTGACTGTAACTTAATAGAGGTGGTCACTAAAGTAGGTTTGACTGTAACTTAATAGAGGTGGACACTAAAGTGGGTTTGACTGTAACTTAATAGAGGTGGTCACTAAAGTGTGTTTGACTAACTTAATAAAGGTGGTCACTAAAGTGGGTTTGACTGTAACTTAATAGAGGTGGTCACTAAAGTAGGTTTGACTGTAACTTAATAGAGGTGGTCACTAAAGCAGGTTTGACTGTAACTTAATAAAGGTGGTCACTAAAGCAGGTTTGATTGTAACTTAATAAAGGTGGACACTAAAGTGGGTTTGACTGTAACTTAATAGAGGTGGTCACTAAAGTAGGTTTGACTGTAACTTAATAGAGGTGGTCACTAAAGTAGGTTTAACTGTAACTTAATAGAGGTGGTCACTAAAGTAGGTTTGACTGTAACTTAATAGAGGTGGACACTAAAGTGGGTTTGACTGTAACTTAATAGAGGTGGTCACTAAAGTAGGTTTGACTGTAACTTAATAGAGGTGGACACTAAAGTGGGTTTGACTGTAACTTAATAGAGGTGGTCACTAAAGTGTGTTTGACTAACTTAATAAAGGTGGTCACTAAAGTGGGTTTGACTAACTTAATAGAGGTGGTCACTAAAGTAGGTTTGACTGTAACTTAATAGAGGTGGTCACTAAAGCAGGTTTGACTGTAACTTAATAGAGGTGGTCACTAAAGCATGTTTGACTGTAACTTAATAGAGGTGGTCACTAAAGTAGGTTTGACTGTAACTTAATAGAGGTGGTCACTAAAGTAGGTTTGACTGTAACTTAATAGAGGTGATCACTAAAGTAGGTTTGACTGTAACTTAATAGAGGTGGTCACTAAAGTAGGTTTGACTGTAACTTAATAGAGGTGGTCACTAAAGTAGGTTTGACTGTAACTTAATAGAGGTGGTCACTAAAGTAGGTTTGACTGTAACTTAATAGAGGTGGTCACTAAAGTAGGTTTGACTGTAACTTAATAGAGGTGGTCACTAAAGCAGGTTTGACTGTAACTTAATAGAGGTGGTCACTAAAGCAGGTTTGACTGTAACTTAATAGAGATGGTCACTAAAGTAGGTTTGACTGTAACTTAATAGAGGTGGTCACTAAAGCAGGTTTGACTGTAACTTAATAGAGGTGGTCACTAAAGCAGGTTTGACTGTAACTTAATAGAGATGGTCACTAAAGTAGGTTTGACTGTAACTTAATAGAGGTGGTCACTAAAGTAGGTTTGACTGTAACTTAATAGAGGTGGACACTAAAGTGGGTTTGACTGTAACTTAATAGAGGTGGTCACTAAAGTAGATTTGACTGTAACTTAATAGAGGTGGTCACTAAAGTAGGTTTGACTGTAACTTAATAGAGGTGGTCACTAAAGTAGGTTTGACTGTAACTTAATAGAGATGGTCACTAAAGTAGGTTTAACTGTAACTTAATAAAGGTGGTCACTAAAGCAGGTTTGACTGTATATCTTAATTTATCCTTATAATCACTACTCATTTTACAGCTCAAATTTAATGACTTTCTAAGTTAGATAGATGGGGGTGGGTTAGGGTTATGGTGTTTAACGTCACTTTCAACAATATTTCAGTTATATCGTGGCGGTCAGTTTTATTGGTGGAGGAAACCCGGAGTACCTGGAGAAAACCACAGACCTGCCGTAAGTCACTGACAAACTGATCACATAATGCTGTATCGAGTACACCTCGCCATTTAGATTAGCGGGGTTCGAACTCACAACTTTAATGGTGATTGGCACTGATTGTATAGGTAGTTGTAATCCAACTACCATACGATCACTATCACTACGGCCCCTAAGTTAGATCACTACGGTCCCTAAGTTAGATATATTTATTACCACATGATCACTACGGCCCCCAGGTTAGATATATTTATTACCACATGATCACTACGGCCCCCAGGTTAGATATATTTATTACCACATGATCACTACGGCCCTCAGGTTATATATATTTATTACCACCACTTCAAGATAATAATCCAACTACCATACGATCACTATCACTACGGCTCCTAAGTTAAATATATTTATTACCACATGATCACTACGGTCCCTAAGTTAGATATATTTATTACCACCACTTCAAGATAGTAATCCAACTACCATACGATCACTATCACTACGGCTCCTAAGTTAAATATATTTATTACCACATGATCACTACAGCCCCCAGGTTAGATATATGTATTACCACATGATCACTACGGCTCCTAAGTTAAATATATATATTACCACATGACTACTACGGCCCCTAAGTTAGATATATTTATTACCACATGATCACTACGGCCCCCAAGTTAGATATATTTATTACCACCACTTCAAGATAGTAATCTAACTACCATACGATCACTATCACTACGGCCCCTAAGTTAAATATATTTATTACCACATGATCACTACGGCCCCCAGGTTAGATATATTTATTACCACCACTTCAAGATAGTAATCTAACTACCATACGATCACTATCACTACGGCCCCTAAGTTAGATATATTTATTACCACATGATCACTACGGCCCCGAGGTTAGATATATTTATTACCACAACTTCAAGATAGTAATCCAACTACCATACGATCACTATCACTACGGCCCCTAAGTTAGATATATTTATTACCACATGATCACTACGGCCCCTAAGTTAGATATATTTATTACCACATGATCACTACGGCCCCCAGGTTAGATATATTTATTACCACCACTTCAAGATAGTAATCCAACTACCATACGATCACTATCACTACGGCTCCCAAGTTAGATATATTTATTACCACATGATCACTACGGCCCCCAGGTTAGATATATTTATTACCACATGATCACTACGGCCCCCAGGTTAGATATATTTATTACTACATGATCACTACGGCCCCTAAGTTAGATATATTTATTACCACATGATCACTACGGCCCCTAAGTTAGATATATTTATTACCACATGATCACTACGGCCCCCAGGTTAGATATATTTATTACCACCACTTCAAGATAGTAATCCAACTACCATACGATCACTATCACTACGGCTCCCAAGTTAGATATATTTATTACCACATGATCACTACGGCCCCCAGGTTAGATATATTTATTACCACCACTTCAAGATAGTAATCTAACTACCATACGATCACTATCACTACGGCCCCTAAGTTAAATATATTTATTACCAAATGATCACTACGGCCCCCAGGTTAGATATATTTATTACCACCACTTCAAGATAGTAATCTAACTACCATACGATCACTATCACTACGGCCCCTAAGTTAGATATATTTATTACCACATGATCACTACGGCCCCCAGGTTAGATATATTTATTACCACATGATCACTACGGCCCCCAGGTTAGATATATTTATTACCACCACTTCAAGATAGTAATCCAACTACCATACGATCACTATCACTACGGCCCCTAAGTTAGATATATTTATTACCACATGATCACTACGGCCCCCAGGTTAGATATATTTATTACCACCACTTCAAGATAGTAATCCAACTACCATACGATCACTATCACTACGGCCCCTAAGTTAGATATATTTATTACCACATGATCACTACGGCCCCTAAGTTAGATATATTTATTACCACATGATCACTACGGCCCCTAAGTTAGATATATTTATTACCACATGATCACTACGGCCCCCAGGTTAGATATATTTATTACCACCACTTCAAGATAGTAATCCAACTACCATACGATCACTATCACTACGGCTCCTAAGTTAGATATATTTATTACCACATGATCACTACGGCCCCTAAGTTAGATATATTTATTACCACATGATCACTACGGCCCCCAGGTTAGATATATTTATTACCACCACTTCAAGATAGTAATCCAACTACCATACGATCACTATCACTACGGCTCCTAAGTTAAATATATTTATTACCACATGATCACTACAGCCCCCAGGTTAGATATATTTATTACCACATGATCACTACGGCCCCCAAGTTAGATATATTTATTACCACATGATCACTACGGCCCCCAGGTTAGATATATTTATTACCACCACTTCAAGATAGTAATCTAACTACCATACGATCACTATCACTACGGCCCCTAAGTTAAATATATTTATTACCACATTATCACTACGGCCCCCAGGTTAGATATATTTATTACCACCACTTCAAGATAGTAATCCAACTACCATACGATCACTATCACTACGGCCCCTAAGTTAAATATATTTATTACCACATGATCACTACGGCCCCCAAGTTAGATATATTTATTACTACATGATCACTACGGCCCCTAAGTTAGATATATTTATTACCACATGATCACTACGGCCCCTAAGTTAGATATATTTATTACCACATGATCACTACGGCCCCCAGGTTAGATATATTTATTACCACATGATCACTACGGCCCCTAAGTTAGATATATTTATTACTACATGATCACTACGGCCCCTAAGTTAGATATATTTATTACCACATGATCACTACGGCCCCTAAGTTAGATATATTTATTACCACCACTTCAAGATAGTAATCCAACTACCATACGATCACTATCACTACGGCTCCTAAGTTAGATATATTTATTACCACATGATCACTACGGCCCCTAAGTTAGATATATTTATTACCACCACTTCAAGATAGTAATCTATCTAACTACCATACGATCACTATCACTACGGCTCCTAAGTTAAATATATTTATTACCACATGATCACTACGGTCCCTAAGTTAGATATATTTATTACCACCACTTCAAGATAGTAATCCAACTACCATACGATCACTATCACTACGGCCCCTAAGTTAGATATATTTATTACCACATGATCACTACGGTCCCTAAGTTAGATATATTTATTACCACATGATCACTACGGCCCCTAAGTTAGATATATTTATTACCACCACTTCAAGATAGTAATCCAACTACCATACGATCACTATCACTACGGCCCCTAAGTTAGATATATTTATTACCACATGATCACTACGGCCCCTAAGTTAGATATATTTATTACCACATGATCACTACGGCCCCTAAGTTAGATATATTTATTACCACATGATCACTACGGCCCCCAGGTTAGATATATTTATTACCACCACTTCAAGATAGTAATCCAACTACCATACGATCACTATCACTACGGCTCCTAAGTTAGATATATTTATTACCACATGATCACTACGGCCCCTAAGTTAGATATATTTATTACCACATGATCACTACGGCCCCCAGGTTAGATATATTTATTACCACATGATCACTACGGCCCCTAAGTTAGATATATTTATTACCACCACTTCAAGATAGTAATCCAACTACCATACGATCACTATCACTACGGCTCCTAAGTTAGATATATTTATTACCACATGATCACTACGGCCCCCAGGTTAGATATATTTATTACCACCACTTCAAGATAGTAATCCAACTACCATACGATCACTATCACTACGGCCCCTAAGTTAGATATATTTATTACCACATGATCACTACGGCCCCCAGGTTAGATATATTTATTACCACCACTTCAAGATAGTAATCCAACTACCATACGATCACTATCAGTACGGCTCCTAAGTTAGATATATTTATTACCACATGATCACTACGGCCCCCAAGTTAGATATATTTATTACCACATGATCACTACGGCCCCTAAGTTAGATATATTTATTACCACATGATCACTACGGCCCCCAAGTTAGATATATTTATTGCCACATGATCACTACGGCCCCCAGGTTAGATATATTTATTACCACCACTTCAAGATAGTAATCCAACTACCATACGATCACTATCACTACGGCCCCTAAGTTAGATATATTTATTACCACATGATCACTACGGCCCCTAAGTTAGATATATTTATTACCACATGATCACTACGGCCCCTAAGTTAGATATATTTATTACCACCACTTCAAGATAGTAATCCAACTACCATACGATCACTATCACTACGGCCCCTAAGTTAGATATATTTATTACCACATGATCACTACGGCCCCTAAGTTAGATATATTTATTACCACATGATCACTACGGCCCCCAAGTTAGATATATTTATTACCACATGATCACTACGGCCCCCAGGTTAGATATATTTATTACCACCACTTCAAGATAGTAATCCAACTACCATACGATCACTATCACTACGGCCCCTAAGTTAGATATATTTATTACCACATGATCACTACGGCCCCTAAGTTAGATATATTTATTACCACATGATCACTACGGCCCCTAAGTTAGATATATTTATTACCACCACTTCAAGATAGTAATCCAACTACCATACGATCACTATCACTACGGCCCCTAAGTTAGATATATTTATTACCACATGATCACTACGGCCCCCAGGTTAGATATATTTATTACCACCACTTCAAGATAGTAATCCAACTACCATACGATCACTATCACTACGGCCCCCAAGTTAGATATATTTATTACCACATGATCACTACGGCCCCCAGGTTAGATATATTTATTACCACATGATCACTACGGTCCCTAAGTTAGATATATTTATTACCACCACTTCAAGATAGTAATCTAACTACCATACGATCACTATCACTACGGCCCCCAAGTTAGATATATTTATTACCACATGATCACTACGGCCCCCAGGTTAGATATATTTATTACCACATGATCACTACGGTCCCTAAATTAGATATATTTATTACCACCACTTCAAGATAGTAATCTAACTACCATACGATCACTATCACTACGGCCCCTAAGTTAGATATATTTATTACCACATGATCACTACGGCCCCTAAGTTAGATATATTTATTACCACCACTTCAAGATAGTAATCCAACTACCATACGATCACTATCACTACGGCTCCTAAGTTAGATATATTTATTACCACATGATCACTACGGCCCCCAGGTTAGATATATTTATTACCACCACTTCAAGATAGTAATCCAACTACCATACGATCACTATCACTACGGCCCCTAAGTTAGATATATTTATTACCACATGATCACTACGGCCCCCAGGTTAGATATATTTATTACCACCACTTCAAGATAGGAATCCAACTACCATACGATCACTATCACTACGGCTCCTAAGTTAGATATATTTATTACCACATGATCACTACAGCCCCCAGGTTAGATATATTTATTACCACCACTTCAAGATAGTAATCTAACTACCATACGATCACTATCACTACGGCCCCCAAGTTAGATATATTTATTACCACATGATCACTACGGCCCCCAGGTTAGATATATTTATTACCACATGATCACTACGGTCCCTAAGTTAGATATATTTATTACCACCACTTCAAGATAGTAATCTAACTACCATACGATCACTATCACTATGGCCCCTCAGTTAGATATATTTATTACCACATGATCACTACGGCCCCTAAGTTAGATATATTTATTACCACCACTTCAAGATAGTAATCCAACTACCATACGATCACTATCACTACAGCTCCTAAGTTAGATATATTTATTACCACATGATCACTACGGCCCCCAGGTTAGATATATTTATTACCACCACTTCAAGATAGTAATCCAACTACCATACGATCACTATCACTACGGCCCCTAAGTTAGATATATTTATTACCACATGATCACTACGGCCCCCAGGTTAGATATATTTATTACCACCACTTCAAGATAGTAATCCAACTACCATGCGATCACTATCACTACGGCTCCTAAGTTAGATATATTTATTACCACATGATCACTACAGCCCCCAGGTTAGATATATTTATTACCACCACTTCAAGATAGTAATCCAACTACCATACGATCACTATCACTACGGCCCCTAAGTTAGATATATTTATTACCACATGATCACTACGGCCCCTAAGTTAGATATATTTATTACCACATGATCACTACGGCCCCCAAGTTAGATATATTTATTACCACATGATCACTACGGCCCCCAGGTTAGATATATTTATTACCACCACTTCAAGATAGTAATCCAACTACCATACGATCACTATCACTACGGCCCCTAAGTTAGATATATTTATTACCACATGATCACTACGGCCCCTAAGTTAGATATATTTATTACCACATGATCACTACGGCCCCTAAGTTAGATATATTTATTACCACCACTTCAAGATAGTAATCCAACTACCATACGATCACTATCACTACGGCCCCTAAGTTAGATATATTTATTACCACATGATCACTACGGCCCCCAGGTTAGATATATTTATTACCACCACTTCAAGATAGTAATCCAACTACCATACGATCACTATCACTACGGCCCCCAAGTTAGATATATTTATTACCACATGATCACTACGGCCCCCAGGTTAGATATATTTATTACCACATGATCACTACGGTCCCTAAGTTAGATATATTTATTACCACCACTTCAAGATAGTAATCTAACTACCATACGATCACTATCACTACGGCCCCCAAGTTAGATATATTTATTACCACATGATCACTACGGCCCCCAGGTTAGATATATTTATTACCACATGATCACTACGGTCCCTAAGTTAGATATATTTATTACCACCACTTCAAGATAGTAATCTAACTACCATACGATCACTATCACTACGGCTCCTAAGTTAAATATATTTATTACCACATGATCACTACGGTCCCTAAGTTAGATATATTTATTACCACCACTTCAAGATATTAATCCAACTACCATACGATCACTATCACTACGGCTCCTAAGTTAGATATATTTATTACCACATGATCACTACGGCCCCCAGGTTAGATATATTTATTACCACCACTTCAAGATAGTAATCCAACTACCATACGATCACTATCACTACGGCCCCTAAGTTAGATATATTTATTACCACATGATCACTACGGCCCCCAGGTTAGATATATTTATTACCACCACTTCAAGATAGTAATCCAACTACCATACGATCACTATCACTACGGCTCCTAAGTTAGATATATTTATTACCACATGATCACTACAGCCCCCAGGTTAGATATATTTATTACCACCACTTCAAGATAGTAATCCAACTACCATACGATCACTATCACTACGGCCCCTAAGTTAGATATATTTATTACCACATGATTACTACGGCCCCTAAGTTAGATATATTTATTACCACATGATCACTACGGCCCCCAAATTAGATATATTTATTACCACATGATCACTACGGCCCCCAGGTTAGATATATTTATTACCACCACTTCAAGATAGTAATCCAACTACCATACGATCACTATCACTACGGCTCCCAAGTTAGATATATTTATTACCACATGATCACTACGGCCCCCAGGTTAGATATATTTATTACCACATGATCACTACGGCCCCCAGGTTAGATATATTTATTACCACCACTTCAAGATAGTAATCCAACTACCATACGATCACTATCACTACGGCTCCTAAGTTAAATATATTTATTACCACATGATCACTACGGTCCCTAAGTTAGATATATTTATTACCACATGATCACTACGGCCCCCAAGTTAGATATATTTATTACCACATGATCACTACGGCCCCCAGGTTAGATATATTTATTACCACCACTTCAAGATAGTAATCCAACTACCATACGATCACTATCACTACGGCCCCTAAGTTAAATATATTTATTACCACATGATCACTACGGCCCCCAAGTTAGATATATTTATTACCACATGATCACTACGGCCCCTAAATTAGATATATTTATTACCACATGATCACTACGGCCCCTAAGTTAGATATATTTATTACCACATGATCACTACGGCCCCCAGGTTAGATATATTTATTACCACATGATCACTACGGCCCCTAAGTTAGATATATTTATTACCACATGATCACTACGGCCCCTAAGTTAGATATATTTATTACCACCACTTCAAGATAGTAATCCAACTACCATACGATCACTATCACTACGGCCCCTAAGTTAGATATATTTATTACCACATGATCACTACGGCCCCCAGGTTAGATATATTTATTACCACCACTTCAAGATAGTAATCCAACTACCATACGATCACTATCACTACGGCCACCAAGTTAGATATATTTATTACCACATGATCACTACGGCCCCCAGGTTAGATATATTTATTACCACATGATCACTACGGTCCCTAAGTTAGATATATTTATTACCACCACTTCAAGATAGTAATCTAACTACCATACGATCACTATCACTACGGCCCCCAAGTTAGATATATTTATTACCACATGATCACTACGGCCCCCAGGTTAGATATATTTATTACCACATGATCACTACGGTCCCTAAGTTAGATATATTTCTTACCACCACTTCAAGATAGTAATCTAACTACCATACGATCACTATCACTACGGCCCCTAAGTTAGATATATTTATTACCACATGATCACTACGGCCCCTAAGTTAGATATATTTATTACCACCACTTCAAGATAGTAATCCAACTACCATACGATCACTATCACTACGGCTCCTAAGTTAGATATATTTATTACCACATGATCACTACGGCCCCTAAGTTAGATATATTTATTACCACCACTTCAAGATAGTAATCTAACTACCATACGATCACTATCACTACGGCTCCTAAGTTAAATATATTTATTACCACATGATCACTACGGTCCCTAAGTTAGATATATTTATTACCACCACTTCAAGATAGTAATCCAACTACCATACGATCACTATCACTACGGCCCCTAAGTTAGATATATTTATTACCACATGATCACTACGGTCCCTAAGTTAGATATATTTATTACCACATGATCACTACGGCCCCTAAGTTAGATATATTTATTACCACCACTTCAAGATAGTAATCCAACTACCATACGATCACTATCACTACGGCCCCTAAGTTAGATATATTTATTACCACATGATCACTACGGCCCCTAAGTTAGATATATTTATTACCACATGATCACTACGGCCCCTAAGTTAGATATATTTATTACCACCACTTCAAGATAGTAATCCAACTACCATACGATCACTATCACTACGGCCCCTAAGTTAGATATATTTATTACCACATGATCACTACGGCCCCCAGGTTAGATATATTTATTACCACCACTTCAAGATAGTAATCCAACTACCATACGATCACTATCACTACGGCCACCAAGTTAGATATATTTATTACCACATGATCACTACGGCCCCCAGGTTAGATATATTTATTACCACATGATCACTACGGTCCCTAAGTTAGATATATTTATTACCACCACTTCAAGATAGTAATCTAACTACCATACGATCACTATCACTACGGCCCCCAAGTTAGATATATTTATTACCACATGATCACTACGGCCCCCAGGTTAGATATATTTATTACCACATGATCACTACGGTCCCTAAGTTAGATATATTTCTTACCACCACTTCAAGATAGTAATCTAACTACCATACGATCACTATCACTACGGCCCCTAAGTTAGATATATTTATTACCACATGATCACTACGGCCCCTAAGTTAGATATATTTATTACCACCACTTCAAGATAGTAATCCAACTACCATACGATCACTATCACTACGGTTCCTAAGTTAGATATATTTATTACCACATGATCACTACGGCCCCTAAGTTAGATATATTTATTACCACCACTTCAAGATAGTAATCTAACTACCATACGATCACTATCACTACGGCTCCTAAGTTAAATATATTTATTACCACATGATCACTACGGTCCCTAAGTTAGATATATTTATTACCACCACTTCAAGATAGTAATCCAACTACCATACGATCACTATCACTACGGCCCCTAAGTTAGATATATTTATTACCACATGATCACTACGGTCCCTAAGTTAGATATATTTATTACCACATGATCACTACGGCCCCTAAGTTAGATATATTTATTACCACCACTTCAAGATAGTAATCCAACTACCATACGATCACTATCACTACGGCCCCTAAGTTAGATATATTTATTACCACATGATCACTACGGCCCCTAAGTTAGATATATTTATTACCACATGATCACTACGGCCCCTAAGTTAGATATATTTATTACCACATGATCACTACGGCCCCCAGGTTAGATATATTTATTACCACCACTTCAAGATAGTAATCCAACTACCATACGATCACTATCACTACGGCTCCTAAGTTAGATATATTTATTACCACATGATCACTACGGCCCCTAAGTTAGATATATTTATTACCACATGATCACTACGGCCCCCAGGTTAGATATATTTATTACCACATGATCACTACGGCCCCTAAGTTAGATATATTTATTACCACCACTTCAAGATAGTAATCCAACTACCATACGATCACTATCACTACGGCTCCTAAGTTAGATATATTTATTACCACATGATCACTACGGCCCCCAGGTTAGATATATTTATTACCACCACTTCAAGATAGTAATCCAACTACCATACGATCACTATCACTACGGCCCCTAAGTTAGATATATTTATTACCACATGATCACTACGGCCCCCAGGTTAGATATATTTATTACCACCACTTCAAGATAGTAATCCAACTACCATACGATCACTATCACTACGGCTCCTAAGTTAGATATATTTATTACCACATGATCACTACGGCCCCCAAGTTAGATATATTTATTACCACATGATCACTACGGCCCCTAAGTTAGATATATTTATTACCACATGATCACTACGGCCCCCAAGTTAGATATATTTATTACCACATGATCACTACGGCCCCCAGGTTAGATATATTTATTACCACCACTTCAAGATAGTAATCCAACTACCATACGATCACTATCACTACGGCCCCTAAGTTAGATATATTTATTACCACATGATCACTACGGCCCCTAAGTTAGATATATTTATTACCACATGATCACTACGGCCCCTAAGTTAGATATATTTATTACCACCACTTCAAGATAGTAATCCAACTACCATACGATCACTATCACTACGGCCCCTAAGTTAGATATATTTATTACCACATGATCACTACGGCCCCTAAGTTAGATATATTTATTACCACATGATCACTACGGCCCCCAAGTTAGATATATTTATTACCACATGATCACTACGGCCCCCAGGTTAGATATATTTATTACCACCACTTCAAGATAGTAATCCAACTACCATACGATCACTATCACTACGGCCCCTAAGTTAGATATATTTATTACCACATGATCACTACGGCCCCTAAGTTAGATATATTTATTACCACATGATCACTACGGCCCCTAAGTTAGATATATTTATTACCACCACTTCAAGATAGTAATCCAACTACCATACGATCACTATCACTACGGCCCCTAAGTTAGATATATTTATTACCACATGATCACTACGGCCCCCAGGTTAGATATATTTATTACCACCACTTCAAGATAGTAATCCAACTACCATACGATCACTATCACTACGGCCCCCAAGTTAGATATATTTATTACCACATGATCACTACGGCCCCCAGGTTAGATATATTTATAACCACATGATCACTACGGTCCCTAAGTTAGATATATTTATTACCACCACTTCAAGATAGTAATCTAACTACCATACGATCACTATCACTACGGCCCCCAAGTTAGATATATTTATTACCACATGATCACTACGGCCCCCAGGTTAGATATATTTATTACCACATGATCACTACGGTCCCTAAATTAGATATATTTATTACCACCACTTCAAGATAGTAATCTAACTACCATACGATCACTATCACTACGGCCCCTAAGTTAGATATATTTATTACCACATGATCACTACGGCCCCTAAGTTAGATATATTTATTACCACCACTTCAAGATAGTAATCCAACTACCATACGATCACTATCACTACGGCTCCTAAGTTAGATATATTTATTACCACATGATCACTACGGCCCCCAGGTTAGATATATTTATTACCACCACTTCAAGATAGTAATCCAACTACCATACGATCACTATCACTACGGCCCCTAAGTTAGATATATTTATTACCACATGATCACTACGGCCCCCAGGTTAGATATATTTATTACCACCACTTCAAGATAGTAATCCAACTACCATACGATCACTATCACTACGGCTCCTAAGTTAGATATATTTATTACCACATGATCACTACAGCCCCCAGGTTAGATATATTTATTACCACCACTTCAAGATAGTAATCTAACTACCATACGATCACTATCACTACGGCCCCCAAGTTAGATATATTTATTACCACATGATCACTACGGCCCCCAGGTTAGATATATTTATTACCACATGATCACTACGGTCCCTAAGTTAGATATATTTATTACCACCACTTCAAGATAGTAATCTAACTACCATACGATCACTATCACTACGGCCCCTAAGTTAGATATATTTATTACCACATGATCACTACGGCCCCTAAGTTAGATATATTTATTACCACCACTTCAAGATAGTAATCCAACTACCATACGATCACTATCACTACAGCTCCTAAGTTAGATATATTTATTACCACATGATCACTACGGCCCCCAGGTTAGATATATTTATTACCACCACTTCAAGATAGTAATCCAACTACCATACGATCACTATCACTACGGCCCCTAAGTTAGATATATTTATTACCACATGATCACTACGGCCCCCAGGTTAGATATATTTATTACCACCACTTCAAGATAGTAATCCAACTACCATACGATCACTATCACTACGGCTCCTAAGTTAGATATATTTATTACCACATGATCACTACAGCCCCCAGGTTAGATATATTTATTACCACCACTTCAAGATAGTAATCCAACTACCATACGATCACTATCACTACGGCCCCTAAGTTAGATATATTTATTACCACATGATCACTACGGCCCCTAAGTTAGATATATTTATTACCACATGATCACTACGGCCCCCAAGTTAGATATATTTATTACCACATGATCACTACGGCCCCCAGGTTAGATATATTTATTACCACCACTTCAAGATAGTAATCCAACTACCATACGATCACTATCACTACGGCCCCTAAGTTAGATATATTTATTACCACATGATCACTACGGCCCCTAAGTTAGATATATTTATTACCACCACTTCAAGATAGTAATCCAACTACCATACGATCACTATCACTACGGCCCCTAAGTTAGATATATTTATTACCACATGATCACTACGGCCCCCAGGTTAGATATATTTATTACCACCACTTCAAGATAGTAATCCAACTACCATATGATCACTATCACTACGGCCCCCAAGTTAGATATATTTATTACCACATGATCACTACGGCCCCCAGGTTAGATATATTTATTACCACATGATCACTACGGTCCCTAAGTTAGATATATTTATTACCACCACTTCAAGATAGTAATCTAACTACCATACGATCACTATCACTACGGCCCCCAAGTTAGATATATTTATTACCACATGATCACTACGGCCCCCAGGTTAGATATATTTATTACCACATGATCACTACGGTCCCTAAGTTAGATATATTTATTACCACCACTTCAAGATAGTAATCTAACTACCATACGATCACTATCACTACGGCTCCTAAGTTAAATATATTTATTACCACATGATCACTACGGTCCCTAAGTTAGATATATTTATTACCACCACTTCAAGATAGTAATCCAACTACCATACGATCACTATCACTACTGCTCCTAAGTTAGATATATTTATTACCACATGATCACTACGGCCCCCAGGTTAGATATATTTATTACCACCACTTCAAGATAGTAATCCAACTACCATACGATCACTATCACTACGGCCCCTAAGTTAGATATATTTATTACCACATGATCACTACGGCCCCCAGGTTAGATATATTTATTACCACCACTTCAAGATAGTAATCCAACTACCATACGATCACTATCACTACGGCTCCTAAGTTAGATATATTTATTACCACATGATCACTACAGCCCCCAGGTTAGATATATTTATTACCACCACTTCAAGATAGTAATCCAACTACCATACGATCACTATCACTACGGCCCCTAAGTTAGATATATTTATTACCACATGATCACTACGGCCCCTAAGTTAGATATATTTATTACCACATGATCACTACGGCCCCCAAGTTAGATATATTTATTACCACATGATCACTACGGCCCCCAGGTTAGATATATTTATTACCACCACTTCAAGATAGTAATCCAACTACCATACGATCACTATCACTACGGCTCCCAAGTTAGATATATTTATTACCACATGATCACTACGGCCCCCAGGTTAGATATATTTATTACCACATGATCACTACGGCCCCCAGGTTAGATATATTTATTACCACCACTTCAAGATAGTAATCCAACTACCATACGATCACTATCACTACAGCTCCTAAGTTAAATATATTTATTACCACATGATCACTACGGTCCCTAAGTTAGATATATTTATTACCACATGATCACTACGGCCCCCAAGTTAGATATATTTATTACCACATGATCACTACGGCCCCCAGGTTAGATATATTTATTACCACCACTTCAAGATAGTAATCCAACTACCATACGATCACTATCACTACGGCCCCTAAGTTAAATATATTTATTACCACATGATCACTACGGCCCCCAAGTTAGATATATTTATTACCACATGATCACTACGGCCCCTAAATTAGATATATTTATTACCACATGATCACTACGGCCCCTAAGTTAGATATATTTATTACCACATGATCACTACGGCCCCCAGGTTAGATATATTTATTACCACATGATCACTACGGCCCCTAAGTTAGATATATTTATTACCACCACTTCAGGATAGTAATCCAACTACCATACGATCACTATCACTACGGCCCCTAAGTTAGATATATTTATTACCACATGATCACTACGGCCCCCAGGTTAGATATATTTATTACCACCACTTCAAGATAGTAATCCAACTACCATACGATCACTATCACTACGGCCCCCAAGTTAGATATATTTATTACCACATGATCACTACGGCCCCCAGGTTAGATATATTTATTACCACATGATCACTACGGTCCCTAAGTTAGATATATTTATTACCACCACTTCAAGATAGTAATCTAACTACCATACGATCACTATCACTACGGCCCCCAAGTTAGATATATTTATTACCACATGATCACTACGGCCCCCAGGTTAGATATATTTATTACCACATGATCACTACGGTCCCTAAGTTAGATATATTTATTACCACCACTTCAAGATAGTAATCTAACTACCATACGATCACTATCACTACGGCCCCTAAGTTAGATATATTTATTACCACATGATCACTACGGCCCCTAAGTTAGATATATTTATTACCACCACTTCAAGATAGTAATCCAACTACCATACGATCACTATCACTACGGCTCCTAAGTTAGATATATTTATTACCACATGATCACTACGGCCCCTAAGTTA
Organism: Bathymodiolus septemdierum; assembly: GCA_963383655.1. NCBI lineage: Eukaryota > Metazoa > Mollusca > Bivalvia > Mytilida > Modiolidae > Bathymodiolus > Bathymodiolus septemdierum. The sequence continues at coordinate 130,570,105 of OY726518.1, forward strand.
GATATATTTATTACCACCACTTCAAGATAGTAATCTAACTACCATACGATCACTATCACTACGGCTCCTAAGTTAAATATATTTATTACCACATGATCACTACGGTCCCTAAGTTAGATATATTTATTACCACCACTTCAAGATAGTAATCCAACTACCATACGATCACTATCACTACGGCCCCTAAGTTAGATATATTTATTACCACATGATCACTACGGTCCCTAAGTTAGATATATTTATTACCACATGATCACTACGGCCCCTAAGTTAGATATATTTATTACCACCACTTCAAGATAGTAATCCAACTACCATACGATCACTATCACTACGGCCCCTAAGTTAGATATATTTATTACCACATGATCACTACGGCCCCTAAGTTAGATATATTTATTACCACATGATCACTACGGCCCCTAAGTTAGATATATTTATTACCACATGATCACTACGGCCCCCAGGTTAGATATATTTATTACCACCACTTCAAGATAGTAATCCAACTACCATACGATCACTATCACTACGGCCCCTAAGTTAGATATATTTATTACCACATGATCACTACGGCCCCCAGGTTAGATATATTTATTACCACCACTTCAAGATAGTAATCCAACTACCATACGATCACTATCACTACGGCTCCTAAGTTAGATATATTTATTACCACATGATCACTACGGCCCCCAAGTTAGATATATTTATTACCACATGATCACTACGGCCCCTAAGTTAGATATATTTATTACCACATGATCACTACGGCCCCCAAGTTAGATATATTTATTACCACATGATCACTACGGCCCCCAGGTTAGATATATTTATTACCACCACTTCAAGATAGTAATCCAACTACCATACGATCACTATCACTACGGCCCCTAAGTTAGATATATTTATTACCACATGATCACTACGGCCCCTAAGTTAGATATATTTATTACCACATGATCACTACGGCCCCTAAGTTAGATATATTTATTACCACCACTTCAAGATAGTAATCCAACTACCATACGATCACTATCACTACGGCCCCTAAGTTAGATATATTTATTACCACATGATCACTACGGCCCCTAAGTTAGATATATTTATTACCACATGATCACTACGGCCCCCAAGTTAGATATATTTATTACCACATGATCACTACGGCCCCCAGGTTAGATATATTTATTACCACCACTTCAAGATAGTAATCCAACTACCATACGATCACTATCACTACGGCCCCTAAGTTAGATATATTTATTACCACATGATCACTACGGCCCCTAAGTTAGATATATTTATTACCACCACTTCAAGATAGTAATCCAACTACCATACGATCACTATCACTACGGCCCCTAAGTTAGATATATTTATTACCACATGATCACTACGGCCCCCAGGTTAGATATATTTATTACCACCACTTCAAGATAGTAATCCAACTACCATACGATCACCATCACTACGGCCCCCAAGTTAGATATATTTATTACCACATGATCACTACGGCCCCCAGGTTAGATATATTTATTACCACATGATCACTACGGTCCCTAAGTTAGATATATTTATTACCACCACTTCAAGATAGTAATCTAACTACCATACGATCACTATCACTACGGCCCCCAAGTTAGATATATTTATTACCACATGATCACTACGGCCCCCAGGTTAGATATATTTATTACCACATGATCACTACGGTCCCTAAATTAGATATATTTATTACCACCACTTCAAGATAGTAATCTAACTACCATACGATCACTATCACTACGGCCCCTAAGTTAGATATATTTATTACCACATGATCACTACGGCCCCTAAGTTAGATATATTTATTACCACCACTTCAAGATAGTAATCCAACTACCATACGATCACTATCACTACGGCTCCTAAGTTAGATATATTTATTACCACATGATCACTACGGCCCCCAGGTTAGATATATTTATTACCACCACTTCAAGATAGTAATCCAACTACCATACGATCACTATCACTACGGCCCCTAAGTTAGATATATTTATTACCACATGATCACTACGGCCCCCAGGTTAGATATATTTATTACCACCACTTCAAGATAGTAATCCAACTACCATACGATCACTATCACTACGGCTCCTAAGTTAGATATATTTATTACCACATGATCACTACAGCCCCCAGGTTAGATATATTTATTACCACCACTTCAAGATAGTAATCTAACTACCATACGATCACTATCACTACGGCCCCCAAGTTAGATATATTTATTACCACATGATCACTACGGCCCCCAGGTTAGATATATTTATTACCACATGATCACTACGGTCCCTAAGTTAGATATATTTATTACCACCACTTCAAGATAGTAATCTAACTACCATACGATCACTATCACTACGGCCCCTAAGTTAGATATATTTATTACCACATGATCACTACGGCCCCTAAGTTAGATATATTTATTACCACCACTTCAAGATAGTAATCCAACTACCATACGATCACTATCACTACGGCTCCTAAGTTAGATATATTTATTACCACATGATCACTACGGCCCCCAGGTTAGATATATTTATTACCACCACTTCAAGATAGTAATCCAACTACCATACGATCACTATCACTACGGCCCCTAAGTTAGATATATTTATTACCACATGATCACTACGGCCCCCAGGTTAGATATATTTATTACCACCACTTCAAGATAGTAATCCAACTACCATACGATCACTATCACTACGGCTCCTAAGTTAGATATATTTATTACCACATGATCACTACAGCCCCCAGGTTAGATATATTTATTACCACCACTTCAAGATAGTAATCTAACTACCATACGATCACTATCACTACGGCCCCCAAGTTAGATATATTTATTACCACATGATCACTACGGCCCCCAGGTTAGATATATTTATTACCACATGATCACTACGGTCCCTAAGTTAGATATATTTATTACCACCACTTCAAGATAGTAATCTAACTACCATACGATCACTATCACTACGGCCCCTAAGTTAGATATATTTATTACCACATGATCACTACGGCCCCTAAGTTAGATATATTTATTACCACCACTTCAAGATAGTAATCCAACTACCATACGATCACTATCACTACAGCTCCTAAGTTAGATATATTTATTACCACATGATCACTACGGCCCCTAAGTTAGATATATTTATTACCACATGATCACTACGGCCCCCAAGTTAGATATATTTATTACCACATGATCACTACGGCCCCCAGGTTAGATATATTTATTACCACCACTTCAAGATAGTAATCCAACTACCATACGATCACTATCACTACGGCCCCTAAGTTAGATATATTTATTACCACATGATCACTACGGCCCCTAAGTTAGATATATTTATTACCACCACTTCAAGATAGTAATCCAACTACCATACGATCACTATCACTACGGCCCCCAAGTTAGATATATTTATTACCACATGATCACTACGGCCCCCAAGTTAGATATATTTATTACCACATGATCACTACGGTCCCTAAGTTAGATATATTTATTACCACCACTTCAAGATAGTAATCTAACTACCATACGATCACTATCACTACGGCTCCTAAGTTAAATATATTTATTACCACATGATCACTACGGTCCCTAAGTTAGATATATTTATTACCACCACTTCAAGATAGTAATCCAACTACCATACGATCACTATCACTACGGCTCCTAAGTTAGATATATTTATTACCACATGATCACTACGGCCCCCAGGTTAGATATATTTATTACCACCACTTCAAGATAGTAATCCAACTACCATACGATCACTATCACTACGGCCCCTAAGTTAGATATATTTATTACCACATGATCACTACAGCCCCCAGGTTAGATATATTTATTACCACCACTTCAAGATAGTAATCCAACTACCATACGATCACTATCACTACGGCTCCTAAGTTAGATATATTTATTACCACATGATCACTACAGCCCCCAGGTTAGATATATTTATTACCACCACTTCAAGATAGTAATCCAACTACCATACGATCACTATCACTACGGCCCCTAAGTTAGATATATTTATTACCACATGATCACTACGGCCCCTAAGTTAGATATATTTATTACCACATGATCACTACGGCCCCCAAGTTAGATATATTTATTACCACATGATCACTACGGCCCCCAGGTTAGATATATTTATTACCACCACTTCAAGATAGTAATCCAACTACCATACGATCACTATCACTACGGCTCCGAAGTTAGATATATTTATTACCACATGATCACTACGGCCCCCAGGTTAGATATATTTATTACCACATGATCACTACGGCCCCCAGGTTAGATATATTTATTACCACCACTTCAAGATAGTAATCCAACTACCATACGATCACTATCACTACGGCTCCTAAGTTAAATATATTTATTACCACATGATCACTACGGTCCCTAAGTTAGATATATTTATTACCACATGATCACTACGGCCCCCAAGTTAGATATATTTATTACCACATGATCACTACGGCCCCCAGGTTAGATATATTTATTACCACCACTTCAAGATAGTAATCCAACTACCATACGATCACTATCACTACGGCCCCTTAGTTAAATATATTTATTACCACATGATCACTACGGCCCCCAAGTTAGATATATTTATTACCACATGATCACTACGGCCCCTAAATTAGATATATTTATTACCACATGATCACTACGGCCCCTAAGTTAGATATATTTATTACCACATGATCACTACGGCCCCCAGGTTAGATATATTTATTACCACATGATCACTACGGCCCCTAAGTTAGATATATTTATTACTACATGATCACTACGGCCCCTAAGTTAGATATATTTATTACCACATGATCACTACGGCCCCCAGGTTAGATATATTTATTACCACCACTTCAAGATAGTAATCCAACTACCATACGATCACTATCACTACGGCCCCTAAGTTAGATATATTTATTACCACATGATCACTACGGTCCCTAAGTTAGATATATTTATTACCACCACTTCAAGATAGTAATCCAACTACCATACGATCACTATCACTACGGCCCCTAAGTTAGATATATTTATTACCACATGATCACTACGGCCCCCAGGTTAGATATATTTATTACCACCACTTCAAGATAGTAATCCAACTACCATACGATCACTATCACTACGGCCCCTAAGTTAGATATATTTATTACCACATGATCACTACGGCCCCTAAGTTAGATATATTTATTACCACCACTTCAAGATAGTAATCCAACTACCATACGATCACTATCACTACGGCTCCTAAGTTAGATATATTTATTACCACATGATCACTACGGCCCCCAGGTTAGATATATTTATTACCACCACTTCAAGATAGTAATCCAACTACCATACGATCACTATCACTACGGCCCCTAAGTTAGATATATTTATTACCACATGATCACTACGGCCCCCAAGTTAGATATATTTATTACCACCACTTCAAGATAGTAATCCAACTACCATACGATCACTATCACTACGGCCCCTAAGTTAAATATATTTATTACCACATGATCACTACGGCCCCTAAGTTAGATATATTTATTACCACCACTTCAAGATAGTAATCCAACTACCATACGATCACTATCACTACGGCTCCTAAGTTAGATATATTTATTACCACATGATCACTACGGCCCCCAGGTTAGATATATTTATTACCACCACTTCAAGATAGTAATCCAACTACCATACGATCACTATCACTACGGCCCCTAAGTTAGATATATTTATTACCACATGATCACTACGGTCCCTAAGTTAGATATATTTATTACCACCACTTCAAGATAGTAATCCAACTACCATACGATCACTATCACTACGGCCCCTAAGTTAGATATATTTATTACCACATGATCACTACGGCCCCTAAGTTAGATATATTTATTACCACCACTTCAAGATAGTAATCCAACTACCATACGATCACTATCACTACGGCTCCTAAGTTAGATATATTTATTACCACATGATCACTACGGCCCCCAGGTTAGATATATTTATTACCACCTCTTCAAGATAGTAATCCAACTACCATACAATCACTATCACTACGGCCCCTAAGTTAGATATATTTATTACCACATGATCACTACGGCCCCCAAGTTAGATATATTTATTACCACCACTTCAAGATAGTAATCTAACTACCATACGATCACTATCACTACGGCCCCTAAGTTAAATATATTTATTACCACATGATCACTACGGTCCCTAAGTTAGATATATTTATTACTACATGATCACTACGGTCCCTAAGTTAGATATATTTATTACTACATGATCACTACGGCCCCTAAGTTAGATATATTTATTACCACATGATCACTACGGTCCCTAAGTTAGATATATTTATTACTACATGATCACTACGGCCCCTAAGTTAGATATATTTATTACCACATGATCACTACGGTCCCTAAGTTAGATATATTTATTACTACATGATCACTACGGCCCCTAAGTTAGATATATTTATTACCACATTATCACTACGGCCCCTAAGTTAGATATATTTATTACTACATGATCACTACGGTCCCTAAGTTAGATATATTTATTACTACATGATCACTACGGCCCCTAAGTTAGATATATTTATTACCACATTATCACTACGGTCCCTAAGTTAGATATATTTATTACCACATGATCACTACGGCCCCTAAGTTAGATATATTTATTACTACATGATCACTACGGCCCCTAAGTTAGATATATTTATTACCACATGATCACTACGGTCCCTAAGTTAGATATATTTATTACTACATGATCACTACGGCCCCTAAGTTAGATATATTTATTACCACATTATCACTACGGCCCCCAGGTTAGATATATTTATTACCACATGATCACTACGGCCCCCAGGTTAGATATATTTATTACCACATGATCACTACGGCCCCCAGGTTAGATATATTTATTACCACATGATCACTACGGTCCCTAAGTTAGATATATTTATTACCACCACTTCAAGATAGTAATCTAACTACCATACGATCACTATCACTACGGCCCCTAAGTTAGATATATTTATTACCACATGATCACTACGGCCCCTAAGTTAGATATATTTATTACCACCACTTCAAGATAGTAATCCAACTACCATACGATCACTATCACTACAGCTCCTAAGTTAGATATATTTATTACCACATGATCACTACGGCCCCTAAGTTAGATATATTTATTACCACATGATCACTACGGCCCCCAAGTTAGATATATTTATTACCACATGATCACTACGGCCCCCAGGTTAGATATATTTATTACCACCACTTCAAGATAGTAATCCAACTACCATACGATCACTATCACTACGGCCCCTAAGTTAGATATATTTATTACCACATGATCACTACGGCCCCTAAGTTAGATATATTTATTACCACCACTTCAAGATAGTAATCCAACTACCATACGATCACTATCACTACGGCCCCCAAGTTAGATATATTTATTACCACATGATCACTACGGCCCCCAAGTTAGATATATTTATTACCACATGATCACTACGGTCCCTAAGTTAGATATATTTATTACCACCACTTCAAGATAGTAATCTAACTACCATACGATCACTATCACTACGGCTCCTAAGTTAAATATATTTATTACCACATGATCACTACGGTCCCTAAGTTAGATATATTTATTACCACCACTTCAAGATAGTAATCCAACTACCATACGATCACTATCACTACGGCTCCTAAGTTAGATATATTTATTACCACATGATCACTACGGCCCCCAGGTTAGATATATTTATTACCACCACTTCAAGATAGTAATCCAACTACCATACGATCACTATCACTACGGCCCCTAAGTTAGATATATTTATTACCACATGATCACTACAGCCCCCAGGTTAGATATATTTATTACCACCACTTCAAGATAGTAATCCAACTACCATACGATCACTATCACTACGGCTCCTAAGTTAGATATATTTATTACCACATGATCACTACAGCCCCCAGGTTAGATATATTTATTACCACCACTTCAAGATAGTAATCCAACTACCATACGATCACTATCACTACGGCCCCTAAGTTAGATATATTTATTACCACATGATCACTACGGCCCCTAAGTTAGATATATTTATTACCACATGATCACTACGGCCCCCAAGTTAGATATATTTATTACCACATGATCACTACGGCCCCCAGGTTAGATATATTTATTACCACCACTTCAAGATAGTAATCCAACTACCATACGATCACTATCACTACGGCTCCGAAGTTAGATATATTTATTACCACATGATCACTACGGCCCCCAGGTTAGATATATTTATTACCACATGATCACTACGGCCCCCAGGTTAGATATATTTATTACCACCACTTCAAGATAGTAATCCAACTACCATACGATCACTATCACTACGGCTCCTAAGTTAAATATATTTATTACCACATGATCACTACGGTCCCTAAGTTAGATATATTTATTACCACATGATCACTACGGCCCCCAAGTTAGATATATTTATTACCACATGATCACTACGGCCCCCAGGTTAGATATATTTATTACCACCACTTCAAGATAGTAATCCAACTACCATACGATCACTATCACTACGGCCCCTTAGTTAAATATATTTATTACCACATGATCACTACGGCCCCCAAGTTAGATATATTTATTACCACATGATCACTACGGCCCCTAAATTAGATATATTTATTACCACATGATCACTACGGCCCCTAAGTTAGATATATTTATTACCACATGATCACTACGGCCCCCAGGTTAGATATATTTATTACCACATGATCACTACGGCCCCTAAGTTAGATATATTTATTACTACATGATCACTACGGCCCCTAAGTTAGATATATTTATTACCACATGATCACTACGGCCCCCAGGTTAGATATATTTATTACCACCACTTCAAGATAGTAATCCAACTACCATACGATCACTATCACTACGGCCCCTAAGTTAGATATATTTATTACCACATGATCACTACGGTCCCTAAGTTAGATATATTTATTACCACCACTTCAAGATAGTAATCCAACTACCATACGATCACTATCACTACGGCCCCTAAGTTAGATATATTTATTACCACATGATCACTACGGCCCCCAGGTTAGATATATTTATTACCACCACTTCAAGATAGTAATCCAACTACCATACGATCACTATCACTACGGCCCCTAAGTTAGATATATTTATTACCACATGATCACTACGGCCCCTAAGTTAGATATATTTATTACCACCACTTCAAGATAGTAATCCAACTACCATACGATCACTATCACTACGGCTCCTAAGTTAGATATATTTATTACCACATGATCACTACGGCCCCCAGGTTAGATATATTTATTACCACCACTTCAAGATAGTAATCCAACTACCATACGATCACTATCACTACGGCCCCTAAGTTAGATATATTTATTACCACATGATCACTACGGCCCCCAAGTTAGATATATTTATTACCACCACTTCAAGATAGTAATCCAACTACCATACGATCACTATCACTACGGCCCCTAAGTTAAATATATTTATTACCACATGATCACTACGGCCCCTAAGTTAGATATATTTATTACCACCACTTCAAGATAGTAATCCAACTACCATACGATCACTATCACTACGGCTCCTAAGTTAGATATATTTATTACCACATGATCACTACGGCCCCCAGGTTAGATATATTTATTACCACCACTTCAAGATAGTAATCCAACTACCATACGATCACTATCACTACGGCCCCTAAGTTAGATATATTTATTACCACATGATCACTACGGTCCCTAAGTTAGATATATTTATTACCACCACTTCAAGATAGTAATCCAACTACCATACGATCACTATCACTACGGCCCCTAAGTTAGATATATTTATTACCACATGATCACTACGGCCCCTAAGTTAGATATATTTATTACCACCACTTCAAGATAGTAATCCAACTACCATACGATCACTATCACTACGGCTCCTAAGTTAGATATATTTATTACCACATGATCACTACGGCCCCCAGGTTAGATATATTTATTACCACCTCTTCAAGATAGTAATCCAACTACCATACAATCACTATCACTACGGCCCCTAAGTTAGATATATTTATTACCACATGATCACTACGGCCCCCAAGTTAGATATATTTATTACCACCACTTCAAGATAGTAATCTAACTACCATACGATCACTATCACTACGGCCCCTAAGTTAAATATATTTATTACCACATGATCACTACGGTCCCTAAGTTAGATATATTTATTACTACATGATCACTACGGTCCCTAAGTTAGATATATTTATTACTACATGATCACTACGGCCCCTAAGTTAGATATATTTATTACCACATGATCACTACGGTCCCTAAGTTAGATATATTTATTACTACATGATCACTACGGCCCCTAAGTTAGATATATTTATTACCACATGATCACTACGGTCCCTAAGTTAGATATATTTATTACTACATGATCACTACGGCCCCTAAGTTAGATATATTTATTACCACATTATCACTACGGCCCCTAAGTTAGATATATTTATTACTACATGATCACTACGGTCCCTAAGTTAGATATATTTATTACTACATGATCACTACGGCCCCTAAGTTAGATATATTTATTACCACATTATCACTACGGTCCCTAAGTTAGATATATTTATTACCACATGATCACTACGGCCCCTAAGTTAGATATATTTATTACTACATGATCACTACGGCCCCTAAGTTAGATATATTTATTACCACATGATCACTACGGTCCCTAAGTTAGATATATTTATTACTACATGATCACTACGGCCCCTAAGTTAGATATATTTATTACCACATTATCACTACGGCCCCCAGGTTAGATATATTTATTACCACATGATCACTACGGCCCCCAGGTTAGATATATTTATTACCACATGATCACTACGGCCCCCAGGTTAGATATATTTATTACCACATGATCACTACGGCCCCTAAGTTAGATATATTTATTACTACATGATCACTACGGTCCCTAAGTTAGATATATTTATTACCACATGATCACTACGGCCCCCAGGTTAGATATATTTATTACCACATGATCACTACGGCCCCTAAGTTAGATATATTTATTACTACATGATCACTACGGCCCCCAAGTTAGATATATTTATTACCACATGATCACTACGGCCCCCAGGTTAGATATATTTATTACCACATGATCACTACGGCCCCTAAGTTAGATATATTTATTACCACCACTTCAAGATAGTAATCCAACTACCATACGATCACTATCACTACGGCCCCTAAGTTAAATATATTTATTACTACATGATCACTACGGCTCCTAAGTTAGATATATTTATTACCACATGATCACTACGGCCCCTAAGTTAGATATATTTATTACTACATGATCACTACGGCCCCCAGGTTAGATATATTTATTACTACATGATCACTATGGCCCCTAAGTTAGATATATTTATTACTACATGATCACTATGGCCCCTAAGTTAGATATATTTATTACCACATGATCACTACGGCCCCTAAGTTAGATATATTTATTACCACATGATCACTACGGCCCCCAGGTTAGATATATTTATTACCACCACTTCAAGATAGTAATCCAACTACCATACGATCACTATCACTACGGCTCCTAAGTTAGATATATTTATTACCACATGATCACTACGGCCCCTAAGTTAGATATATTTATTACCACATGATCACTACGGCCCCTAAGTTAGATATATTTATTACCACCACTTCAAGATAGTAATCTAACTACCATACGATCACTATCACTACGGCCCCTAAGTTAAATATATTTATTACCACATGATCACTACGGCCCCCAAGTTAGATATATTTATTACCACCACTTCAAGATAGTAATCCAACTACCATACGATCACTATCACTACGGCCCCTAAGTTAAATATATTTATTACCACATGATCACTACGGCCCCTAAGTTAGATATATTTATTACCACCACTTCAAGATAGTAATCCAACTACCATACGATCACTATCACTACGGCCCCTAAGTTAGATATATTTATTACCACATGATCACTACGGCCCCCAGGTTAGATATATTTATTACCACCACTTCAAGATAGTAATCCAACTACCATACGATCACTATCACTACGGCCCCTAAGTTAGATATATTTATTACCACATGATCACTACGGCCCCTAAGTTAGATATATTTATTACCACCACTTCAAGATAGTAATCCAACTACCATACGATCACTATCACTACGGCTCCTAAGTTAGATATATTTATTACCACATGATCACTACGGCCCCCAGGTTAGATATATTTATTACCACCACTTCAAGATAGTAATCCAACTACCATACGATCACTATCACTACGGCCCCTAAGTTAGATATATTTATTACCACATGATCACTACGGCCCCCAAGTTAGATATATTTATTACCACCACTTCAAGATAGTAATCCAACTACCATACGATCACTATCACTACGGCCCCTAAGTTAAATATATTTATTACCACATGATCACTACGGCCCCTAAGTTAGATATATTTATTACCACCACTTCAAGATAGTAATCCAACTACCATACGATCACTATCACTACGGCTCCTAAGTTAGATATATTTATTACCACATGATCACTACGGCCCCCAGGTTAGATATATTTATTACCACCACTTCAAGATAGTAATCCAACTACCATACGATCACTATCACTACGGCCCCTAAGTTAGATATATTTATTACCACATGATCACTACGGTCCCTAAGTTAGATATATTTATTACCACCACTTCAAGATAGTAATCCAACTACCATACGATCACTATCACTACGGCCCTAAGTTAGATATATTTATTACCACATGATCACTACGGCCCCTAAGTTAGATATATTTATTACCACCACTTCAAGATAGTAATCCAACTACCATACGATCACTATCACTACGGCTCCTAAGTTAGATATATTTATTACCACATGATCACTACGGCCCCCAGGTTAGATATATTTATTACCACCACTTCAAGATAGTATTCCAACTACCATACGATCACTATCACTACGGCCCCTAAGTTAGATATATTTATTACCACATGATCACTACGGCCCCCAAGTTAGATATATTTATTACCACCACTTCAAGATAGTAATCTAACTACCATACGATCACTATCACTACGGCCCCTAAGTTAAATATATTTATTACCACATGATCACTACGGTCCCTAAGTTAGATATATTTATTACTACATGATCACTACGGTCCCTAAGTTAGATATATTTATTACTACATGATCACTACGGCCCCTAAGTTAGATATATTTATTACCACATGATCACTACGGTCCCTAAGTTAGATATATTTATTACTACATGATCACTACGGCCCCTAAGTTAGATATATTTATTACCACATGATCACTACGGTCCCTAAGTTAGATATATTTATTACTACATGATCACTACGGCCCCTAAGTTAGATATATTTATTACCACATTATCACTACGGCCCCTAAGTTAGATATATTTATTACTACATGATCACTACGGTCCCTAAGTTAGATATATTTATTACTACATGATCACTACGACCCCTAAGTTAGATATATTTATTACCACATTATCACTACGGTCCCTAAGTTAGATATATTTATTACCACATGATCACTACGGCCCCTAAGTTAGATATATTTATTACCACATGATCACTACGGCCCCTAAGTTAGATATATTTATTACCACATGATCACTACGGTCCCTAAGTTAGATATATTTATTACTACATGATCACTACGGCCCCTAAGTTAGATATATTTATTACCACATTATCACTACGGCCCCCAGGTTAGATATATTTATTACCACATGATCACTACGGCCCCCAGGTTAGATATATTTATTACCACATGATCACTACGGCCCCCAGGTTAGATATATTTATTACCACATGATCACTACGGCCCCTAAGTTAGATATATTTATTACTACATGATCACTACGGTCCCTAAGTTAGATATATTTATTACCACATGATCACTACGGCCCCCAGGTTAGATATATTTATTACCACATGATCACTACGGCCCCTAAGTTAGATATATTTATTACTACATGATCACTACGGCCCCCAAGTTAGATATATTTATTACCACATGATCACTACGGCCCCCAGGTTAGATATATTTATTACCACATGATCACTACGGCCCCTAAGTTAGATATATTTATTACCACCACTTCAAGATAGTAATCCAACTACCATACGATCACTATCACTACGGCCCCTAAGTTAAATATATTTATTACTACATGATCACTACGGCTCCTAAGTTAGATATATTTATTACCACATGATCACTACGGCCCCTAAGTTAGATATATTTATTACTACATGATCACTACGGCCCCCAGGTTAGATATATTTATTACTACATGATCACTATGGCCCCTAAGTTAGATATATTTATTACTACATGATCACTATGGCCCCTAAGTTAGATATATTTATTACCACATGATCACTACGGCCCCTAAGTTAGATATATTTATTACCACATGATCACTACGGCCCCTAAGTTAGATATATTTATTACCACCACTTCAAGATAGTAATCCAACTACCATACGATCACTATCACTACGGCTCCTAAGTTAGATATATTTATTACCACATGATCACTACGGCCCCTAAGTTAGATATATTTATTACCACATGATCACTACGGCCTCTAAGTTAGATATATTTATTACCACCACTTCAAGATAGTAATCTAACTACCATACGATCACTATCACTACGGCCCCTAAGTTAAATATATTTATTACCACATGATCACTACGGCCCCCAAGTTAGATATATTTATTACCACCACTTCAAGATAGTAATCTAACTACCATACGATCACTATCACTACGGCCCCTAAGTTAAATATATTTATTACCACATGATTACTACGGCCCCTAAGTTAGATATATTTATTACCACCACTTCAAGATAGTAATCCAACTACCATACGATCACTATCACTACGGCTCCTAAGTTAGATATATTTATTACCACATGATCACTACGGCCCCCAGGTTAGATATATTTATTACCACCACTTCAAGATAGTAATCCAACTACCATACGATCACTATCACTACGGCCCCTAAGTTAGATATATTTATTACCACATGATCACTACGGTCCCTAAGTTAGATATATTTATTACCACCACTTCAAGATAGTAATCCAACTACCATACGATCACTATCACTACGGCCCCTAAGTTAGATATATTTATTACCACATGATCACTACGGCCCCTAAGTTAGATATATTTATTACCACCACTTCAAGATAGTAATCCAACTACCATACGATCACTATCACTACGGCTCCTAAGTTAGATATATTTATTACCACATGATCACTACGGCCCCCAGGTTAGATATATTTATTACCACCACTTCAAGATAGTAATCCAACTACCATATGATCACTATCACTACGGCCCCTAAGTTAGATATATTTATTACCACATGATCACTACGGCCCCCAAGTTAGATATATTTATTACCACCACTTCAAGATAGTAATCCAACTACCATACGATCACTATCACTACGGCCCCTAAGTTAAATATATTTATTACCACATGATCACTACGGTCCCTAAGTTAGATATATTTATTACTACATGATCACTACGGTCCCTAAGTTAGATATATTTATTACTACATGATCACTACGGCCCCTAAGTTAGATATATTTATTACCACATGATCACTACGGTCCCTAAGTTAGATATATTTATTACTACATGATCACTACGGCCCCTAAGTTAGATATATTTATTACCACATGATCACTACGGTCCCTAAGTTAGATATATTTATTACTACATGATCACTACGGCCCCTAAGTTAGATATATTTATTACCACATTATCACTACGGCCCCTAAGTTAGATATATTTATTACCACATTATCACTACGGTCCCTAAGTTAGATATATTTATTACCACATGATCACTACGGCCCCTAAGTTAGATATATTTATTACTACATGATCACTACGGCCCCTAAGTTAGATATATTTATTACCACATGATCACTACGGTCCCTAAGTTAGATATATTTATTACTACATGATCACTACGGCCCCTAAGTTAGATATATTTATTACCACATTATCACTACGGCCCCCAGGTTAGATATATTTATTACCACATGATCACTACGGCCCCCAGGTTAGATATATTTATTACCACATGATCACTACGGCCCCCAGGTTAGATATATTTATTACCACATGATCACTACGGCCCCTAAGTTAGATATATTTATTACTACATGATCACTACGGTCCCTAAGTTAGATATATTTATTACCACATGATCACTACGGCCCCCAGGTTAGATATATTTATTACCACATGATCACTACGGCCCCTAAGTTAGATATATTTATTACTACATGATCACTACGGCCCCCAAGTTAGATATATTTATTACCACATGATCACTACGGCCCCCAGGTTAGATATATTTATTACCACATGATCACTACGGCCCCTAAGTTAGATATATTTATTACTACATGATCACTACGGCCCCCAGGTTAGATATATTTATTACTACATGATCACTATGGCCCCTAAGTTAGATATATTTATTACTACATGATCACTATGGCCCCTAAGTTAGATATATTTATTACCACATGATCACTACGGCCCCTAAGTTAGATATATTTATTACCACATGATCACTACGGCCCCTAAGTTAGATATATTTATTACCACCACTTCAAGATAGTAATCCAACTACCATACGATCACTATCACTACGGTCCCTAAGTTAGATATATTTATTACCACATGATCACTACGGCCCCTAAGTTAGATATATTTATTACCACATGATCACTACGGCCCCTAAGTTAGATATATTTATTACCACCACTTCAAGATAGTAATCCAACTACCATACGATCACTATCACTACGGCCCCTAAGTTAGATATATTTATTACCACATGATCACTACGGCCCCCAAGTTAGATATATTTATTACCACCACTTCAAGATAGTAATCCAACTACCATACGATCACTATCACTACGGCCCCTAAGTTAAATATATTTATTACCACATGATCACTACGGTCCCTAAGTTAGATATATTTATTACTACATGATCACTACGGTCCCTAAGTTAGATATATTTATTACTACATGATCACTACGGCCCCTAAGTTAGATATATTTATTACCACATGATCACTACGGTCCCTAAGTTAGATATATTTATTACTACATGATCACTACGGCCCCTAAGTTAGATATATTTATTACCACATGATCACTACGGTCCCTAAGTTAGATATATTTATTACTACATGATCACTACGGCCCCTAAGTTAGATATATTTATTACCACATTATCACTACGGCCCCTAAGTTAGATATATTTATTACCACATTATCACTACGGTCCCTAAGTTAGATATATTTATTACCACATGATCACTACGGCCCCTAAGTTAGATATATTTATTACTACATGATCACTACGGCCCCTAAGTTAGATATATTTATTACCACATGATCACTACGGTCCCTAAGTTAGATATATTTATTACTACATGATCACTACGGCCCCTAAGTTAGATATATTTATTACCACATTATCACTACGGCCCCCAGGTTAGATATATTTATTACCACATGATCACTACGGCCCCCAGGTTAGATATATTTATTACCACATGATCACTACGGCCCCCAGGTTAGATATATTTATTACCACATGATCACTACGGCCCCTAAGTTAGATATATTTATTACTACATGATCACTACGGTCCCTAAGTTAGATATATTTATTACCACATGATCACTACGGCCCCCAGGTTAGATATATTTATTACCACATGATCACTACGGCCCCTAAGTTAGATATATTTATTACTACATGATCACTACGGCCCCCAAGTTAGATATATTTATTACCACATGATCACTACGGCCCCCAGGTTAGATATATTTATTACCACATGATCACTACGGCCCCTAAGTTAGATATATTTATTACTACATGATCACTACGGCCCCCAGGTTAGATATATTTATTACTACATGATCACTATGGCCCCTAAGTTAGATATATTTATTACTACATGATCACTATGGCCCCTAAGTTAGATATATTTATTACCACATGATCACTACGGCCCCTAAGTTAGATATATTTATTACCACATGATCACTACGGCCCCTAAGTTAGATATATTTATTACCACCACTTCAAGATAGTAATCCAACTACCATACGATCACTATCACTACGGTCCCTAAGTTAGATATATTTATTACCACATGATCACTACGGCCCCTAAGTTAGATATATTTATTACCACATGATCACTACGGCCCCTAAGTTAGATATATTTATTACCACCACTTCAAGATAGTAATCCAACTACCATACGATCACTATCACTACGGCCCCCAAGTTAGATATATTTATTACCACATGATCACTACGGCCCCCAGGTTAGATATATTTATTACCACCACTTCAAGATAGTAATCCAACTACCATACGATCACTATCACTACGGCCCCTAAGTTAGATATATTTATTACTACATGATCACTACGGCCCCTAAGTTAGATATATTTATTACCACATGATCACTACGGCCCCCAGGTTAGATATATTTATTACCACCACTTCAAGATAGTAATCCAACTACCATACGATCACTATCACTACGGCCCCTAAGTTAGATATATTTATTACTACATGATCACTACGGCTCCTAAGTTAGATATATTTATTACCACATGATCACTACGGCCCCTAAGTTAGATATATTTATTACCACATGATCACTACGGCCCCCAGGTTAGATATATTTATTACCACATGATCACTACGGCCCCTAAGTTAGATATATTTGTTACTACATGATCACTACGGCTCCTAAGTTAGATATATTTATTACCACATGATCACTACGGCCCCTAAGTTAGATATATTTATTACCACATGATCACTACGGCCCCCAGGTTAGATATATTTATTACCACCACTTCAAGATAGTAATCCAACTACCATACGATCACTATCACTACGGCCCCTAAGTTAGATATATTTATTACTACATGATCACTACGGCCCCTAAGTTAGATATATTTATTACCACATGATCACTACGGCCCCTAAGTTAGATATATTTATTACCACATGATCACTACGGCCCCCAGGTTAGATATATTTATTACCACATGATCACTACGGCCCCTAAGTTAGATATATTTGTTACTACATGATCACTACGGCTCCTAAGTTAGATATATTTATTACCACATGATCACTACGGCCCCTAAGTTAGATATATTTATTACCACATGATCACCACGGCCCCCAGGTTAGATATATTTATTACCACATGATCACTACGGCCCCTAAGTTAGATATATTTGTTACTACATGATCACTACGGCTCCTAAGTTAGATATATTTATTACCACATGATCACTACGGCCCCTAAGTTAGATATATTTATTACCACATGATCACTACGGCCCCCAGGTTAGATATATTTATTACCACCACTTCAAGATAGTAATCCAACTACCATACGATCACTATCACTACGGCCCCTAAGTTAGATATATTTATTACTACATGATCACTACGGCCCCTAGGTTAGATATATTTATTACCACATGATCACTACGGCCCCTAAGTTAGATATATTTATTACCACATGATCACTACGGCCCCCAGGTTAGATATATTTATTACCACATGATCACTACGGCCCCTAAGTTAGATATATTTGTTACTACATGATCACTACGGCTCCTAAGTTAGATATATTTATTACCACATGATCACTACGGCCCCCAGGTTAGATATATTTATTACCACATGATCACTACGGCCCCTAAGTTAGATATATTTGTTACTACATGATCACTACGGCCCCTAAGTTAGATATATTTATTACCACATGATCACTACGGCTCCTAAGTTAGATATATTTATTACTACATGATCACTACGGTCCCTAAGTTAGATATATTTATTACCACATGATCACTACGGCCCCTAAGTTAGATATATTTGTTACTACATGATCACTACGGCCCCTAAGTTAGATATATTTATTACCACATGATCACTACGGCTCCTAAGTTAGATATATTTATTACTACATGATCACTACGGTCCCTAAGTTAGATATATTTATTACCACATGATCACTACGGCCCCCAGGTTAGATATATTTATTACCACATGATCACTACGGCCCCTAAGTTAGATATATTTGTTACTACATGATCACTACGGCTCCTAAGTTAGATATATTTATTACCACATGATCACTACGGCCCCTAAGTTAGATATATTTATTACCACCACTTCAAGATATACATAACTAACTTTGTTGCCTATACATTGTTCTTACTTGTCATTTATGTTTGTTTATGATTGATTGGAGGGTGGTCAAACATTTCTCTTGTAGATGTAACAAAATATCCTAGTTAACATACGAGCCTCTTACTTTAAATTAGATTGATTCCTTCAAACATCTGTTGTAATGTCTACTTAGCTGTAAATAATTTAAAAAAGTAGAGTCTAATTTGGAAAAGACATTTTCTGAGATAAAACAAGTTCACCCAGAATAACAATAATAATTACAAAGCATTGGTCCACTGGCACTGTCCATGTAATCATTTGTTATGGATTCAGTGTCCAAGTATTTATTTGTTATGGGCCCTTTGTCAAGTATTTATTTGTTATGGGCTCTTTGTCAAGTATTTATTTGTTATGAGCCCTTTGTCAAGTATTTATTTGTTATGGACCCTTTGTCATGTATTTGTTTGTTATGGGCCCTTTGTCAAGTATTTATTTGTTATGGGCCCTTTGTCAAGTATTTATTTGTTATGGGCCCTTTGTCAAGTATTTATTTGTTATGAGCCCTTTGTCATATATCTGTTTGTTATGGGCCCTTTGTCATGTATTTATTTGTTATGGGCCCTTTGTCATGTATTTGTTATGGGCCCTTTGTCATGTATTTGTTTGCTATGGGCCCTTTGTCATGTATTTATTTGTTATGGGCCCTTTGTCATGTATTTATTTGTTATGGGCCCTTTGTCATGTATTTGTTTGTTATGGGTCCAGTGTCCCAAATATTTCTGTGTTATGGGCCTATTTTCCTTGTATTCATTTGTTAGGGGCCCACTGAGCATATATATCTTTGTTATGGGCCTAGTGTCCATGTATTTATTCATTTGAACTATTTTCTGTTATAGATAAGTGGTTTGAATTTGTGTTCAGATTTGGATGATTTAGCAGTGAAGTACCTGGCCACGATACAAGCTTTAGCTGTAGGTAATACTCCAATGTAATTGTGCAATATAACCTGTCTAACATAAACATGTACAATGTAGCCAGCTTTCTAAAGCAAACATGTACAATTTAACCTTGTCTTAAAACATACATGTAGAATGTAACTTGTCTCAAACACATACACTGTAGACTAATTGTGTTGTTCAGAATAGCAAGTTTAAATGTAACTTGTCTCAAACACATACACTGTAGACTAATTGTGTTGTTCAGAAGAGCAAGTTTAAATGTAACTTGTCTCAAACACATACACTGTAGACTAATTGTGTTGTTCAGAATAGCAAGTTTAAATGTAACTTGTCTCAAACACATACACTGTAGACTAATTGTGTTGTTCAGAATAGCAAGTTTAAATGTAACTTGTCTCAAACACATACACTGTAGACTAATTGTGTTGTTCAGAATAGCAAGTTTAAATGTAACTTGTCTCAAACACATACACTGTAGACTAATTGTGTTGTTCAGAATAGCAAGTTTAAATGTAACTTGTCTCAAACACATACACTGTAGACTAATTGTGTTGTTCAGAATAGCAAGTTTAAATGTAACTTGTCTCAAACACATACACTGTAGACTAATTGTGTTGTTCAGAATAGCAAGTTTAAATGTAACTTGTCTCAAACACATACACTGTAGACTAATTGTGTTGTTCAGAATAGCAAGTTTAAATGTAACTTGTCTCAAACACATACACTGTAGACTAATTGTGTTGTTCAGAATAGCAAGTTTAAATGTAACTTGTCTCAAACACATACACTGTAGACTAATTGTGTTGTTCAGAATAGCAAGTTTAAATGTAACTTGTCTCAAACACATACACTGTAGACTAATTGTGTTGTTCAGAATAGCAAGTTTGAATGTAACATGTCTCAACACATACACTGTAGACTAATTGTGTTGTTCAGAATAGCAAGTTTAAATGTAACTTGTCTCAAACACATACACTGTAGACTAATTGTGTTGTTCAGAATAGCAAGTTTAAATGTAACTTGTCTCAAACACATACACTGTAGACTAATTGTGTTGTTCAGAATAGCAAGTTTAAATGTAACTTGTCTCAAACACATACACTGTAGACTAATTGTGTTGTTCAGAATAGCAAGTTTAAATGTAACTTATCTCAAACACCTACACTGTAGACTAATTGTGTTGTTCAGAATAGCAAGTTTAAATGTAACTTGTCTCAAACACATACACTGTAGACTAATTGTGTTGTTCAGAATAGCAAGTTTAAATGTAACTTGTCTCAAACACATACACTGTAGACTAATTGTGTTGTTCAGAATAGCAAGTTTAAATGTAACTTGTCTCAAACACATACACTGTAGACTAATTGTGTTGTTCAGAATAGCAAGTTTAAATGTAACTTGTCTCAAACACATACACTGTAGACTAATTGTGTTGTTCAGAATAGCAAGTTTAAATGTAACTTGTCTCAAACACATACACTGTAGACTAATTGTGTTGTTCAGAATAGCAAGTTTAAATGTAACTTGTCTCAAACACATACACTGTAGACTAATTGTGTTGTTCAGAATAGCAAGTTTAAATGTAACTTGTCTCAAACACACACACTGTAGACTAATTGTGTTGTTCAGAATAGCAAGTTTAAATGTAACTTGTCTCAAACACATACACTGTAGACTAATTGTGTTGTTCAGAATAGCAAGTTTAAATGTAACTTGTCTCAAACACATACACTGTAGACTAATTGTGTTGTTCAGAATAGCAAGTTTAAATGTAACTTGTCTCAAACACATACACTGTAGACTAATTGTGTTGTTCAGAATAGCAAGTTTAAATGTAACTTATCTCAAACACCTACACTGTAGACTAATTGTGTTGTTCAGAATAGCAAGTTTAAATGTAACTTGTCTCAAACACATACACTGTAGACTAATTGTGTTGTTCAGAATAGCAAGTTTAAATGTAACTTGTCTCAAACACATACACTGTAGACTAATTGTGTTGTTCAGAATAGCAAGTTTAAATGTAACTTATCTCAAACACCTACACTGTAGACTAATTGTGTTGTTCAGAATAGCAAGTTTAAATGTAACTTGTCTCAAACACATACACTGTAGACTAATTGTGTTGTTCAGAAGTTTAAATGTAACATGTCTAAAACACTTTGGACTAATCTTGTTGTTTACTATGACAATATGTCCATTAGTGTGTTGGACACTTTGATTTTCTACAGTTGTTTAAATTTTGTGATGTTAGCAATTTTACTTTTACTACATTATGAAGAACATCAATCTTTATTTCCCCCCCCCCCCCCCCCCCCCAAACTACTGTATGAGCTTCTCTATCAACTGTCATTGTCCAATATTTTTTTCAACTGTGTACTATAAAGATAGAAATCTGATCAAGAAATATTTACATTGTATATCAACTGTTATATTATAAATTGATATTTTCAAACAATATGGGTACAACCTTTGTTTTAGTATGGAACAAAACATATCTTTGATGTAATGGTAAAAAGTGGACACAAAATTGAATTGATGTACATGTGTGGTGGACTCAGGAAAAATCAGTTGTATGTCAAAACACATGTGGATGTTACAGGTAAAAATGTATGTCAAAACACATGTGGATGTTACAGGTAAAAATGTATGTCAAAACACATGTGGATGTTACAGGTAAAAATGTATGTCAAAACACATGTGGATGTTACAGGTAAAAATGTATGTCAAAACACATGTGGATGTTACAGGTAAAAATAATTTGTATTTAGGTTGGTTGGTTTATGGTGTTTAACACCACTTTCAACAATATTACAGTTATATCATGGCAGTCAGTTTTATTGGTGGAGGAAACCGGAGAAAACCATCGACCTGTCCCAAGTCAATGACAAACTTTATCACACAATGTTGTATTGAATACACCCACCATGAACGGGGTTCAAACTCTTTAGTGGTGATGGTTACTGATTGTACAGTTAGTTGTATCCAACTACCATACAATCACAACCACGATGACCCCATTTGTATATAGAAACTTATGTATATGTCACAAAAGAAAAAGTTAACCATGTAAAAATATAACATTTATCTTGTCTTCCTTGATACAAAACAGATAACCATGTTAACGTACATTTAATCTTAATTTCCCATTATGTATCATAAACAACCACTATAGTCCGTTTGATTTTAATATAAGTCTGCATTTTTTACACTTTATAAAATTGAATTAACATAGAGTTCGAATGGACAACTTTTTTTTTTATTATTAATTTTACACAAATTTTGAAATTAAATGTCAGAGTTCGTATATATCATATACTAACATACATATGATCTAGAAAGAAAAAAATGTTGATCTAAAAAATGGATTTTTAAGAATTTTTTCTGGAGATTTTTAGAAGTCAAACAAACTATACCATTTTTAGCACACAAATATCATGCTTCTATTAATTTATGTCTCTACTTAAAGGTATACCTACCATCTTACCAAATGAAGAAGAATCTGTTTTACTTGGTGCAGCAATTCTGGGAGCCAGTGCATCAAATAATTTCTCAGATATTCAGGTAGTTAATTAAAATATTTTCTTCACTATGGATTTAATTTGTATGTTCTTCTTAGGCTTATAATTTTAAAAGCTTGTTTTTTATGTAAAAAAAAACCGTATTGTCCAAAAAAATATGGCAGCATAATTGACATAATCAACAAGGATGATGTATCTCCCAGTACAGAAGTAGAGGAATGATGAACAACAAGGATGATGTATCTCCCAGTACAGAAGTAGAGGAATGATGAACAACAAGGATGATGTATCTCCCAGTACAGAAGTAGGGGAATGATGAACAACAAGGATGATGTATCTCCCAGTACAGAAGTAGAGGAATGATGAACAACAAGGATGATGTATCTCCCAGTACAGAAGTAGAGGAATGATGAACAACAAGGATGATGTATCTCCCAGTACAGAAGTAAAGGAATGATGAACAACAAGGATGATGTATCTCCCAGTACAGAAGTAGGGGAATGATGAAATGTTACAACACAATTTACTTAGAGGAAGATACCATATATTTCTGACTATAGGTTGATATTTTTTTTCCTCAACACGCTAACTTCGACCTATACAATGATGAAGTTAAAATAATCTGGAATCCCTAAGAAAATCTCGATAAAAATGACGATTTGTTTACATTATACCTTTATTTTGTTATAGGTTTATTTCTGAATTAGAAGACTGATATCATCGATGTTCTTGGTGTTATTTTTTTTAAATAAAGCAATAAAAGTATACTAACAGGGGGTGCAATTCCGGGGGGGGGGAAATGTTCAACATCCGAAAAAAAATCAATATTCAACTTGAGTGAAGATCAGTTATTATATTGTATTGTGTAGTAAAATATATACTATAAAAAATTATTATCACAAAATATCTAAATATAGCTATACAGCTTTTCCATCAAACAAGAGCATGCGTACGAGGTTGGAGTCCAAAATGGCGGTTGCATTACATTTCACAATAAACGTGGAGAACAAGCTTTTTATACTAAATATACTGGAAAATAATTATCGATTTCGTTAAACTAGAATGTTCTACACTCGAATTGGTCAATTAGGAACAAATAAAATAATCACCATGAGATAATCAACACAGGTGAACCTCAGTCGACACTTAAATATCCTGATCAGCCGATTGAAAATTTACTGGACCGAGACAATCACATAATTTGTGTACCAGTAATTAAACACAGTTTGAAGGTATGTCAATAAAACTGCACAAAGTGATGCATTGTTTTGACAGCTTGATTATTTTATTGTATGAACATCCGTTTACCATCTATTTTGACATATGAATGTCATCGATGTATGGCTTTACAAACCAGACTCCTCATAAAAAACACACAAACACAAGTTTAAAAACTAAATTTTATTTAATTTAGCATTCATAATTATTTCGTTTATGACACATAAGAATAGTATTCTTGAGCTAATACTTACTGATACTTAGTGAAGAACATCGTTATAGGACAAAACTTGTTCCATGTGACGATACTTACCCAAGTTGTCATCGGTATCCTCGACCTATGGAATGCTTCGACCTATCTTCGTATTCCCCCAAAATTTTGCCGAAAAGCAGCAATTCGACCTATCATATTTACATCCTCCAAATGGAAGAGTTAACAAATGTTGATTGAATCCATTGAAATATAATGAGGAAACTAAAAACATTAGCATTGTTCTATAAATAAACATTGGGACATGCTATAAGTGATAAGGTTTCCAGACACTTACATGGCTAGGGGTTTCACCGGTCACTGTGTTGTAACAGATTGGGCTTTCGAGCCTTTCCTCCCCCAATTAGTTTGATCGCCACATGATAGCTGAACACTATATAATATGGATACAGAAGTACAACATAATAAAATGAATTACAAAAAATACCACTCTCCAAACAGTTCTAAAATCCAATTAGAAAGTAGTAAAGAGAGAGAGAGAGGCAAAATCGATACCTCAACATGCAAATACATGAAAGCTCACTTTGCTTTGTACAGCTACTTTAATAGAAAGTGTCAACTAGTTTTATGGACCCAATCCCCACCACTTAGTGAATTGATGTGGGCATGTATGTATGTATGTGTATAAGGGACAACATATAGTTATCATGGTAGTTTAATATTTTCTTTTTTTTTCAATCAGGAGGCTATGAAGAAAATGGCAGGGAAAGGAAAACTGTTAAAACCAGACCCAGAAGAAAAACAGTATGTGCAAACAAAATAAATGTTTTGTTACACAGAATTTCTGTACCATTA
Source organism: Bathymodiolus septemdierum (assembly GCA_963383655.1). NCBI lineage: Eukaryota > Metazoa > Mollusca > Bivalvia > Mytilida > Modiolidae > Bathymodiolus > Bathymodiolus septemdierum. Next base: position 130,597,484 of record OY726518.1, read on the forward strand.
AATAAATCTGTATGATATTTCTAGACATGATATAGTGATAAGACTATGTGAAAAGAAAGCTTAAACAGTATTGGTCAACAATTCCACCAATATCAACAAAACAAACAACCACCTCTCAATACAAAAAACAACATATGGAGTTAGAAATGTCAGGTCCTGGCTTGGGACAGGCACACAAATGTGGTGGGTTAAATCCCCCTTGATGCATAGGAACATTCATAATGCACAATAAGAGCAAACATCCTTTTTTATGAAAATGTACATATCACTTTAAAGAGAAAGAATAAAAAAGTTGATACTTTGAAATAAAAAGAGTCCACCTATTTCTACAAGACAAATGTCCATAACTACCAGTATGTAATGTATTTGTCATGAGATTGTTCAATCAATGACAGACTTGGGGTCAATTACTTTCAAATGTAATCGATTACATTACAATTACTTTGCAATTTTCATGATTACATTACATTACGATTACATCAATTTTCAAATGTAATCGATTACATTACAATTACATTACTGATTACATTTGATGTCATGACAACCAATGTATATTCAAGTTTGCTATGTTACTTCTTTTTGTTTCAAATTTCTGTTTCTTTGTATGCTTGTTGGTATGTGTACAGTAATATATATAATTGGTGCTTTGATTTCTTTTTGTTTCATTGCCTTGATATAGCTAAACAATTGCTTATTACATGCAATAACATACAGTACATTAGTACATTGTAAATTCTTTTTTTTTCCTTTTTTTTTTTTTTTTTTTTTATAAAATATGTTGTGTCATAGTAATTATGATCAATATTCATTCCATCTTGTACTATTAATAGATATTATAACAGACATATAATATATTTTATCATATAATTTCAACATAATCCTGTCAAAAGTTTATTGTGGATAATAAACTATCAGTTAACCTGTGCCACAGATAAAACTTGTAATTAAGGTCTTATTTATGGTTCATTCCCATTTATCCAACTTTTTGAAAAATAGACAGCACAGGTAAAAAATAAAAGTGGGATAAATGAGATCAAAGATAATCAAGAACAAACTTTAAATGACACTTAATTAAAGCTTGGTTTGTGTAACAGGTGAATAAGTGGACAAAAATTTGGACCAGGACAATATACTACATGTTTATGTACAACATTTAATATTTATTTCCATATATTTAATTTAAAATGAAAAAGAATACAAATTATTATTACTATTTTTGACTGATATCAAAATTTAATTGGATATGATATACGTCTTTCTCTAGAATAGAATAGGGTAAATCCTTAAACAGACGACTTAGTTCAATTTCAGAATTTAATTGATCACTGTTTAATTAAATAAGAGTAATAACAAAATTACCGAACTCCGAACAATCTTACAAAGGGAAAGTCAAAACTCATAAGTATATAAACAGACAAAATCAGTTAACAACCGGAAAACTGTGAAAACCGTAATGACCCTGACTCGGTACAGGCATTTCTAAAGAAATGGTGGGTTGAATCAGATTTTAAAGTGCCAAACCTCCCCCTTAAATTATTGAGAAATAACAGAGGCAAGCTTGGAAGATGTTATTGATGATCATGTTTGTTGCATGATTAGCAATCTTTTCATCAATAAATAAGGTTTAAGGAACAAATTATCAGATATTTTGGTCAAAAAACACCTAATCAATGTTAAATAAACAATCCTACAGGTAAGAAAATAAAAGTTGGATAAATGGGAAGACACCTTATTTATGACACCAAATTATGTAACAATCACCATGGCTAAATCTCACACCATTTCAATGTGTGTCATTGATATATAATTCAGAAGATAAAAAAAAACAAAAGTCATTCTGATTCATGTTGTGATTGCCACCTTATTTAATAGATATTTTTGTGGAGTTTTTAACAATTGAATTTCATAACATATGTTTTTATTTAGATGTCAATAAACTTTATATTTTTTCTAGTAAACCATTCTACATTATTTGTTTAATAAATTTCATGAAGAAAATTAATTTTAACATTTACATAAATCATACATTAAATATCTAAGGAGATACATGCTTCAGTAAAGGCAAAATGATGAAAAGTAATCTAAATGTAATTGGAAAGTAATCATGATTACAGGGTCAAAATGAATGTAATCGATTACATTACGATTACATGTAATCAAAAAAAAGTCTGATTACAGATTACATCCGATTACATGAAAAAATGTAATCGATTACAACTGATTACGATTACCCCATGTCTGATCAATGTTATGACAGATGACAGCCCTGTCAAGTTTCAAGCATTCAGCATGAGATTCACACATTTAGTTTTAATAATTAAAAAAAATGTTAAATTTCTTTGAAATTTGGTCAAAATACTGCAAATTCTATTAATCTCACATATTTACTTTTCAAAAAACTTTGACAACATTTCTGGAGTTACATGTATTTCTACCAGATTAGTAACATTTTTTTTTTCATCAAAGTGTTAGTCTTGTAGCATATGATGTACTTTATGTAATATTTTAAACATTTGGTCATTGAATTGCAGATAAGAATAGAAAACATTTGGTCAGATTCAAAATTACAATTTTTTAGAGGAAATAATTAAGCAAAACAAAATGGTTCCTACTGTTGATTTCTATCTTTATTTAAATTACATTTATAAGATGTGAATGTTTTATAGCAGAGGTAATATTAAAAATCATGTTTATTTAAATTACATTTATAAGATGTGAATGTTTTATAACAGAGGTAATATTAAAAATCAGAGGTTGTACATTTAGTAACATACATTTATCTTTTGATTATAAACTACTGGTAGTGTTTTCCCTAGGCAGCACCATGCCTTGTCTTTCCAGCACCATGCCTGCCCTCACAATGGAAATGTATATGCCCATGTCTAATTTGTAATTTTATAACATTATTTCACCTTACAAGTACATCTATTATCATTATATAGTAGTAAAATAATAGTATTAGAATCTATTTGAAAAAATCTCATTTTTGTTGCCTCCTGAATTCATAAAAGTATGCACAAGTGCCTGCCCTCTGATGGCACAAATACCATGCCTTACTGGATTTCTATGGAAAATACTATAAACAAAACTAGTTGGTCCTTGTCAGTTTGTGATCTTGGGACCAGTATTAATATTTTTTTTTTTATTGTAGTTACCATGACAAGAAGTATAAAGTTTTCCTAAAAATGGTGGAACATCAGAGAGATTACGCAGCCATCATGAGAGACTAAACCATTATATTGGTAGTTGTCAGGAACATTTCACTATGCAGCATTATTAGTATATACATGTAATATCAGATGTTAATGTTTTATAAACAGCAGTTTATCTGTGATTGGTGCTTATATTTACTATATGTACAATTTATTGATTATTTCAATAAAAATGTTTTGAAAAAAAAAAAAGTTTTTTTTTTATTAATTTGAAGAAAAAATATTTATAAACAGATTAGAAAAACTGACAAAAATTTGTAAGACTGGACCTTATTTTGAAAACGTTTTAATAATTAAAAAAAAATACTGTAAAACAGATTAGAAAACTTGACAAGAATTTGAAGGTAGCATGGGTCTTGTAGCCAACATAAAATATTGTATTGGGTCTACAAAAATGTGCAATCAATCATAAACAGTAGGTGAAGGTCAGGTAACACATGTACCCTCCATGATCAATGTATGTACCAAATGTGATGAGCCCAGGTTATATGGTAATGGAGAAACTGTCTGAATCACCAAATCTTGACCTAAATTAAAGTCAGTAGATCATGAAAGTGAGGTCAGGTGGCAAATGCCTACATGATCAATGTGTGGACTAAGGTATGGTGATCCTATACTGTATGGTAATGGACAAACTGATATAATAACAAAACCTTACAACCTCACTTCAAATAAACCAAAACTTACCTTGGATTCCAATATTAGAGGCTACAACTCAGCACTATGGAGGTCATATTTTATTTATGGTATAAATATCTACATGTTCAAAGATTATGAAGTTAGAGCATAGAAATGAAGGATCACATACACTACAATTCTAAAATGTTGTAGTTATATCTAGACTATAACCCTGTACTATTTTAGACAGGTGTGAAATAAAATTGGGTTGAATAATTCGGTTAAAAACGTGCAATCTTTAAATAAGACATACACATGTGCATGTATTTGACTACCATATTTGAGTCAACTAATACAACACACAACCATGATACAACTGAAATATTATTGTGCCATTAAACACACATAATGAGTAATCACAAATAAGTACATCAAAGATCATGACGACCAATGTAGTACACATGTACTGAACCATGCTATAAGACAAAGTAGTACTTCAGAATTCAGACATGCATGACTGAGGATGACAGATCATGTAAAGCCATGCTATCACAGACTAGGTGGTCTTTATGTATTAAGATATGCATTCTCTAAACCCAGACTTTGTACTGGGCCATGAATCACAGACTATGTAGTCTTTACGTATCATGTATTTAGAAATGCACAACAGAGGATAACAGATCTTGTAGTCACTATATTCTTGACAAAGTAACAAAATAACTTACTGTTTTCTAGACTCCTATGTTGTGTTCATAGTATTTGATCCAGACCAAAAAAAATACTGTATAGAGAACTGGTCTTAAAAATTTAACTGGTCCTTCAATTGGCCTTGGTACCCATATTCAATTCAGAGCATCGAAAATAATTACTGAATAGCCATTCCTGCTAATATTTGTTTCATTTTACTGAGAAGAAAATGAGAATGTAAAAATATTTTCTGACAGATGACGACAACAATCGCAAAGTGACGACATCATTTGACCTTTTGGGTCAAATGAGTTAAAAATAAAATAAGACATTTTGATTACATGTTTATTAACAAGACAATTATTGTTAAGTACATGTGAACATTGTCAAGATAAGACTACAATAAACATGATAAGTATTACCTATATCTTATTTATACTTTGTAAATTAGTATAGCAGAAATCTGTAGGTAGAATACCCATAGATCTTTACAATTATTCAAAATAGCACTTTTCTCTGATAACTGTAGTGCACTTTTATACCTACAAATGGGGACACTGACAGTATTATTGTAATCTTAATGGGGCCACTGACAGTATTATTGTAATTTTAATGGGGACACTGACAGTATTATTGTAATCTTAATGGGACACTGACAGTATTATTGTAATCTTAATGGGGCCACTGAGTGTTATTGTAATATTAATGGGGCCACTGACAGTATTATTGTAATCTTAATGGGGCCACTGACAGTATTATTGTAATCTTAATGGGGGCACTGACAGTATTATTGTAATATTAATGGGACACTGACAGTATTATTGTAATATTAATGGGACACTGACAGTATTATTGTAATATTAATGGGGCCACTGACAGTATTATTGTAATCTTAATGGGGGCACTGACAGTATTATTGTAATTTTAATGGGACACTGACAGTATTATTGTAATTTTATTGGGACACTGACAGAATTATTGTAATTTTAATGGGGCACTGACAATATTATTGTAATCTTAATGGGGACACTGACAGTATTATTGTAATGTTGATTGGGGCACTGACAGTATTATTGTAATCTTAATGGGGGCACTGACAGTATTATTGTAATTTTAATGGGGCACTGACAGTATTATTGTAATTTTAATGGGGACACTGACAGTATTATTGTAATGTTGATTGGGACACTGACAGTATTATTGTAATCTTAATGGGGACACTGACAGTATTATTGTAATTTTAATGGGGACACTGACAGTATTATTGTAATCTTAATGGGGACACTAACAGTATTTTTGTAATTTTAATGGGGCACTGACAGTATTATTGTAATTTTAATGGGGCCACTGACAGTATTATTGTAATGTTGATTGGGACACTGACAGTATTATTGTAATTTTAATGGGGCACTGACAGTATTATTGTAATTTTAATGGGGACACTGACAGTATTATTGTAATTTTAATGGGGACACTAACAGTATTATTGTAATTTTAATGGGACACTGACAGTATTATTGTAATTTTAATGGGACACTGACAGTATTATTGTAATCTTAATGGGGACACTGACAGTATTATTGTAATTTTAATGGGGACAGTGACAGTATTATTGTAATTTTAATGGGGACACTGACAGTATTATTGTAATGTTGATTGGGACACTGACATAATTATTGTAATTTTAATGGGACACTGACAGTATTATTGTAATTTTAATGGGGACACTGACAGTATTATTGTAATGTTGATTGGGACACTGACAGTATTATTGTAATGTTAATGGGGCACCGACAGTATTATTGTAATTTTAATGGGGACACTGACAGTATTATTGTAATTTTAATGGGACACTGACAGTATTATTGTAATTTTAATGGGGACACTGACAGTATTATTGTAATCTTAATGGGGCACTGACTATTATTGTAATGTTAATGGGGGACACTGACAGTATTATTGTAATGTTAATGGGGGCACTAACAGCATTATTGCAATCTTTGTTTATCTATAGAATAGTCAGCAGATTTATATTATAATGAAGACACAATTGGATATGACTTAATGAAAATAAACAATTGACTAAATGATACATAAATTAATGCAATAATTATAATTTCTTTCTGCAGGTTTTGGCCTAGGTCATGTATAAATATGGTTTGCTGCTGTGAATCATAAGAAACAAGCCAAGAGTTACTACTATGCATAACCTCCCCTCTCTAAAATTGACTTCATACCATAGACTTTAAAAGATCTGCAATTATATCATGTTATAATGGATTCTACAATAGGACTCTAAATTTGACATCTTTTTATATCACAATCTCAGTTGAAAATGTGCCGACACGTAATAATATTTATGTCATGAAAACCTGATTGAAGGATTTGTCAACAATATTATAATTTCAACTTTTATTATATCAAAGAACGCAATTCAAGAACTCCTAAAGGGACCTGACCCAATTAGACAAGTTTGATATAGAATAGACACAATTTAATAGTTTATTTACCACATTTCAGATCATAAATACATGGTTTAAAAGGGTAAAAATCAACTTAGTTATTATTCATCCTAATAACTAAACAAATGCATTCCAACATGTGATTTATCTCTAATTTTTAATCATGTGGAGCCAAAAAAAGAAGAAAACACCCCTTCCCCCTAAAAAAATATGGATATAAATACCTCCATACAAAGCTTGAAAATCATTGAATTCAAATTACAGAATATGATGAGCTTGGATCACAATGTAAAGTATAAAATCCATCAGCAGGGGTGGTTACACACATTGATCCACATATTTTCCATACTTAAACAAACAGTAGTAGAAATGTCTTAATTACATATTTCATTTGTCTTAATAAGAAAATATTAACTTAAGATACATCATTGATACAAGATATAATATACCGTCCAAGAGAGATTATCAGCCATTATATAGACCATACACACTTGGATTAGTACATATTGGTTCCTATGTACCTTTGATGTTTCACATGAATGAACATGACCTAGTATCACTGACCATGTGACTCCTATACATTTTAAATTTTCAATATATTAATCAAATGACAAAACTGAATGCTTCAATGGTTTTGCAGAGATTAGTTCTGAATGTAATTTGAATAATGTCATTTTATAATGTACACAGGTTCCTATTGAATACAGTCCCATAGAATACCTGTTGTAGAACTGAATACAGTCCCTTAGAATATCTGTTGTAGAACTGAATACAGTCCCTTAGAATATCTGTTGTAGGACTACTACTACCCATAGCAAGTGTATATTGACTGGTGTCAAACATTTACATTTATCACATTTAAAACGAGTATCAGTCCCAGCACACGTCATAAATTATTATCTCCCTTTCATAGAAGGTATGAGACATTTCCTTTCCAACTTCTTCCCACGTTCCTTTTCCTTAAATTGCTTCAATCTGATTCAGATCGAACCGTTAATGATGATGATGTACAGCTTTCTGAAGATGCTACAACAGATCAAATAAAATTAAGATATTGATGTAAAATTGATAGTTCCCACAAATAGTTACTTGTAAAGCAGGGAAAGTGTTATTAGGTAAAATGTTTCCTTACATAAGTTAGCCTGTCCATTCCAAAGAATTTTTTCAGCTCAAAAGTTCATAACTATCCCCTTCATAAAGCATATACAAATTGTTCACTCACTTTACAATTTCAATAAGATTTAAAATGATACTTTTCTAGACATTGTTCGTATATTTCAAATATTGATATTTCCGTTCATTAAAACGTTTCTGAGATTGCGACTTTAATTTTGTCAATGTCCTTGAACTTCATCAAAGCATGGAGGAATGATAAATGATACAATAAAAGAGTTTTGATCTGGCATTTCACTTTAGTTTTAATCAAAATAAATTATGGAAAAATTGGAGATCAAACAGGGCTCTTTTATACAACAAACCCAGCATTTTATACCAGTAGAAATAGATTTGTCCATCGTACCGGCACGTTTGGGAATCTCTGATTTTTTCACTTGTCCCATCGGACAACCGTAATACAAGATCTACTTGTCCGACGTCAGTTTTCAATGGTATCGGACAAACGTTAATGTCGAGGCCTGGTATGAAGCAGACCTAGCTGTATCGGTGGTATCCTTTATTTCAAGCTTAATGTCAATTTGATAATAACAAGTGTTATTCCTAAAATTTTGATTTGTACCTGGTATTCTGATGAATTTTCTATCATGTTCACTTACACCCACATCCTGTCGTGTTAAAATTGGCTTGAGTTCCAGATTTGTTTTTGACCGTTCATATTAAATATACCTTCAGTTTCTGGATCAAGGACACTACCATCAGATTCTTCTCTCCTTGTTACACTTGAAGCTTCATCAGATATTCTGTAAGACACCAAATTAACATTGATATGGACAGCATGTCTTATAATGGATATTCTGATTCCCTTTATTTAATTACTTGTGCAATTCATTCGATCAATTAATCATAGGAGTAGGAGGTTTAAAATGGTATAGGGCCATTGTTCTCTGACATCTATTAACAAATTTGCAATTCCTAAATATAACAGATCCAATTAACAGAGTATTAATATCTATCCAAATGCAACTTGTATCAAAATGTAACATGTACTCTACTGGAACATGTACCATATGTATCATGTTTTCCATGAAAATTATTGGAGGCACAATTAACATATTGTAGAAACCAAATAGGCATACATACTTCTGGTGTATAGGGTTATGGTGCTTAATGCCACTTTCAACAATATTTCAGTTATATTGTGGCAGTCGGTTTTATTAGTGGAGAAAACCGGAGTGCCTGGAGAAAACCACTGACCTGCCCCAAGTCACTGACAAACTCTGGGTTATAATGAATACACATGTTGACTTCTTTAGATGGCAGGTACCTGATTTAAAGGGATATTTACAACAAAGAGGCATCACTTGTCATTTGTACAGGAAACCTGATTTGGTTAAATTGTGTGAACACAGGAACTTCAGTTGGAGACCGTTACGTCAACAAATAACAATGAGCAGTGAATTAACACAGGAACTTCAGTTGGAGACCGTTACGTCAACAAATAACAATGAGCAGTGAATTAACACAGGAACTTCAGTTGGAGACCGCTATGTCAACAAATAACAATGAGCAGTGAATTAACACAGGAACTTCAGTTGGAGACCGTTACGTCAACAAATAACAATGAGCAGTGAATTAACACAGGAACTTCAGTTGGAGACCGCTATGTCAACAAATAACAATGAGCAGTGAATTAACACAGGAACTTCAGTTGGAGACCGTTACGTCAACAAATAACAATGAGCAGTGAATTAACACAGGAACTTCAGTTGGAGACCGCTATGTCAACAAATAACAATGAGCAGTGAATTAACACAGGAACTTCAGTTGGAGACCGTTACGTCAACAAATAACAATGAGCAGTGAATTAACACAGGAACTTCAGTTGGAGACCGTTACGTCAACAAATAACAATGAGCAGTGAATTAACACAGGAACTTCAGTTAGAGACCGTTACGTCAACAAATAACAATGAGCAGTGAATTAACACAGGAACTTCAGTTGGAGACCGTTACGTCAACAAATAACAATGAGCAGTGAATTAACACAGGAACTTCAGATGGAGACCGTTACGTCAACAAATAACAATGAGCAGTGAATTAACACAGGAACTTCAGTTAGAGACCGTTACGTCAACAAATAACAATGAGCAGTGAATTAACACAGGAACTTCAGTTGGAGACCGCTATGTCAACAAATGACAATGAGCAGTGAATTAACACAGGAACTTCAGTTGGAGACCGTTACGTCAACAAATAACAATGAGCAGTGAATTAACACAGGAACTTCAGTTGGAGACCGCTATGTCAACAAATAACAATGAGCAGTGAATTAACACAGGAACTTCAGTTGGAGACCGTTACGTCAACAAATAACAATGAGCAGTGAATTAACACAGGAACTTCAGTTGGAGACCGTTACGTCAACAAATAACAATGAGCAGTGAATTAACACAGGAACTTCAGTTGGAGACCGCTATGTCAACAAATAACAATGAGCAGTGAATTAACACAGGAACTTCAGTTGGAGACCGTTACGTCAACAAATAACAATGAGCAGTGAATTAACACAGGAACTTCAGTTGGAGACCGTTACGTCAACAAATAACAATGAGCAGTGAATTAACACAGGAACTTCAGTTGGAGACCGTTACGTCAACAAATAACAATGAGCAGTCACATGGAGACCATTACGCCAACAAATGACAATGAGCAGTCACATGGAGACCGTTACGTCAACAAATAACAATGAGCAGTCACATGGAGACCGTTACGTCAACAAATAATAATGAGTAGTCACATGGAGACCGCTATGTCAACAAATAACAATGAGCAGACACATGGAGACCGCTACGTCAACAAATAACAATGAGCAGTCACATGGAGACCGTTACATCAACAAATGACTATGAGTAGTCACATGGAGGCCGCTACGTCAACAAATAACAATGAGCAGTCACATGAAGACCGCTACGTCAACAAATAACAATAAGCAGTCACATGGAGACCGCTACGTCAACAAATGACTATGAGCAGTCACATGGAGACCTTTACGTCAACAAATAACAATGAGCAGTCACATGAAGACCGCTATGTCAACAAATAACAATGAGCAGTCACATGGAGACTGTTACGTCAACAAATAACAATGAGCAGTCACATGGAGACCGTTACGTCAACAAATAACAATGAGCAGTCACATGGAGACCATTACGTCAACAAATGACTGAGCAGTCACATGGAGACCGTTACGTCAACAAATAACAATAACCAGTCACATGAAGACCGTTTCGTCAACAAATAACAATGAGCAGTCACATGGAGACCGCTACGTCAACAAATAACAATGAGCAGTCACATGAAGACCATTACGTCAACAAATAACAATGAGCAGTCACATGAAGACCGCTACGTCAACAAATAACAATGAGCAGTCACATGTAACACTTTTTTTCTCAACTTTTTGTTTCTTTTCTGTCCAGGAAATGAAAAAAACTTGACATCGCTCATGTACGCATATTTCCCATGCTTCCTTCCATCCGATTTGCACTGTGGCACACAGCATCAATCCTTTGAAGGCTTGGGCCAATCCATATTACTGTGAAAGCCATTTTATTTACAATTACGTCAAGCGTTACTAACCAAACCGGAAGTTGTGGTGCCAGCAGTTTACGTCAATCCACGTGATCAATAAACAAAAATACCGGAGATTTCACTGGAATGGAAATGACTAGAAAATACTGTATTAGCATACTTAATCCTACATTTTATTAAAGGCTGAATATAACAAACAATATATAAAGCTGGATTTTTTTTTATATAAAGCTGTATTATTTATTATGCCTAAGTTTTACCTGGATTTTTTAAGTGTAGCTTCATCAGGTGAAGAATCAATGTCAGCTTTGCGTTTATCAGAACTTTTAGGTTTTTCTGTTTCCTCTCTCATACGTAACTGCTGTATTCGCCAATCTACAGCTCTAATGATGTTTTCACTATCTTTAGGATTTGTCTGTCAAAAAAAGGAGAAAAGTGTCCATAATTAAAAATTGTCCTTCAGTAATCTTAGTCTTGATAGTGATAAAGGAAAATACAAAATAATGCAATAATACCATACTGGCATTTTCTGGCTTGATTTTCCTTTTAATTAGATAATTTAAAAGAACGTCATATAAAACAAATACATGTAACAAGTATTAGATCTGGAACTTAAACACATCACCGGTATTATATTAGTTAGGGCTTGCAAAAAACAGGGAGACTTGACTTCTCCCTAAGAGAACATGAGGGAGATGTGAAGACATGACAGGGAGATTTCCAACAGCTTCATAGACATGTTTCCACAAAAATGTGTTGTTTCTTCACATCATTTAAAAAAAATTGTATTTGAAGTGTGCCTTTGCTTAAATATCTTGTTAATATCCTTCATATTTAACTTTAAATTCATGTTTTGTACTTGTATTATTGTTGTTGATCTTATATTTGTCGATTTTAGATTTTATTTGTTTCACATTGAAATCTATAAAATACATATTATATCAAAATGTGAGTTCCCTCCCTTTGTTTCTATTAAAATGCTGCCATGTTAAAAACTTGACACATTGATTGTTTACCTTTGAAAAAGCTACAAATATCTTAAGTTGTGCTAAAATAATAAAAACAAATATAACACAATCCAACAACACATTTGGTACAGGAAGCGTCTGCTTGATTATTTTTTAGATTTGGGATTTAATTTTCACCTGGAATTTTGTCAGTAAAAATTTAGAAATTTGCAGCGATACTTTTGTCTCAACAAAATAAATTTCCTTTATTGCTCGAATAAAGCTTTTTTCTCTCTCATTCTTATATATTTTAACATTGATTACAATTGCTTTGTCAATTAGCTTTACCATAAAACACAGATTATTTGCAAGAAAGGAGCAACTTGCAAAAAGAAACAAGGCGACTTGAATTTCGCCTTGGGAGTCGAGGGAGGGCGATTTCTGCTGATATAGGGCAAGAATTTCACCCACTTCGCCTGGTTTGGTGAGCCCTGATTAATTCTAAGTATATTTATGACAGCTTACTTATTTGCACCTTTAATACAATTTGTATTATCTAAAATCCTCCTAATAGAAACTTTGACTCCCTCGTTTCAATCTGCTTCTATTATTTTACAACCTTTCTTACACAATACTTACAGCTATAGGGGCTGTCCTGGTTCTGATAACAATCTTTCTGACACAATACTTACAGCTATAGTGACCGTCCTGGTTCTGATTACAACCTTTCTGACACAATACTTACAGCTATAGGGGCTGTCCTGGTTCTGATCATATGGTAGTTGGATTTACAACTACCTGTGCAATTAGTGCCTATCACCACTAAATTTTAAAGTTGTGAGTTCGAACCCCACTCATGGCGAGGTGTACTCGATACAAGATTATGTGATAAAGTTTGTCAGTGACTTGCGACAGGGCGGTGGTTTTCTCCGGGTTCTCCGGTTTCCTCCACCAATAAAACTGAACATCAAAATAAAACTGAAATATTGTTGAAAATGGCATTAAACACCATAAACCATAAACCTTACAGCTATAAGGAAAACTTTGACTCCCTCATCTGAATCTGTTGCTGTTATTCTAAGACTTTTCTGACACAATACTTACAGCTATTAGGAAAACTTTGACTCCCTCATCTGAATCTGTTGCTGTTATTCTAAGACTTTTCTGACACAATACTTACAGCTATCAGGAAAACTTTGACTCCCTCATCTGAATCTGTTGCTGTTATTCTAAGACTTTTCTGACACAATACTTACAGCTATAAGGAAAACTTTGACTCCCTCATCTGAATCTGTTGCTGTTATTCTAAGACTTTTCTGACACAATATTTACAGCTATAAGGAAAACTTTGACTCCCTCATCTGAATCTGTTGCTGTTATTCTAAGACTTTTCTGACACAATACTTACAGCTATTAGGAAAACTTTGACTCCCTCATCTGAATCTGTTGCTGTTATTCTAAGACTTTTCTGACACAATACTTACAGCTATTAGGAAAACTTTGACTCCCTCATCTGAATCTGTTGCTGTTATTCTAAGACTTTTCTGACACAATACTTACAGCTATAAGGAAAACTTTGACTCCCTCATCTGAATCTGTTGCTGTTATTCTAAGACTTTTCTGACACAATACTTACAGCTATAAGGAAAACTTTGACTCCCTCATCTGAATCTGTTGCTGTTATTCTAAGACTTTTCTGACACAATACTTACAGCTATTAGGAAAACTTTGACTCCCTCATCTGAATCTGTTGCTGTTATTCTAAGACTTTTCTGACACAATACTTACAGCTATCAGGAAAACTTTGACTCCCTCATCTGAATCTGTTGCTGTTATTCTAAGACTTTTCTGACACAATACTTACAGCTATAAGGAAAACTTTGACTCCCTCATCTGAATCTGTTGCTGTTATTCTAAGACTTTTCTGACACAATACTTACAGCTATAAGGAAAACTTTGACTCCCTCATCTGAATCTGTTGCTGTTATTCTAAGACTTTTCTGACACAATACTTACAGCTATAAGGAAAACTTTTGACTCCCTTGTCTGAATCTGTTGCTGTTATTCTAAGACTTTTCTGACACAATACTTACAGCTATTAGGAAAACTTTGACTCCCTCATCTGAATCTGTTGCTGTTATTCTAAGACTTTTCTGACACAATACTTACAGCTATCAGGAAAACTTTGACTCCCTCATCTGAATCTGTTGCTGTTATTCTAAGACTTCTCTGACACAATACTTACAGCTATTAGGAAAACTTTGACTCCCTCATCTGAATCTGTTGCTGTTATTCTAAGACTTTTCTGACTGGCTCTTTCTATCGTCATCCCTGGCCATATCTTTGTATTCAATATTACTCTAAGACTTCCTTGTGTTCTCATTACTGTAAAAACAAAATAAGATTTCAATTATTAACCTATGTTAAATTTAGAAAAAACTGATAATCTTAACATCTAAAATGTTTTTAAAACAATATTAGGAATTTTTCCTGGTCAGACACTTAATATTACAGAATTTGCATTGAAAGGACTTCATCACGGAAGGTAAAACTTGCTGATCATCAATGTTATACTAAGTTGGTAACTGCATCGGTGGTGTAATGTGCGGTAGATCGTGGGTTTGAACCCTGATCGTGTCAAACTAAAGACCATAAATTTGGTATTTGTTGCTTCTCAGCTAAGCACGTAGCATTAAGGAGTATGTGCAAAGACTGGTTGGCTTAGAATTAGGATAATGTGGACTGTTGTTTCAGTGAGCTAGCACTATAAATATCCAACTAAGCGTGTTGGTCTAGTACAATGCGAACCTCATCCCCATCATCTCATTGGAAATTAACTTGTTCTCGCCAGAATATAGCTGAAAAATTGCTGAGTTGGTGTTAAACAACAATCACTCTCACTCAATGTAATACTATAAAAAACATTATGAGTATAACACTTTTTCTTAGTTTGAGAAACATCTTAGGATTCACTAACTCATTGTCTTTTTTATGTTCTTAATATTTCTTTTCATAATTTACATTTAGTCCAGATGTTAACATAATGGTTTAATTAAGCAGAGAATCCATGACAATTAATTCTGATCTATACAGCAATCAGTGCATTTACTGCCTATATAAAGGTGTACATTTAAACATTTATATGTTGACTACAGATATTATTCTTGGTACCTTGTATCCTAAGTAGAGCAACAGACACTGGTTGAACACTGACTGCACTGTAGACAACCAATCGAAAATTCAACCAAAATGTCTAATATTTTTTGCCTTTTTGGTGGTTAATTTCAAGGTTTGTTTTGCATATATAAGGTTGCAGTATAAACACAACAGACGTACATTGTTGGCATATATTTAATTTATTTGTACTCGCATCGACACAGGAAAAAAGCTTGCCAGAGGCTTGTTTTTTTTCCTGTTTCTTAAGCTTGTACAAATAAATTTGCCCACGATGTATGTATATTGTCTATTTATACTTTTGTGGATATGATTCTAATGAATCATACAAATTTGCTATTCTACTTTATTACAATTACACCTTTCATTCTTAGTCATACTGATTTTCTACAGTGTGGGTTAACCTTTAGTCGCACTGATTTTCTAGTGTGGTTGGACATTTACGTCACTGATTTTCTAGTGTGGTTGGATTTTTACCTCACTGATTTTCTACAGTGCGGTTGGACCTTTTGTCACACTGATTTTCAAGTGTGGTTGGACCGTTATCATAACAAACGGATGATGCCCTAGGCTAACAAAGATAACAATAACACTACCACTTTGATAAAACAATTATGATGACCTTTTACCTTTAAACAATTATTACCTAATCTTGAGTGAAATTCTGTACCCATTCCAGAAGAACCTCTTAAGTCATTCAACCGCAACAATCCTCTCCCTCGTTCTATCCAGTTTTGATTTGAACTATCAAATACAAATAATTTACCAGTTGCCTGCAATTCAAAGGAAAATGAATATTATAAATGCTTATATGCTAAACAAAGCACATCCCTTGTCTTTGGCATGTTAACAAAAGGTTTTATATTTTATACTTCAATGAAATGTTGAAGAGAGATTTAGTTCAACAAACTATTTAAATGTAAAATATCTTATGCTCCCTTAAATCCAATTAAACCTTATGAAATGTATAAAAAGACTGTTTGACTTCAATTAAATGTCCAGAAAAAAAGTTCTTAAAAATCCAGTTTTAAAATAAACATTTTTTTCTAGGTGTATATATGATATATACGAACTTTGACAATTAATTTCAAAATTTTTGGTCCATTATTATTTAGGTCCCTATGTTAATTGTATTTTCTGAAGTGTAAAAATCTGGATGGAGTGATTACAAATAACAGACTGTACTATGTGACATAGGGCATTTAAATATTAAAGGACAATAACAATTGACTATCACCTTAATGGTCAATTAATGAATAGCCTTTTAATATTTAAATGTCCTATGTCACATGGTACAATGATATGTAAAACATTTGATTCTCCCTCTTCTCCTGTTTTAATCTCAACTTACCTGTAAAACATTTGATTCTTCCTCTTTTCCTGTTTTAATCTCAACTTACCTGTAAAACATTTGATTCTTCCTCTTCTCCTGTTTTAATCTCAACTTACCTGTAACACATTTGATTCTTCCTCTTCTCCTGTTTTAAACTCAACTTACCTGTAAAACATTTGATTCTTCCTCTTCTCCTGTTTTAATCTCAACTTACCTGTAAAACATTTGATTCTTCCTCTTCTCCTGTTTTAATCTCAACTTACCTGTAAAACATTTGATTCTTCCTCTTCTCCTGTTTTAATCTCAACTTACCTGTAAAACATTTGATTCTTCCTCTTCTCCTGTTTTAATCTCAACTTACCTGTAAAACATTTGATTCTTCCTCTTCTCCTGTTTTAATCTCAACTTACCTGTAAAACATTTGATTCTTCCTCTTCTCCTGTTTTAATCTCAACTTACCTGTAAAACATTTGAATCTTCCTCTTCTCCTGTTTTAATCTCAACTTACCTGTAAAAGATTTGATTCTCCCTCTTCTCCTGTTTTAATCTCAACTTACCTGTAAAAGATTTGATTATCCCTCTTCTCCTGTTTTAATCTCAACTTACCTGTAAAACATTTGAATCTTCCTCTTCTCCTGTTTTAATCTCAACTTACCTGTAAAAGATTTGATTCTCCCTCTTCTCCTGTTTTAATCTCAACTTACCTGTAAAAGATTTGATTATCCCTCTTCTCCTATTTAAATCAAATAAACTTGATGATGACGAGCTTACCTGTAAAACATTTGATTCTCCCTCTTCTCCTGTTTTAATCTCAACTTCCTTTAATTCTGTCTTTTTCTCATATTTAGCTTGGAATTCTCTGGCTGATTCTTCTAAAGACTTAGCCTTTTCTATTAATAAATAAATTAAGTAAAACTTTACAAGAGATAACCTTATAATTAATTAACATACTAAAATGAAATTTGTTTTTGAAATGGATGACTAATTAATGTCCTTTATATGACCTTCAATGTATAGACCATTGCTTTGTGAGGTAGCTGCTTTCTTACTTTGCTGTTGGTCAGTTTTTGAGGTCGTTGAAAAGAGAGAAGAGGTTAAAGAAATCCTTATCATTCTCAATTCTACACCTTTATCAACAAAACAATGTGACAATATTTAAATAACTATACCTTTTATTATATAGGATTATTTTGGCAAATGGAGTCACAATAAATTATCTGAATAATTTTGAATGGCCTCTAGATATAGATGAGAAATAAATATATTCAAAATATTAGTTTTAATCAAAATTAAATAGGTGACAACAGTGCTGTAGATATAAAACTATTTATGTACTTGAGACATGCTGTGTATGGACATGTTAAACATCAACAGGGCCATTGTGGTCGTGATCGTATGGTAGTTGGATTTGTAGAAATCACTATATCTATATCTATTATCCTTTCTCCCACCTTACTGTAAATGTTTTTGTGATAATAAAACATGAGTCATAGTTGGTGTAGGTGGTTGTGGTGGATTATTTTGTTTAATGCCACTTTGAACATTATATCAGTTATATCGCGGCGGTCAGTTTTAAATTTATTGGTAGAGGAAACCGGAGTACCTAGAAAAAACCACTACTGACAAACCTTTATCACATAATGTTGTATCGAGTATATCCCGCTGCGAGCGGGATTCAAACTCACAACTTTAGTGGTGATAGGTACTGATTGCACAGGTAGTTACAAATCCAACTACCATACGATCACGACCACAACGGCCCTGTTGGTGTTTAACACAGCATGTCTCAAGTACATAAACAGTTTTATATCTACAGCAGTGTTAATCATACCAACCTATACATTTGCCAGATTCTGCTTCATCATCTGACGAGTCTTTGTCTTTAGCCTCTGTTTCATCTGGACTAGCTGATGATGATTGGACAACACGCTCTGCCAAATTTTGACCAAAGACAAATTCACCCGAGTCTTTATTACCATTAGGTGAAGTTGCCACCCCCTGAAATGACACAAATTTACAGTTTAATAGTTAAATGAAAGTTAAATGAACTAGAAAATCTTCTATCTGAAGGCCCCATTTTTTTACAACGGAACGTTTCTCTTTGAATCATGGTGAAACTTTGTCTATTTTTGAGAACATGACATGAAAAAAGGAAACAGATGCAACTATGCAGATAATAATTGGTGGACCATCACAAAATAAATGAGATTCTTCCTCTTCCTCTGACAACCTTTCTATAAGGTTTAGGAATAGGAACAAATTCTATATCTAGAAATTATGAAGCAAAAATATACTGGAACAGGTCTGGGGGTAAAAAGTACCCATAATCAATATGGTACTTTCTCTTATCACAAACAATGCATACACAGACCTGTTTACCCCAATTGACACTAAAGAGTAGTATTTGCTCCAGTTCAGCGTAGTTTGGCAATGTTGAGAGAAGTTTTCGGAAATTGAAAACAATGGTTTCTGATTCATGAGCTGGTGCCATATACACACAGTATATACATAAAGGCAGGTTCAGGTTTACAAATATTCTTTAAATATATGCTAATGCATTTAACATTTTCAAATTTGAACTCAATCCATTGGTTAATAAAAAAAAAGATATAGGCCTTCAATGTACTTTTCAGGACATTTCATGACAATTTTCAGGTCAAATTATTTCCACCTAAAATTATTTTTTAAATATTCGTTAAATACATGTATATGCTAATGTATTTAACATTTTCAAATTTAAACTCAATCCATTGGATAATAAAAAAGATATAGGCCTTTATGTACTTTTCAGGACATTTCAGGTCAATTTTCAGGACATTAGTGTAACCCTCAGTTGGCACATTATCGTTTCCGATTTCGTTACTGCTTTCCGTAGGTCGATCTCGCTTTTAGTCATGTTTGGACTGCTTATAAAGGTCTTCGTATAACGACAGTTCTGCTTTACTTTTGCTAGGTCAATGTGGTTTTTGGTTCCAACATGACGACGAACATCACTTTTGCCTCCGTGAGCACATAAGATAAGATAAGATAAGATAAGAAAACTTTATTTGAATAACATGCAATGTCAATGGCACAGACGGTGCAGTGAAAGAAAGTTTCCCCTTTCTTTGATGCACAAATAAAGTTTCATGTGTCTTGATAGCTGTCCTTAAACTGTTGGCACGATTTTTTTGGCATAGGAACTTCATCATCATTGTTGTTCAAATCCCGTTTGCCATCCCGCTTGGCCATTTTTTTTACCTTCAGATCACGGTCGCAAACACGCTTTACATTGCTTGTCGGATACGTTATTTAAAGCGCTTAATGATGCAGATTACCGGGTTAATTCAATATTACGGATTTTGTGGTACAAATGAATTTTGAAAAAAACGATGTTTGTTCAAGCATAGAATAGTCAGGTTCAAACGTAAGGCGTAATTTACTGTAAAAAAGCGTAGTAAATACGGCGAAAGCGTAGTAGTAAACAGGTCTGCATACATAATCATTGCTGATTAAAATTTTGCTTATACCAATACTAATATGGAACTCTGAATTTAACTGGACCCATAGATGCCAACCCCTTGTTGGTGCAATCAGTAACAAAAAGTTGAGATGTCAGTAATTTGTGATTTTTTTCAGTAATCATAATTTTTCATAAAATTTTACCATAATCATACTACAGACTAGGCACAAAGTGATGAGCAAATGACTGCCTTTTTTTGTGACAACTAGATGCAAAATTGATGAGCAACAAAAAGAAATAAGTTTTAATACATGTATGTTCACTTACAAATGTATTCTATGTTTCAACTTACTGTCAATAGAAATTAAAATTTCCTGAAGTGGCCCTCCCTCACCCTCCCATAGAATAATTAATGTCTAATTCTGGAGTGCCTGATATGTTGTTGACTTGGCACTTTTCAACTGTTTTGTTGTATATGTCACATTATGTGTGTTCATCCCGACCACCGTGCTGAATGGACAAGTCTTGTTTGCAATATTTGCAATAAGCATAATGTTCCTGTGTCGATTTCATAAGGCAAGAGAACTCTATTCGGGACGAAATCGTTGTCCCAATTTCCTTTTTTTCGCTGCAGAAGCTTCACTTGTTCCCTCAGACATCGTGAAATTGACAAAAATGTGCTGTGTTCATTAACTACTCGGGATCGAACAAGAAATGGATAGATCGTTTTCTACTATAGCATAGATGCCAACCCCTTTTTGGTGCAATCAGTAACAAAAAGTTGAGATGTCAGTAATTTGTGATTTTTTTCAGTAATCATAATTTTTCATAAAATTTTACCATAATCGTTCTACAGACTAGGCACAAAGTGATGAGCAAATGATTTCCTTTATTTGTGACAACTAAATGCAAAATTGATGAGCAACAAAAAGAAATAAAAAGTTAAGTTTTAATACATGTATGTTCACTTACAAATGTATTCTATGTTTCAACTTACTGTCAATAGAAATGAAAATTTCCTGAAGTGGCCCTCCCTCACCCTCCCATGGAATAATTAATGTCTAATTCTGGAGTGCCTGATATGTTGTTGACTTGGCACTTTTGAACTGTTTTGTTGTATATGTGTGTTCATTCCGACCACCGTGCTGAATGGACAAGACTTGTTTGCAATATTTGCAATAGGCATAATGTTCCAGTGTCGATTTCATAAGACAAGAGAAGAATATTTGGGACGAAATCGTTGTCCCAATTTTCTTTTCTTCGCTGCAGAAGCTTCACTTGTTCCCTCAGACATCGCGAAATTGACAAAAACGTGCTGTGTTCATTAACTACTCGGGATCGAACAAGAAATGGATAGATCCTTTTCTACTATAGATAGTCCCGAGAATCCCTAAAGGATTAAATAATCGAAATCCCTCAAGCGCTTATCATTACGCGATTTTAACATACAATGAAGCGTCTAAATGATCACAATGATATTTAAATGGGGAACGGTTCCGGGCCGGCAATAATCGGAAATCCGTAACAAGTAGACTGTTGACCGTAACACCGTAATTTTGGCCCAAAATTCGTAGCAATTACGGAAAAAGCGTAATGGTTGGCATCTATGCTATAGATAGTCCCGAGAATCCCAAAAATATTAAATAATCGAAATCCCTCAAGCGCTTATCTTTATGCGATTTTAACAGAAAATTAAGCGTCTAAATGATCACATTGATATTTAAATGGGGAACGGTTCCGGGCCGGCAATAATCGGAAATCCGTAACAAGTAGACTGTTGACCGTAACACCATAATTTTGGCCCGAAATTCGTAACAATTACGGAAAAATCATAATGGTTGGCATTTATGCTGGACCCATAACCACAGGTATGCTTTACTACAAGATTTTAGGATCTTTGACCAGGTTAGCTAAAAGCATACTAAAATAGTTCACATTTTTTTTAAAGGTAATATGGAATTTCATAAGAGGTGAGATACAAGTTGATACTTGCATGATAAATTATAAATGCCAATATATGGACAGGTGGTTAGGTTTATGATGTTTAACCCCACTTTCAACAATATTTCAGTTATATCACAGCGGCTGTTTTATTGTTGGAGGACAGACATGTAAATGATGACCGGTGTTCCACTTAATCAAGACAATATATTGTTTGAGATTATTCATAAAATCAGCTAGATTCAATAATGCCTCTATGTTTGATTGCTTCATCTTTAACTCACACAAAATTTCATAAGATTTACCAATGGTTTTTATTTTAAATAAGTTAAGTTAAAAGGCAATATCACTGGGATCTGAAGCAGACACATTCCATATTAACAGACACCTGCAATCTTTTCTAACATATCTAGACACATTCCATATTAACAGACACCTGCAATCTTTTCTAACATATCTAGACACATTCCATATTAACAGATGCCTGCAATCTTTTCTAACAGATCTATTCATCTGACATCAATGACAAACAGATGTGATGATTATTTCTTTTTAAAAGAATATGTTTCTGGTCTTATCCTTACTTACAGTAACTCTTTCATTCAAATTTTGACCAAATATAAAATTCCCTCCTCCATCATCTGTTGTTGAATCTGGTATACTGAAATTACATAAATATTAGTCAAATATTGTTAAAAAATAAGTCACCATTGTGTAGCTGTTGACAGAGAATCTACATCATATTAAGAAGAGGTTGAAGATACCAAAGGGAGGTAATCAGAATCTGTATATTGAAGAAGAACAGAAAACACAATGGCTAAAAGAAAGAGTACAAAAGGACAAACAACGATCTACAAAACACATATAAAACTAAAGATCGAGTAACACGAACCCCACTAAAAACCGGGGGTGAACTCAGGTGCTCATGTCATCAAGTCTAACAACTTATCCAAGACAATCAGGAAAACAGTCATCTTTATTTCTTTTTATATTATTGAACTTGTTCTTGTCCTGAATATAGCTGAAATACTGGTCTCTGGATGTTACACAATAATCAATCAATCAATCAATCATATAAGTAGTTTTTCCTTATTATCAAGTACATACCTTGAAAGAGCTGTAGCAAAATAATTTTCATTTGTTACAAAACTTGTGACTTCAGGTCCTTTTTCATGGTTCACTGATTCTTGATTTTCTTTTTGTTCTTGTTGTGAATCTACGATAAAAAAAAATCAAAATGAGACCCGTATTTAGCTATAATGATTTGATAGGCTTTCAGAGAAACCTAAACTGACACTACTGTTAATAGTATTCAGTAATAATGATATGATAGACTTGACAGACTTAATTTCTATTTGGTATTACTGTTATTATGTCATAAAATACCAGTTTCACTGTCAAAGCCGTCACTAGGACGGCGGGTGTTCAATTTTTCATTAAGGAAATATATGGTCTTTAAACCTTTCCTCAAATTCTAAGCATTATTATTAATATTTGAATACACTTCCATAGAGATTGTTGTATGTTAAATCATCAAATTCATTAACAGATATTTTTTACATGGATCATCATCTTTTTTATTTCAAATTTAACTTCTTATTGAAATCTGTACATTTGTTAAAAGATTTTTTTCTATTTCTAATTTAACTTTATATTGAAATCTGTACATTTGTTAAAAATACATACAGTACCTTTACCTCATTATAGTAAACATATATAAGCAGGGCTCACCAAACCAGGCGAAGTGGGCGACTTCTTTGCCTTGGTTTCAATGAAATCGCTCAATTTCTGCCAAAAAGCGAAGTTTTAGTCGCCCTGTCAGTCTTTTCCAGTCCGTATTTTTTTCACCAATAATCATACTTTTTCTTCACTATTCACATAAAAGGAGCTCCCATATTCTTGAAATGTGACCCATACAGGGTTTGATGTTCAATATTTTATTTCAAACTCGTTAAATGCATCCTTTTTAAGATCATAGTGATATATATGTGACAATGTATCACTATATCACATCAGTGATATCTATGTGACAATGTATCGTATCACTATATCACATTGGTGATATCTATGTGACAATGTATCACTATATCACATCAGTGATATCTATGTGACAATGTATCGTATCACTATATCACATTGGTGATATCTATGTGACAATGTATCACTATATCACATTAGTGATATCTATGTGACAATGTTTCACTATATCACATTAGTGATATCTATGTGACAATGAATCACTATATCACATTAGTGATATCTATGTGACAATGTTTCACTATATCACATTAGTTTTATGGTGGAGTAAGCCAGAGATCACAGAGATCAACAGTATCAATTGGTAAAATTATAAATTCTCTCACAACTTCAAGCTGCTGACAGTATTGATTATACTTCATATCTCAGATCACTACCACTCTTGTGTCACCTACTTATATAAAGAATTACCTTTCTGTTTCATAGTTTGTACTTGAGCAGATAATGCTGAAGGTCTAAGAAGACATTTTGTGGGACTTGACGTAGTATCTGATTTGTTTAGCATTCCTGAAACAAAAAATACACTCCATTAATATAGTATCATATAATATTTAAATAGGATAAGATCTCTTTTTTAGCATCGATACATTCATAAGGAAATAAAAAGTATTAACACTCACAAGATTTATATAATTTGTTTATTTGGAAATTGGCATGGGTCATTGTAAAACCATTCACTGATTTGGGGTCAAATTGTACTTTGCATATCCCATTCTAAACTTTAAAAAAAAAATGTTTTAGACGATTAACAAATATATAAATAAAGTCTTCAAGCTTAGGCGACACAGCCATCATTTTCAAGAACCAGAGGCTCTCAAGAGCCTGTATCGTTCACCTGGTTATAAAAAAAACCAATTGGTCCTATGTAAAAACTATGTCCTGCAGTGGTAGTCATCTTGGAATTACGATCAACATAAAAAACACAAAGTTTGTAAAGGATCTTCCAATGATTGATGCACAGTTTAGGTTCAATCAGTGCAATAGCTTCAGAGAAGAAGATATTTCTGTATTTTTCCGATATGGTCCTGTGTTAATACTATGACCTGTGGTGGCAGCCATCTTGGATTTCCGATCGGCATAAAAAACAGAAGACCTTCCAATGATCATTCCTGGGCAGTTTGGTTTCAGAGAAGAAGCATTTTGAAACATTTTTCCCATAGGGTCCAATGTTAAACAAGTCCTGCCGTAGCCGCCATTTTGAATTTCATATCAGAACAAAAAACGTAAAGTTTGTAGAGGGCCATCTAATGAACATTCATGTACAGTTTGGCTTTAATCATATTTGTAGTTTCTGAGAAGAAGGCATTTGAACATTTTCCCATAGGTTCCAATGCTAATCTATGTCCTGCGGTGGCGGCCATCTTGGATTTCCGATCGACATAAAAAACATAAAATTTGTAGAGAACCTTCCAGTGATCATTCCTGGGCAGTTTGGTTTCAATTGTCCAAGTGGTTTCAGAGAAGAAGCGTTTTGAAACATTTTTCCCATAGGGTCCAATGTTAAACTAAGTCCTGCCGTAGCCGCCATTTTGAATTTCATACCGGAACAAAAAATGTAAATTTTGTAGAGGACCATCTAATGAACATTCATGTACAGTTTGGCTTTAATAATATTTGTAGTTTCTGAGAAGAAGGCATTTGAATATTTTCCCATAGGGTCCAATGTTAATCTATGTCCTGCGGTGGCGGCCATCTTGGATTTCCGATCGACATAAAAAACAAAAATTTTGTAGAGGACCTTCCAATGATCATTCCTGGGCAGTTTGGTTTCAACTGTCCTAGTGGTTTCAGAGAAGAAGCATTTTGAAACATTTTTCCCATAGGGTCCAATGTTAAACTAAGTCCTGCCGTAGCCGCCATTTTGAATTTCATATCGGAACAAAAAACCTTGAGGTTGTAGAGGACCGTCCAATGAACATTCATGTACAGTTTGGCTTTAATCATATTTGTAGTTTCTGAGAAGAAGGCATTTGAACATTTTCCCATAGGGTCCAATGTTAATCTATGTCCTGCGATGGTGGCCATCTTGGATTTCCGATCGGCATAAAAAACAGAAACTTGGTAAAGGACATTCCAATGATCATTCATTTACAGTTTGGGTTCAGTCAGTTCATTAGTTTCAGAGAAGAAGATCTTTGAAATTTCAGCCAATCAGAGCATATTATTGGCCCTGGCAGCCATATTGAATATCCGACTGGAATGAAAAACTTTGTAGAGGACCATCCAAGGAACATTCCTGTTAAGTTTGGTTCCAATCGGCCCAGTGGTTTCGGAGAAGAAGCTTGAAATGTGAAAAGTTTATAGACGACGATGGCAATAGTTCACCTGGACCTTTGGTCCAGGTGAACTAAAAAGAAAGCTTTGTCCCTCATACATGGCAACGGTAACTGCCAACTAAAAGTTTTTAGCACCAGTTTAGCTAACATGCTTTCCTGTTCAGCTTATGTCTTAGTTCAGCTGGAATGTTGTGGTTTTTTTTATATAAAATTTCTTTTCTCATCTGCTTATATAATCTTGTTGTTTTTAAAAACATGTTCTATTCCATTTATTTTGAAATGTTGAATAGTGTGATCTTTTCCATTAAAGTGATTCCGAATTTGATCAAATCACTTGTTTTTATGTAAACATGATAAATGATTTTGCATTTTAGTCAGTTTGGATAGTTTGATGTCTTATTGATAATGGTGGCTGTGTTATTGAAATACTGAAGACTTTGTTTATATCATATACATTATATATTCCGCTTACATTTCTCCTTTCAATATTCTCCTAGAACTTGTCAATTAAACTGATAACATACAATATTTTTATCCCTGTTTTTTGAGTCATACAACTAAAAGATGTTCTTGCTGAAAAAAGTATGTTCTATTTATTTTTAGGTTCCTTCACTACAAAGTCAAGAAATTCTGAACAGACCAGTTTTTGTGCTAGATATTCTGAACAGAGTCTGAACATTACTGAAAATTCTGAACAGATTCTGAACATTGACTGAAAATTCTGAACATTGACTGAACAGTCTGAACATTACTGAACATTCTGAACAGATTCTGAACATTGACTGAAAAATTCTGAACATTTTAAGTAAATATATCATGTGATATTTCACTTAACAATTACTTTTTTAAAATCAAATTAGGCCAAAAAAAAATATATGTGTGTTTACTGTCACATGTCAAAAAAATCTAGTGTCGGTCGGTCGGAATTAATTTTTTTTTCTTCTTAATTATCGGCTTAACCGGAAATAGTCGTTCCCAGTTCCGGAATCTGATTCCAGTATTTAATTTTAGAAATTTCCAGTAAAATGACGAATTATGCAGTTTTTCTACCTTCTTTGCTCTCAATTTCGACAAAAAGCTAGCAGTTAAATAAATAAAACATTGTTGCTGGTTAAACAACAAAAATGGTTATTCGAATTCTGTGTAAAAATTCATAAGGTCGCTAGCAAAAATTAGGGTCGGTCGGGTGACCGTAAACACACAAATTTATTTTTTTGGCCTTACAACAGATATATTATTTCATTTCTCATTAATTTTGTCATTTTCTCTAATTCAAATTTTCTTCTTAAATCAATATATTTTACTTCATTTTCATTACAACTATATTATTTCATTTCTCATTAAATTTGACATTTTCTTTATTTCAATCTTTCTTCTTAAATCAATATATTTTACTTCATTTTCATTAGATTTTAATTTAAGAATTGAATGCATTCTTTTGAAGTTTCATTGGGGTATGAAAGCGTTGACCGAAGTACATTTTCAATGAAGCGCTACATGTTGAAAATGTAATTCGTTTCAATGCTTTCATACCCCAATGAAACTTCAAAAGAATGCATTCAATTCTTATAATTATATTTAAATCACACCAAAATTTAATATAGTTGAATTTTTCGTTGTGAATTTTATTTGTGTTGGAAATTACTATGCCATTGATTGTTTACATCTGACGTCGTCATGGAGGCACGTGCAAGTTCAGATTTGAGTTTCATTGGGATGTGAAACATCTCTTTTATAATCATGTGACCACTTCATAACCAATCATATTGTAACATTTCAATGAAAAGCGGAAGTATTGTAATTATCTAAATATAGAATGTGATACTTCACTAATTAATTATTTAAAAAAATTTAAATTAGAACAACTATATTATTTCATTTCTCATTAAATTTGAAAATTTTCTTTATTTCAATCTTTCTTCTTAAATCAATATATTATATTTCATTTTCATTAGATTTTAACTAAATATAGCATGTGATATTTCACTTATTAATTACTTTTTAAAAATTAATTAAAAACCTTTAAGTGTCCCCAACTTAAGTGCTAAAACAACAAGATGTTGCACGCTACGTCGTACTAAGAATACCCCCACTCGATCATTTGTAAGTCGCACTGTAAACAGGAAGTAGATGTGCGGTAAACCTGGAAAGGGGAGACACGGTACAACTTACCATGCCAAAGCCATATATCAAATATAAAATCATTTCTTCCAGTAGAAGCTGAGATAACTGTTACGAAAGTTTTCATTACGGCAAACATGAAAAATTCTAAGTCGCACTGTAAACAGGAAGTAAATGTGCGGTAAACCTGGAAAGGGGAGACACAGTACAAGTCACCATGCCAAAGCCATATATCAAATATAAAATCATTTCTTCCAGTAGAAGCTAAGATATCTGTTACGAAAATGTGAACGGACGGACAAGGTGATTGCAATATAGCCCCCTCTCTACGAGTGGGGGTATAATAATCTACACTACAAGTATGTAAGTAAGAGCAAAATAATTTTATTGACCTGTATATCATAAAACAGTATGGTATCAATTGCCAATTGATCAACCTGCATCCAGTTTAAATGTATTAGAGAGGTGTCATATCCCTGCATGGATGAATCAATATACAACTGAAGCCATAAATCAAATGTAGCATTGGGGCACCTTATACTACATGTATCTATGTACAAAAAAATAATTATGAAAGTATTTAAAAAACATATAAACAAATTCAATAAACCATCTCTTGATCCATTTAATTAATTTTCACCCGTATTTTAGTGCTATGTTTGCGCACACTACCTTTCCAATATACCTGCATAATTTACTACATTTGCGCACACATAAAATTCACCAGCGAAACTACAAACAGGAAAGAATACATCCGTAAGATGGCTTACAAAAGCCTACCAGTATCCATGTAAATAGCACAAACTGTCTTAGTTTTTAACTTGAAAATAGTCATATTTTATGCATGAATGTTAAATAAAAATAAATAATATAAAAAAAAATATATCCTTCTCGAAAATCCTACTTCCACCTTCCCGTGGTGAGCAGGGGGCAACAGATATATTTTGTATTTCTGGCTAACCGAGGTACTGTCACAAATGAAATAATTTTAGATTAAACGAAAAATGTGTGCAAACGTAGTACTTTTTTGTGCACAAATGATATATGTGTGCAAACGTAAATTCTTAAAATGTGTGCAAACTGGATGCAGGTTTATCAATTGGCAATTGATACCATACTGTTTTATGATATACAGGTCAATAAAATTATTTTGCTCCTACTTACATACTTACTTATAGTGTAGATTGTTGCGTTAGCACTTAAGTTGGGGCCACTTAAAGGTTTTTAATAAATTTTTAAAAAGTAATTAATAAGTGAAATATCACATGCTATATTTAGTTAAAATCTAATGAAAATGAAGTAAAATGTATTGATATAAGAAGAAAAATTTGATATAAAAAAAATGACAAATTTAATAAGAAATTAAATAACATAGTTGTAATTTAATTTTTTTTAAATAATTAATTAGTGAAATATCACATTCTATATTTAGTTAAAATCTAATGAAAATGAAGTAAAATATATTGATTTAAGAAGAAAGATTGAAATAAAGAAAATGTCAAATTTAATGAGAAATGAAATAACATAGTTGTAATTTAATTTAAAAAAAAAAATTATTTAGTGAAATATCACTTTCTATATTTGGTTAAAATCTAATGAAAATAAAGTAAAATATATTGATTTAAGAAGAAAAATTGAAACAGAGAAAATGACAAATTTAATGAGAAATGAAATAATATATCTGTTGTAATTTGATATTTAAAAAGTAATTAATAAGTGAAATATCACATGATATATTTACTTAAAATGTTCAGAATCTGTTCAGAATTTCCAGTCAATGTTCAGACTCTGTTCAGTCAATGTTCAGAATCTGTTCAGAATGTTCAGACTGTTCAGAATCTGTTCAGAATTTTCAGTCAATGTTCAGAATCTGTTCAGAATTTTCAGTAATGTTTAGACTCTGTTCAGAATATCTAGCACAAAAACTGGTCTGTTCAGAATTTCTTGACTTTGTAGTGTTTCCTTCAAGGTGAACTGGAAAAAGATCGCAATTTGCAATAACTACATCAACCTGATTACAGTGATACATGTAATATTTGAGAAAAACATGAATAGAAAAACTTACCAAGGCGTGAAGGGGCAAGAATAGACGGTCTGTGACTTTTATCATCTGAAATAAGACATTTTTTGTTACATTCTACCTTATCACAAAGGTTTGTATGTTATTCAACAACTAAATATAACTCATAGATGCATAAAGGTATTGACTATAAGAGCATAAATAAAAGATAGTTTAGGAGATGGTTGTGGACAAACTATCAAGTTTGACACTGAATTCTTAATTATTTTATTTATCTCTTCAGCACTAGTTTTCAATCAGTTAGAGTATACATTATGATACAATAGCCTTTACTCAAGAGGGATCGTTGTGGTCATGATTGTATGGAAGTTGGATTTACAACTATCTGTGCAATCAGTGCCTATCACCACTAAGGGTGTGAGTTAAAATCCCACTCATGGCAACGTGTATTCGATACTACGTTTTGTAATAAAGTTTGTCAGTCACTTGCAACAGGTCAGTGTTTTCTCTGGTTTCCTCCAACAATAAAACTGACCGCCATGATATAAGTGAAATATTGTTGAAAGTGGTGCTAAACACCATAAACATTCAATCAATCTTAGACCCCCCCAGGGTATTACTTTAATCTCAGTGTGATGAGTAATGTTAAAATTACTTGCCATCAGAACATGTAGCATCTCCACCCTTTAAACCAGTACTGGAAGACAATCTACTTGGTGTAAGATGTACTGAAAAGACAAATAATAATTATCAATATCAAAGAGAAAATAAATCTCTGTAAATACGATCATGGTAAATGAGACTAAAATTAGACATCCAATTTTCATGCTACAATATTTAATGTAAGATTTTGATGTCACTTTTGGTTAAATATTCTTGCAATCTCAGTCACTTTTATTCTTTAATGACACGATTGGTATACATCAATTATTTTTTATATAAATCTTTCAACATTAAGTGTCTTAAACCTGTTTACTTTCTATTTTCTTCTTCCAAACATTTATGAAAGATTCTTAACTAAAGGTAGGTGTTCAAAAAAGATAAGGTAGTTGTTCAGGACAGGTAAGGTAGATGTTCAGAATTGATAAGGCAGATGTTCAGAACAGATAAGGTAGGTTTTCAGGACAGGTAAGGTAGGTGTTCAGGACAGGTAAGGTAGATGTTCAGAACAGATAAGGTAGATGTTCAGGACAGGTAAGGTAGGTGTTCAGGACAGGTAAGGTAGGTGTTCAGGACAGGTAAGGTAGATGTTCAGAACAAGTAATCTGGTTTCTAATGACTTATGGAAATTATAATCAATGCATATATTTTAAATAAATTATCTTCATAAATTGTTTACCTGTAGAACTGTGAGAACTGGATGATACTATATCTGTCTTGATTCCTGGACGTGAACCAAATGGATTGGGAGCAACTGATACTGAAAATAGTAAAACAATGGTCTGAATGTGAACAAAAACGATTGGGAGTAACTGATACTGAAAATAGTAATATAATGGCCTGAATGTGAACCAAATGAATTGGGGGCAACTGATACTGAAAATAGTAAAACAATGGCCTGAATGTGAACCAAATAGATTGGGAGTAACTGATACTGAAAATAGTAATACAATGATCTGAATGTGAGCCAAATGGATTGGGAGTAACTGATACTGAAAATAGTAATACAATGTCAATGGCCTGAATGTGAACCAAATGGATTGGGAGTAACTGATACTGAAAATAGTAATACAATGATCTGAATGTGAGCCAAATGGATTGGGAGTAACTGATACTGAAAATAGTAATACAATGTCAATGGTCTGAATGTGAGTCAAATGGATTGGGAGTAACTGATACTGAAAATAGTAATACAATGTCAATGGCCTGAATGTGAGCCAAATGGATTGGGAGTAACTGATACTGAAAATAGTAATACAATGATTTGAATGTGAGCCAAATGGGTCGATAGAAATAATCATTGTCTCCTTATCTTGGTCGTGGTCTTGACTCGTATGGTAGTTGGATTTACAACTATCTTTGCAATCAGTGCCTATCACCAATGAAGTTGTGAGCTCGAATCCTGCTCAGGCGAGGTGTACTAGATACAACATTACGGGATAAAGTTTGTCGGTGGTTTTCTCTGTGCACCCCGATTTCCTCCAATAAAACTGACCACTACGATTTAACTGAAAATTGTTGAAAGTGACATTAAACACCATAACCCTAACCCTCTAACCCTCAACTGAAATATTGCTAAAATTACCATTAAACACTAAATAATCAATCTACCTTCTTTTTAATTTGTTTGATGTTTATATATATTGTTATATATTAGTCCATATTTTATTCTTAATTTAAATCATGCAATTAAATCCCATTTATGAAAGATTTTTCGTTTGAATGTAATGAACTGAAACATTATAAAATTTTTATTTATATCTAGCCCATTTATAGGCTATAATTTTCTTAAATTATTGAAACCATTACAATATTTTATCTTGAATATGTATATTTATAATGTATGAATAGATCTGATCAAAAAACACTTTTTTCTAGTCTTTGTTTCTATGGGGGTATATAGTCCACTGATGTTGTCATATTGTCTCTATTTGTGAGTGTATAATC
The DNA here is from genome assembly GCA_963383655.1 of Bathymodiolus septemdierum. Classification (NCBI taxonomy): domain Eukaryota; kingdom Metazoa; phylum Mollusca; class Bivalvia; order Mytilida; family Modiolidae; genus Bathymodiolus; species Bathymodiolus septemdierum. Next base: position 130,631,067 of record OY726518.1, read on the forward strand.
ATCTTAAATTAAAGCCAATTCTACAGATTTTTTGGTGATTAGTAGTTACATTTAGGAAGGCTGGAATTCCATGAAAACCTTTAGCCCTGCCTGACTGAAACCAGGACATAATTTACACCTTCAGTCAGTCAATTGGTCATACTTTACACCTTCAGCCAGTCAACTGGTCATAATTTACACCTTCAGCCAGTCAATTGGTCATAATTTACACCTTCAGCCAGTCAATTGGTCATAATTTACACCTTCAGCCAGTCAATTGGTCATAATTTACACCTTCAGCCAGTCAAGTGGTCATAATTTACACCTTCAGCCAGTCAATTGGTCATAACTTACACCTTCAGCCAGTCAATTGGTCATAATTTGCACCTTCAGCCAGTCAAGTGGTCATAATTTACACCTTCAGCCAGTTAATTGGTCATAATTTACACCTTCAGCCAATCAATTGGTCATAATTTACACCTTCAGTCAATTGGTCATAATTTACACCTTCAGTCAATTGGTCATAATTTGTTGGTGGGATTAAACACCATCATAAACTTTTCAAACTCTTTGTATTTAATTAAAATAGATATTAGCTGAAAGATGCTATGAATCTTTTGTGCTGTAAATAAATAAATATTATACTGAAATCCATATAAAATACCAGTCTGGTTTTTTGTTATTTGTGAACATACCTTCGTATCCTGGACTTGATGCATCAGTTTCCTACAATAAATTAATCAACATCCTTTTCATGTATCATAATAAAAATACTCTTTTATGGAAAATCAAGATTTGCTTTAAATGTTGACATGATACATGGTTGAAAATCAACACTGCATTTCAATTGATTTGAATAAAAAAAAAAACGACATGAAATATACATATAAATACACATCCTATTACAAACTGACCTAATTATAACGATAATACAACAATAAGAAACTAGGTAAAAATATGCTTCCGATCAGCCAACCGACCCCAACATTTTTTTACATGGTGAAAAAAAAATCTGTAAAAAAACAGAAATTTGTTTTGTTTTTGGTATCAATGATACTCTCCTTACTGATATATACAATGTAACACTTGATTGATTTGACATTTCCACTTTTCACTGATTAATGGAGACTGATATCAGGCCTACCAACAATTCAATTAGCACCATTTCTGTGGGAGTCTCCCGTCAATTCCTGTGATGTTCAATACTCCAGTGTAACACACATTGAATCAATTTCATAAGCTATCAGTCAAAAAGTATCAAACCTCAGTTAGTAATTAATTATCACAATACAGACCACAATTTTAGACAATTATTGCCCTACTAACTGTTTTCAGATATTTGATGAGGTGTCCATCTATTACCGGTATGTCTACAACTGACGAGGGCACCAAGATTTATCTTTTATGCCATCTGCCATCATAAGTGAAACTCATACAGGGTTTCAGCCAGGGTTTTGAGATCATTAGTCACTTTTGCAGAACAGTATTTTTTATGCATACAAAATATTACATTTTAGTAGTTTACAAATAGGCAGAATTTGTAGAAATGTTCTCAAGTGAAAGTCCCAGGTAAAACAAAAAACAAATTTTGTAATAATTACCTGTTCTTCGTTCTGGTCTGTAGGGGCATCTTCTGTTGTACCACCTGTGGTGGATTCTATTAAAAATATAGCAAAAGTTATGTTAGAAATTTTTTTGCAAAGACACCTTGATATGGACATTGTCTCTGCTTAATTTTGAAATTTCTATCCCATATAAGCGGTGTGAAAAAATTGAAATTCTCTGCTTGTCCCTGTGCAAATATTATCTGAAAAAAAGTTACTTGTCCATACAAAATCACACTTGTCCTAGCATTTTGTTGCTTTTTTTTTTTAATTGTTGAATTTCTTAATTAAAGTGATAATATAATCATATCAAATATATATCATTTAATGATAAATTTCAAAGCGTTTTATGTCGGAACACCTCAAGTGTAGTGAGAACTATGAAACAATTAAACAGAGGGATCAGTCATTTTTTTTTATGAAATGATATTCATTTAAACATTGCACTGTTCAGAATAGCATTTCAATATTTTGTCTGGTTGATGATAAGCTTTCACAACAGAATAATAACAGATATTTTTACTAGTGATCAAAATCAATTATGTGGTCTTTATAGATTTCTATCTAGTTTTGTAGACAGTTTGTACTTTTTAAATCCACAATTGTGTATTGCTGTATTATGTATGAACAGTCCTCGAAATGAAAATTTGAATTTACTGGTCTGAATGACTTAGACCGTCACTGGTGCTCATCGTGAGGACTGTATGAATGAGACAATCAAATTTGAGTTTCTTTTTCCTCAAAGTTTCCAGATAACCATTGAATCTAAACTTGGCAAAGTGCATATAATAATACTTCATTCAAGAAAATTTGATATAATAAATTCATTTATTCAACAACAAAAATATATGTACACAATCCGTACAAAATGATGGTAGAAATATCGAACATGATGGACAACAGTAGTTCACGTCCCCACTTTTCAAATTTACCTGACAGTTACATATTCTTATTTAATTTCTCGCTCCCCTTTTCGAGAATGACATTCAACTATATTTTTCTCTCTCGTAAATTCTACAAGACAATGGTTACTTTCAATGTATTACAAGCTTGCTATGGTACTAGTTAACAATGTTACAAGTTGGTAATGGTAAAAGTTAATGTCTCAATGTCTTGACATCTCGTCTTCTTGGACAAAATTATACAATGGACGAATAGTGCAAGTTACAGTAACTCATCAAAACGGAGTCAATCTTGCATACAATAAAGTAACTGTATATTTTAATAGATACACATAAAGTCCATTAATCTGTGGGACTGTTTAGACATGACGATGATCTGAAATATGTTGGTCTTCAGCACAATTGGTTTTCGTTATTCAAAACCGGAAAGATGGAGATGGATTCAACAAAAAAAATCACAACTGTACAAATTTCCAAAATCTACGAACATACACTAAAAGAAAATTAAAATGTGGACCTTTGTTATGTAATTTATTGGTTTTGGGGAGATTAGCGTGGCATTAAATACCTCCAGACAGTCGGGAAATAAGAAAACTTCTTTGATCGTCACCGTGTTTACAAAAAATTATTGAAAATTAGAGGATATAACATCTTCAAAAGCAATTCATTTTGTGTAGATAACTATTTATTTTAATAAAGCTTTTATCTTAAGACTTCAGAGCATTTATTATTTATAAACATTCGCTTTTCGTGTGTGTTTTCGCGCTCACCTGGATAAACATCGGCCATTTTTTCACTGAAAATATGGGAGATAACCTATTGTTTTTGTTTTGGACATTGAGATTGCGATTCTATCAGTTACTATAAGCCCAATATATAGGATAGGTCGATTCAGGTGCGTCTGAATCCTATGAAAATTAGAGGAACTTAACCGCTGTTGCCTATTAATGACAGTAATAAGCAAATAGTCAAGTAGTAGCAGGACATTATAGAGTTAATTTTTCTTAACTTTATCGCTACGTTATCTGCCTGTGCGGGTTCCGCAAATATCTTTGTATATAATTCCAGTGTACATATACCTGATTCATACAAATTGGTGGAGGAAATTCATGGTCAACTCAAAATTGGTGGTGGAAAAAAAGAGTGCTCCTAGACTGGAGGGAAAACGGAAATAGAAGAAGAGAATGCCATCTTCTTTATTTATGGAAATCCTTCCTGGCATCACATTGTATGTTTTTTTTTCATATAATTCTAATTTTACAATTTTTTCATTTCTATTTATAATTTTATATTATTTTCCTTTTTCTTTTTTTTTCTTTTATTTATGGGGCAGCCGTGGTCGTGATCGTATGGTAGTTGAATTTATAACTACCTATGCAATAAGTGTCTATCACCACTAACAGGCCAGGCGAGGTGTACTCGATACAACATCATATTATAAAGTTTGTCAGTGACTTGCGACAGGTTGGTGATTTTCTCTGGGTATTCCGGTTTTCTCCACCAATAAAACTGACCGCCGCGATATAACTGAAATGTTGTTGAAAGTGGCGTTAAACACCATAATCCAAACCTTTTATTTACTATAGGATAAAAACAAAGTATTATTATTGCAGGTATGGAAAGGTTTTGAGGGGCATCTCATGTGAGCATCTGTTGTGGTATTGTTTGTGATGTTTTCTGGTAATTTATTCCAAACTTTTATTATTCTGCAGAAAAAAAGGAAAATTTGTATGTCTTTATTGCATTCAAGGATTACTATATAAATCCTTGTTGCATTGTATTTGTTCAAAGCTTATGGATAGATCGTGTTTTGAACTGGCTTTTTACTAGTATGTTTTCATAAGGTATTTCAATTTTGTTGTTTACGATTTTATGGAATTTTTGCAGTCTAGCTTTCTTGTAGAGTTGGCCAACTAAGGGTATGTATCATATCTGTGACACTGCTGATGTTGTGTTGTCTGTTGCATGCATAACGTGCTGCTCGTATTTGCATTTTTTATAGACTGTGTATATTTTCTGATGTATAAGGATTCCATACTGGGTAGCAATATTCAAGCTTTGGTCTGACTAATGTTTAGTATGCCTGGTCTTCAACTGTCTTGAAATTTATTATAAGATTTCTTCGGATGAATTATAGGGATCTGTTTGCTTTGGATGATGCTTGTTGTATGTGTTTGTTCCATTCGAGGCCTGATGATATTGTAATGTCTAAATATCTAGCTGATGCGATGACTCAAGAATGTGGCCTTGCATGTCGTAATATTTCTTGGAGGTGACTCTGAGATATTGCATTTGTGGGGATGGAATGTCATTAGTCCGTCTTGTTCCCTCTGAATATCTGCTTAGATATCTTCTGGAAGCTAAAATAGACAATCATTTGGTGTATGCAAGAACCTGTAGATTATACTGTCATCTGCAAGGAGTCTTATTTGGCTATGTTTGATGTATCCAGGCAGGTCATTTATATAAATTAAAAAGAGTTTAGGGTACAGTACCATGAGGAACAACTGATGTTACGGTTATTTTTTCTGATGTAGTATTTGCTAGTATTACTATTTGATAGATATGATGTAATCCAATTTATTGCCTGTTGTGAAATGCCGTAGTTCCGTATTTACGTTTGTATATTAGTCTCTTGAGTGATACTTCAGGGCCTAATCCAGGGGGGGGGGGGGGGGGGGGGATTTTTCACACGAAATACCCCAAAAATTTTCGCTTCTCCCCCCCCCGCTCGGCGCAATTTTTTTAAGTGCGGCCCCCTAACTTGAAATCCTGGATCCGCCCCTGTACTTTATCAAACGCTTTAACGAAATCCATGATTATAAGGTCAGTTTGTATATTTTTGTCCTTATTGTATGTAAGCTGCTGAATCAGAGATATAATCTGTGACTCGCATACATTGTGTACATGCCCTTGTCTACTCTAAAACCATGTTGAAGTTCACATATTATATTATTAGACTCAAGGTGTTTCACTTTGTTGCTTTATAGTGTGTGTTCAAGTAATTTGCATGAGATACAAGTTAGTGAAATAAGTCTATAATTTCTAGGGTGGTGTTTGTCCCCCTTTTTTAACACAGGTGTTATGTTCCAGTCTGATGGTACTTTACGCGATTGTATGGATTTTGCAAATATGATGATGTCCGAACAGATGAGATATTTATATTTTCTTTAAATATTTTGCCAGTGATGTTGTCTGGGCCTGCTTTGTTTGGATTTATATTTTTAATAAGTTTGTAAATACCTTCTCTGTGTATTATGAGTTCATCCATTACAGGGCGTGTGTTTGAACCTCTGTCTGGTATCTCTGAGGTGAAAGCAGATTGAAATTGTTTGCTTAGAATGTTTCCTTTCTCAGAAGGATCTGTATGTAAACTTTTTACGGAAGCTGGGAAGTGTCATACAAGATTTTTGTCTAATTCGTTATAACAGATTACTAATCTGCTATTATCATTCCGTGTGGTGGATTTAGAGGGGAAATAGAATTCAAGGAAATTGAACAACAATGGTTCACTCTGATTGTAGATGGCATAATATACAGCAATCTGATTAAAATCAGTTCTCTCACTTGCACCGCTTTACTGGTATGTCGCGGCGTGCGAAATCTGAAGAAATCCTATTACGGGTCATCGCATCAAAGACAAAGCTCATCCAGTCAGTCATCAACATTTGCTCCATCCTAAGACTAAAGTAGTTTAGGGCCAAGTTACAGTAATTCATCCATACTCACCACGAGAACAATTTAACAAACAAACAATCAAGTAGGTAAACAGTTGAGACTGAGGTAGACCAATGGGTGGAGGAAGTTTAGATTGCAACAGGAGAAATGTGATGTAATAGATTGACCAGGAACGTTGTTCCTTGCAACAACCACTCCTAACAAACTGTTTTTTCAATAAGAGCTGTTGCAAGTTGTCCATATCGTGCAAGCAATCAAGTAGGTAAACAGTTGAAACTGAGATAGGCCAATGGGTGCATGTGGAAGTTTAGATTGCAACAAGAGAAATGTGATGCAATGGATAGGCTAGGAACATTTTGCCTTGCAACAACCACTCCTAACAAACTGTTTTTTTCAATAGGAGCTGTTGAAAGTTGTCCATATCGTGCAAGCAATCAAGTAGGTAAACAGTTGAAACTGAGATAGGCCAATGGGTGCATGTGGAAGTTTAGATTGCAACAAGAGAAATGTGATGCAATGGATAGGCTAGGAACATTTTGCCTTGCAACAACCACTCCTAACAAACTGTTTTTTCAATAGGAGCTGTTGCAAGTTGTCCATATCGTGCAAGCAATCAAGTAGGTAAACAGTTGAAACTGAGATAGGCCAATAGGTGCATGTGGAAGTTTAGATTGCAACAAGAGAAATGTGATGCAATGGATAGGCTAGGAACATTTTGCCTTGCAACAACCACTCCTAACAAACTGTTTTTTCAATAGGAGCTGTTGCAAGTTGTCCATATCGTGCAAGCAATCAAGTAGGTAAACAGTTGAAACTGAGATAGGCCAATGGGTGCATGTGGAAGTTTAGATTGCAACAAGAGAAATGTGATGCAATGGATAGGCTAGGAACATTTTGCCTTGCAACAACCACTCCTAACAAACTGTTTTTTCAATAGGAGCTGTTGCAAGTTGTCCATATCGTGCAAGCAATCAAGTAGGTAAACAGTTGAAACTGAGATAGGCCAATGGGTGCATGTGGAAGTTTAGATTGCAACAAGAGAAATGTGATGCAATGGATAGGCTAGGAACATTTTGCCTTGCAACAACCACTCCTAACAAACTGTTTTTTCAATAGGAGCTGTTGCAAGTTGTCCATATCGTGCAAGCAATCAAGTAGGTAAACAGTTGAAACTGAGATAGGCCAATGGGTGCATGTGGAAGTTTAGATTGCAACAAGAGAAATGTGATGCAATGGATAGGCTAGGAACATTTTGCCTTGCAACAACCACTCCTAACAAACTGTTTTTTCAATAGGAGCTGTTGCAAGTTGTCCATATCGTGCAAGCAATCAAGTAGGTAAACAGTTGAAACTGAGATAGGCCAATGGGTGCATGTGGAAGTTTAGATTGCAACAAGAGAAATGTGATGCAATGGATAGGCTAGGAACATTTTGCCTTGCAACACCCACTCCTAACAAACTGTTTTTTCAATAGGAGCTGTTGCAAGTTGTCCATATCGTGCAAGCAATCAAGTAGGTAAACAGTTGAAACTGAGATAGGCCAATGGGTGCCTGTGGAAGTTTAGATTGCAAGAAGAGAAATGTGATGCAATGGATAGGCTAGGAACATTTTGCCTTGCAACAAGCACTCCTAACAAACTGTTTTTTGAATAGGAGCTGTTGCAAGTTGTCCATATCGTGCAAGCAATCAAGTAGGTAAACAGTTGAAGCTGAGATAGGCCAATAGGTGCATGTGGAAGTTTAGATTGCAACAAGAGAAATGTGATGCAATGGATAGGCTAGGAACATTTTGCCTTGCAACAACCACTCCTAACAAACTGTTTTTTCATTAGGAGCTGTTGCAAGTTGTCCATATCGTGCAAGCAATCAAGTAGATAAACAGTTGAAACTGAGATAGGCCAATGGGTGCATGTGGAAGTTTAGATTGCAACAAGAGAAATGTGATGCAATGGATAGGCTAGGAACATTTTGCCTTGCAACAACCACTCCTAGCAAACTGTTTTTTCAATAGGAGCTGTTGCAAGTTGTCCATATCGTGCAAGCAATCAAATAGGTAAACAGTTGAAACTGAGATAGGCCAATGGGTGCATGTGGAAGTTTAGATTGCAACAAGAGAAATGTGATGCAATGGATAGGCTATGAACATTTTGCCTTGCAACAACCACTCCTAACAAACTGTTTTTTCAATAGGAGCTGTTGCAAGTTGTCCATATCGTGCAAGCAATCAAGTAGGTAAACAGTTGAAACTGAGATAGGCCAATGGGTGCATGTGGAAGTTTAGATTGCAACAAGAGAAATGTGATGCAATGGATAGGCTAGGAACATTTTGCCTTGCAACAACCACTCCTAACAAACTGTTTTTTTTCAATAGGATCTGTTGCAAGTTGTCCATATCGTGCAAGCAATCAAGTAGGTAAACAGTTGAAACTGAGATAGGCCAATGGGTGCATGTGGAAATTTAGATTGCAACAGGAGAAATGTGATGCAATGGATAGGCTATGAACATTTTGCCTTGTAACAACCACTCCAAACAAACTGTTTTTTCAATAGGAGCTGTTGCAAGTTGTCCATATCGTGCAAGGCCTGTGTAATTCTCCATACAGGAGGTACCCATTTTGTGTTGTCCTAAGGGCTAGTTATGACTTTGATTTATCCAACACAACTAGTAGATGCAAACCTGCAGTGGAGAAACAAGGTCCTATTTGCATAACCTGGGGGCCTAAGACATGAAGTGATTGAAACAGGTATATTCCAACCAAATCAAATCAGTGGCATACATATGTTTCTGATCACATCAAAGAAAGACAAAACATACAGTTCCATTAGATGATACTGGTCATCACAAAGAATCAGCATCATATAACATGTCACCATAAAATTGACCAACACAAGTCGTTCTGGACTTGTACATTAAACAAAAGTTTACCAGGAACCTGCCGACAGTCCAGCTTTTATTTGTCTATCTCCAAGCAGTCCTCTCCACCACCAAACCTGATCCCACACAAGGATGAATTATTACAATTTAATTAAAATTAGGTGTTTCTTTTTAGTTTAAAAATAATTAATTGGATTAATATGCATGAGAAACTTGCAAAGGGCAATATAAGAGCCCATGTGCTACTATGCTCACCTGAGAAATACAGTAAATACTGTGTATTCTTGTGTATAACAGTGTACAATGTACACAATTTTGACCAAACCTACACTGGGTTGTTGAAACAATGGTTTGTTCCCATTCTATTTAAACATTATTACAATTAACATTCATGTGAAGCTGGTCTAAATTATACATATCTCTTCCTTATATAGTTTTATTTTTCATAAATAAATTTAACAAATAGCCTTTTATACAGATTACAGAATGACTTCATTCTGTATTGCTGCTATAAAAAATAATTTACATACATTTGATTACATTATGAATGTATTATAAATATCTTTGCAATTTCTGGTTTTATTTTCAAAAACAGACAGATTTTTTTTTCTTTTGCAAATAATTACATATACTGTGACTGAAATGTAGAACAGCAATAAAAGAGCTGCTCCTTTACTTTTAATTTGCTTCAAAATGTAGAGTTGGATAGTCTCTCATGTTCATTTACATCTATATTCTTTCTTAATAGAATCATTTTCTTGGTTCAAGTTCCCAGAATCCAATAAGACATCATTTTACAAATCATTAAGGGGGATAACTCTGGAACTATATTTTATCCATTTAAAGGTAATCATAAAATGTTAGTTAAATTGGATGACGAACTTTGGATAATGCACTAAACCCAGTAAAAATATCATTTTACACATAATTAAGGGGCATAACTTTGGAACAATATTAAGTCAGATACCTCAAAATCAAGCTTGTCTTGTATTTTATCCATCTGAATGTAAATATTTTTTTTTAAGTCAAATTGGATGTGCGAAACTTACGATAATGACCAGAAACTTAGAAAAACATAATTTAATGAAGGGGCATAACTCTGGAACAGTATTTGTCAGATACCTATAAATCAAGCTTGATCTGTATCAAATTAAATGTAATTTAAAAATGTTACTTAAATTTGATGTTTTTTAATGGTGCTTATCGCCACTTTCAACAATATTTCAGTTATATCGTGGCGGCTCAAATTAGATTTCATTTGATTTGATTTTTGGTGTTTAATGCCATTTTTTGCAATATTTCAGTAATATCATGACGACCAGTTTTAGTGGTGGAAGAAGCCGGAGTACCAGGAGAGAACCACCGACCATGGGCAAGCAACTGGTAAACGTTATCACCTGCGGCTGCGGGTCGAGTGCACCCTTTTTTGTAATTTACAAAGCCGGGCGCGAACGCTTAAATTAGATATCAGAAACTTAAGTTATTGCTGGTAAACCAAAAGTTGTGTAATCAACTGTGGCTTGGATCATTGATGGGGTCAACAGATATAATTTTGGATGGGGACCACCGAATGACTATTTGGAACAAATTTGGCTTCATTCGATCCAGTAATTCTAAAGAAGAAAATTTCCCATTTTTCAACCAATCAGCCATGGCAGCCATCTTGGATGTGGGGTGAGTTCACAGTACACAAGTTTGTAAGAGGACCACCCAAGGAGTATCACATCCAAGTTTGTGTCAAATTTCGCTCTGTGGTTCTGGAGAAGATCAAAATGTGAAAAGTTAACAGATGACAAGTGATGGGAAAAGCTCATCTGAACCTTTGGCTCTGGTGAGCTACAATTAATATGATATGACACAGATTGAATTTCCAGACAAAAATCATAATATAGTGAATTAACATGTATGGAATATGAAATTTTTATTTTATGATGACATCAATGGTAAACAAAGGAATGAAAATGATAACAAACAAATCAAGCAATGCTACACCGTCATTGGTGGAGGTAGTTTTGATGTCAAACTGTCTAATGGTGTCCATCTTGAAAGTTCTATTGCTTCAAATACTTCCTGAAATTAAAAAAAAATCACATATTCACACGGTTTTGTCTACCCCTGTCTGGTTGATAAAAAAGGGCCATGGTCAGAAGACATGAGTGGAGGTTATATTGTAAATACTCAAGGATTAGTGTGCAGATCACAAATAGTTCATAACCACCAATGTGTGGTTACTGGGATACAGTATTTAATGATCAAAATTAAATTTGTGAATAAATGTAAAATCTTATTTCAGGCAATGTAATACATGTACAATCAAACCTGTATATAAAAGACACTCAAGGCAACCTGAAAATCTGCCCTTTTATTAACAGTTTCCTTTTATATACAGGTTAAAATATATGTACTATTCATTAATGGGAAAATGAGGCTGCCCTTTATAGAAGACAGTGATTTGTTAGAGGTGTCCTTTAAGGAGGGTTTGACTGTACAATGTGGTTGTGAAACAAAGAGTACAACTTTGTAATACGTTTTGAAGAGAAACATGAACAACAAAGATAATACATATATATCTGTCTTTTTAAGTAAAAAAAAAGTGTTATAAACAGATTCATGTAAATTCCTGGAGTACATGAAAATGAACTCTTCAGCTACATTTTTGATGTAGGATTTCAGACAAGGAAGTGTTAAATATTAGTAGCATTATATTATTCATAAATTCATAGAAAAAAAATTCCCTTTTCTAAAATATTTGTTCTAGAAATGTTATATTGGTTCAGGAGAATATGAAACTGGTCAATATATAATTAAAATATTAAGTTTCATTATAATGTAACAAAGTATCATGTAATATGACAATTAAGTCAATATGAAAAACATTATACACAAGTAGAATAACTGTCTGAGGTATCACTGACTGGTACAATGATGTGGTTAACTCTTTTCTTGGTTGTATTCTGTACTAATGTAGGAGTGGTAGTTACCAGGTGTGACAGAAATTCTGGTAAATATGTTTATGTTGTTTTTAATGTAAACACATTTGAAGGATTAGATTTATTGGTGTTAAATGCCACTTTCAACGATGTTTTACTTATATCCTGAAGGTCAGATTTACTGGACATGAAAACAGAAGCCTCTAGACAAAACAACAGTTTCATAATCACTGACAAACTTCATCACAAAAGGAGGAAGTCAAACTCAATAACTTTAGTTCTGGTAGGCACTGAATAACTACAATCACTGCCAGAAAGACACCTACACATTTTAAAGTATTCCAAATACAACATGTATTGATAAGTGTTATCATGGTAACAAATAAAAAATAAATGTTACAATTATAATTGTGAACAGAAATATAAAAAAAAAGTGTAGTCTTCTGTGTTGAAACACATCAACAAAACATTGCGATTAAAGAATTATTTCCTCTTCAAACCCTTGAAGACTGTTGAGAAAAATATGCTGGAGTGACAGAAAATTCAATCATAGCTGATGTTTATGAGGCTTGTGTTATGACTTAAGATGTTTTGTAAATTGTTATAACAATCTTAATAATCTGTTTTAGGGAAGACGACATGCATTACAGAAGACCTTCTAAAAATGATAATGAAAACAGGAACTTGTTCATATAGAGGTAGATAAGATTTTATTCTATTGATAGAATATTTCCACACATATAGAGTAAAAGAATTATTTTACAAAAACTTGAATGATGAAATAATGATATAAATATTTAAATAATTATATCATATGCCAAAATCAAGTCTAAGGAGAAAAAAATGACTTTCAATAACATTTTTTGAGTGACAAGGTTTATAACTGATATCAGCATGACAAGGTATATTGTTCAAATTGAAATGTAATTTTGCTTAACTTAGCTACTAACAGATTTGAACATAAAATTTGTTATAGTTCTCGAGGTGTACTCAATACAACTTTTTATGACAGAGTTTGTCAGTAGTTTGTAGAATGTTTGTGGCTGTTTCCAGATTCCTCTACAAATAAATTTGAGAGCTTAAATATCACAAAAACTGAAACTTACAAAAATCCCAATCCTTGATGTAAATATACATGTATTATATAAACACTGATGGCATGGACAATGATAATGCTTTAAAATCCCTTTGTCCATCATAAAACAGACAGGGGTGATTCTAACATGATATACATGTTTTAAGAAACAAATAAAATAAAAAAAAAAATTACATCATGATATTTTGACCCCAGGTTCAATTTTCCATATGGTATTTTGACCCTGGGATCAATTTTTTGTCATTGTATTTTGAACCCCCTCATGGTAAATTGAACCCCCCCCCTCATTTCTACCAAAAGAGAGGAGTTCATAATACCTTAAGAGAGGGTTTGATATACCATAGGTAGGGCGGTCAATATACCATGGGTAGGGGGGTCAATATACCATGGGTAGGGGGGTCGATATACCATGGGTAGGGGGGTCAATATACCATGGGTAGGGGGTCGATATACCATGGTTAGGGGGGTCAAATATACTATGGGTAGAGGGGTCGATATACTATGGTTAAGGGGGTCAATATACCATGGGTAGGGGGGTCAATATGCCATGGGTAGGGGGTCAATATGCCATGGGTAGGGGGTCGATATACCATGGTTAGGGGGGTCAATATACCATGGGTAGGGAGGTCGATATACCATGGGTTGGGAGGTCGATATACCATGGGTAGGGGGGTCAATATACCATGGGTAAGGGGGTCGATATACCATGGTTAAGGGGGTCAATATACCATGGGTTGGGGTCAATATACCATGGGTAGGGGGGTCAAAATACCATGGGTAGGGAGGGGGTTCAATATATATTAATAATTATGGGTAGGAGGGTAATAAAATTTCCAAAAAATTGAAAATTTCAAAATTTTTATAAAATTTCAAAAAAATATACAAATTAAAAAAATTGCAAATTTTCATAGAATTTTAAGAAAATTTTCAAAATTTCAAAATTTGTATATCATGAATCTGATATTTTTCTTAAAATTGGTTTCGCTGAGATTCCCTATATGAACAAAGGTTTACTTGTTTACTTAGTCTTTTCAATGGGTATGGGGGTCAATATATCATGGGTAGGGGGGTCGATATACCCATGGTATATCGACCCCCTTACCCATGGTATATCAACCCACCTACCAATGGTATATCGACCCTCCTACCCTATACAATTATTGACTTTTAATGCGGTCTACTCATGACTATACAGACCTGGTCAATGAATGATTGACCGAGGACAACGGCCGAGGTTAATCAATCATTGACCAGGTCCGCATAGTCATGAGTAGACTGAAATTAAGGAATTTTTCAAACTTTTCAACAGTATATTCAACAAAATAGGCTACAATTGTTTTATCATTTTTCAAGATTATTTAAATATTAAAATATGATGAAAATTTTGAAATGTTATGAAATTTTTTAATTTTGAAATTTTGAAATTTGTTGAAACTTTTGATGGTATATTGACCCCCCTACCTATGGTATTTTGACCCCCCTACCCATGGTATTTTGACCCCCCCCCCCCTATCCATGGTATATTGACCCCCCTACCCATGGTATATTGACCCCCTTACCCATGGTATATTGACCCCCCTACCCATGGTATTTTGACCTCCCTACTCATGGAATATCGAACCCCCTACCCATGGTATTTTGACCCCCCTATCCATGGTATATTGACCCCCCCTACCCATGGTATATTGAACCCCTTACCTATGGTATTTTGACCCCTCTACCCATAGAATATCGACCCCCCTACACATGATATTTTGACCTCCCTGCATATCTTTTGATTAGAAATGGGGGGGGTTCAAAATACCATGGGGTTCAATTTACCATACAGGGGGGGTTCAGTTTTCAATAAGGGGGTTCAATATACCATGGATGTAAATCGACCCCGGGTTCAATTTACCATGGGGTTCAAAATACCATATGACACCGGTTTTCAGCAAAAGAACAATTGTTTACAGTAAAAAATATCCTTTGTCAAATATTTAATCGTTAAAAAAGGCTAAAATATCTACTGATAATAATTTTTATTATCATTTGAGAGAAAAGAAATTAAATATACTATAAAACATATCTAGAGAGGCTTATTTAGATAAATTATTTTAAAATGTCACATCTGTTTTTCATATTACAAAAACCTCTTTTGAGAGACTGCTGGTCTAGAAAGGTTCTTTTTTTTGGGGAATGTGTAGTTTCTGCCACATTTTCATTGTATTGTCACATAATTTAAACTATCAGTTACTAGAATTTTTTTTTTTTATAGATATCAAGGAAAGGCCTGTATTTTTTGCATCTTTGACAAAAGATACAACTCTAACAGGAGTTAATGATGTGGTAAAGTTTGATGATGTCAAATTAAATGTTGGAGGAGGCTATGATTGTAATACAGGAGTATTTACAGCACCAAGGAATGGAGTGTATGTAATATCCTGCTTAATTTTGGCCCTTAAAACTTCTCAAGTACATTTCCAACTCAACAAGAATAATGATCTGTATACTGGTGGTTATGCGCCCAACACCAATTATGGATCTCATACTCTGAATTCTTTTCTGAATTTGAAGAAAGGTGATCGTGTTTACATCAAGCACAGAGGCACAGCAACTGAGAATATACATGGACACCACTTCTCAACTTTCTCTGGATGTCTTATGTCAGAGTAAAATATACAAATGATCAAAGTGTTTGTTGTTATCTTATTTCATCACCTTAAATAATAAAATATGAAATAGAAATATATGAACCCCTTTCACCAGATATGGTATAAAATGTAACATTAGCACCCCCTGGTTCAATAGAGATTGCATAATAAGATATTGGATCTTAAACAAAATTACCACTGTGTGGAAATAACTTGATATTTCTATGGGTGGGAGTCAAACTTCAACGGTTATTGGCAATACTCGTAGAAAACCACCAACTTGATGTTGGTAACTGATAAAACTTTATCTCATCATGTTGAATAAAGTACATCTTAACACGGATGGCAGTAAAACTTCACAATCATTAGTGATACCTAAAGAAAACCACCAACTTGATGTTGGTAACTGATAAACTTTATCTCATCAAGTTGAATAAAGTACATCTTAACACGGATGGCAGTAAAACTTCACAATCATTAGTGATACCTAGAGAGAACCACCAACTTTATCTTGTAAAGTTGAATCAAGTACACCTTACAATGAATAGGAGTCAAACTTCACAATCATTAGTGATACCCAGAGAAAACCACCGACCTGATGTTGGTAACTGATAAACTTTATCTCATAAAGCTGAATCAAGTACACCTTAAAGGCTGTCAGAATTGAATTTTTTTTTATATTGAAAGTTGCCAATATTCGATATTTTATACTAATTGCAGTTGAAATTTTTCATAATATCATACGTAAATAGCCTAGAACGAAGGAAATACGTCGCTGTTTTATTTTCTTGAATCCAGTAAAGAATCCAATGTTTACCAGCACAATATTCATACATTCATACGACCTACACAGTGACCTCATTCGGTAAAGCGTTTGCGCATGTGCGAAATTGTTTGTTGAAAAAAAAGCACATGGCACAAACAAAACATTGATGGATTCTACACGAAAACGACACAAAAAGGAGGATTCAGCAAACTTTGTGTAAAAATTAAAAAAGATGTTATACCGACCTACTCCATTTTTCAACATGTAAGCATAATTTAGTATCTTTTTTCGGTCGATTCGTATTTTGACAGTAGAATTGCATCGTAGTTTTTTACATATTCTTTTTTTCAGGAGAAAATGCGAGGCATAATGTTAGGCATAACGATATACCATGGGTAGGGGGGTCGATATACCATGGATAAGGGGGTCAATATACCATGGGTAGGGGGTCAATATAACATGGGTAGGGGGGTCAATATACCATGGGTAGGGGGGTCAATATACCATGGGTAGAGGGGTCAATATACCATGGGTAGGGGGGTTGATATACCATGGTTAAGGGGGTCAATATACCATGGGTAGGGGGGTCGATATGCCATGGGTAGGGGGGGGTCAAAATACCATGGGTAGGGAGGTCAAAATACCATGGGTAGGGAGGGGGTTCAATATATATTAATAATTATGAGTAGGGGGGTAATAAAATTTCAAAATTTCCAAAAAATCTAAATTTTCAAAAAAATTCAAAATTTCAATTTTTTTTATAAAATTTAAAAAAATATATTTTTTTTTCAATATTTCAAAAAAGTACAAAATTTTCATAAAATTTCAAAACTAACATATTTCATAAGATTAAAAATAATAAAAAAAAAAATTCAAAATTTTCATAGAATTTTAAGAAAATGTTCAAAATTTCAAAATTTGTATAAAACATTTTTCTTAAAATTGGTTTCGCTAAGATTCCCTATATAAACAAAGGTTTACTTGTTTACTTAGTCTTTTCAATGGGTATGGGGGTCAATATACCATGGGTCGATATACCATGGGTGGGGGGGGGGGGGGGGGGGGGTCAATATACCATGGGTAGGAGGGTTAAAATACCAATGGTAGGCAGTTTGATATATCATGGACAAAAAATACAGCAAAATAAATAATATGAGATTGTAAATGAAGACATAAAGATATAATTGATCAATAAAGATGTCTAAACTTTGACCAAATCCTGATCAATTGATTTCAATGCCCATGGAATATTGAACTCCTTACCCATGGTATATCGACCCCCTACCCATGGTACATCAACCCCCCTACCAATGGTATATCGACCCTCTTACCCTATACAATTATTGACTTTTAATGCGGTCTACTCATGACTATACGGACCTGGTCAATGAATGATTGACCGAGGACAACGGCCGAGGTTAATCAATCATTGACCAGGTCTGCATAGTCATGAGTAGACTGAAATTAAGTCAATGACTGCTTATTAAATAATAAGGAATTTTTCAAACTTTTCAACAGTATATTCAACAAAATAGGCTACAATTATTTTATCATTTTTCAAGATTATTTAAATATTAAAATTTTGAAACATGATAAAAATTTTGAAATGTTATGAAATTTTTGAGTTTTGAAATTTTATATATTTTTGTTAATTTTGAAATTTTAATTTTTTTTTGAAACTTTTGAACTTTAAATTTTTTTTGGAAAATTTTGATGCCCTACCGATGGTATATCGAACCCCCTACCCATGGAATATTGACCCCCCTACTCATGGTATATCGACCCCCTTACCTATGGTATTTTGACCCCCCTACCCATGGTATATCGACCCCCCTACCCATGGTATATTGACCCCCCTACCCATGGTACATTGACCCCCTTACCCTTGGTATATCGACCTCCCTACCCATGGTATTTTGACCTCCCTACCCATGGAATATCGAACCCCCTACCCATGGTATTTTGACCCCCCTATCCATGGTATATTGACCCCCCTACCCATGGTATATTGAACCCCTTACCCATGGTATATCGACCTCCCTGCATATCATTTGATTAGAAATGGGGGGTTCAAAATACCATGGGGGTTCAATTTACCATACAGGGGGGTTCAGTTGTCAATAAGGGGGTTCAATATACCATGGATGTAAATTGACCCCGGGTTCAATTTACATGGGTTTCAAAATACCATATGACACCGGGATCCAATTTCATAGATATATTTCTTAAATTATATTAATTCTAACGAATTTACATGCAAAATGCTACCTGGTTATTCATAGCAGTTATCAGTATTCGGCAAACTTCAGAAATAAGAAGCCAACTTATAATTAAGTGTGTTAATGGCAATTCCACTGACATACATTCAAATTCTTTTCACTAATTACGACATTATAACATATTCTTTAAACCTGGCTTCTTGTTCAGAACATTTTATTAGTATAAAACATTGAATATTGGCAACTTTTAATATAAACAAAAAAATTCAATTTAAAATGGGTGGGAGTCAAATCTTCACAATCGATATTGGTGATACCCAGAGAAAACCACTGACCTGATGCTAGTAACAGATAAACTTATCTCGTAAAATTGAATCAAGTACACCTTAACATGGGTGGGAGTCAAACTTCACAATCATTGGTGGTAATAGGCACTGATTACATGGGTAGATGTAAATCCAACTGATTGTTGCCATGACAGTTTCTTATGGGTTAGGGTTATGGTGTTTTAACGCCACTTTCCACAATATTTCAGTTATTTCGGGGCAGTCAGTTTTATTAGTGGATAAAAACGGAGTATCAGGAGAAAACCATCTACCTGCCGCAAGTCACTGACAAACATTACCACATAATGTTGTATCGAGTACACATTGCCTTAGTGGGGTTCGAACTCACAATGTTACAGGTAATAGGTATTGATTGCATAGGTAGTTGTAAATCCAACTAAAATACGATCGCAACCACGATGGCCCTCAATTTCTTAAGTTATGGAAAAGATAATTTATGTTGATGATAAATTATGAAATGATAATACCTCACTCTGTTCCATAAAGTCTTTGTTGTATCTGAAAACATCTATTTCTAATTCAGGTTCTGAAAGAGAATAACAAATCAAACTAAAACACTATGAGAAATGTTTTCGCTTGGGTTAAATGTTAGTAAGGTCTTTCTTTGGATCTTAAATAAAATCGTTGTCACAGCAAGGTGTCCACAGACATTGTGAAATGTTAACAAAATAATATTTAAATGAAAAACAATGCTTTTAAAGTTTCATATCAATCACAAAAGAAAATATAAGAAACGAAAATAGAAAACAGAAATCTGATTATAT
Organism: Bathymodiolus septemdierum; assembly: GCA_963383655.1. Classification (NCBI taxonomy): domain Eukaryota; kingdom Metazoa; phylum Mollusca; class Bivalvia; order Mytilida; family Modiolidae; genus Bathymodiolus; species Bathymodiolus septemdierum. Next base: position 130,650,860 of record OY726518.1, read on the forward strand.
ACATTAGTAAATATTTTGGGTGTTGTATTTTCTAGAAAAATTATCAGAACAGTTTACATCTAAATAAAAAACCACCACCAGATTATAAGATATAATCCAACCTCATTGTGTGGAAGGTGAAGGGACCTTATTTTAGTTCAATTTGATTATAAGAAAATTCAAGTTTTCAATGTATATTTAGACAAGTACTATAAAATGATGTTTGTTTGATGGTATTTAATGCCACTTTCAACAATATTTCATGTGTCTTACCTTCTAAAGTGTCTACTTCTTCTTCAGTTGGAGTTTAATCCTAACCCTATACAATGTGTCTTACCTTCTAAAGTGTCTACTTCTTCTTCAGTTGGAGTTTAATCCTAACCCTATACAATGTGTCTTACCTTCTAAAGTGTCTACTTCTTCTTCAGTTGGAGTTTAATCCTAACCCTATACAATGTGTCTTACCTTCTAAAGTGTCTACTTCTTCTTCAGTTGGAGTTTAATCCTAACCCTATACAATGTGTCTTACCTTCTAAAGTGTCTACTTCTTCTTCAGTTGGAGTTTAATCCTAACCCTATACAATGTGTCTTACCTTCTAAAGTGTCTACTTCTTCTTCAGTTGGAGTTTAATCCTAACCCTATACAATGTGTCTTACCTTCTAAAGTGTCTACTTCTTCTTCAGTTGGAGTTTTAAGAAAATTCAAGTTTTCAATGTATATTTAACAAGTACTATAAAATGATGTTTGTTTGATGGTATTTAATGCCACTTTCAAATGTGTCTTACCTTCTAAAGTGTCTACTTCTTCTTCAGTTGGAGTTTAATCCTAACCCTATACAATGTGTCTTACCTTCTAAAGTGTCTACTTCTTCTTCAGTTGGAGTTTAATCCTAACCCTATACAATGTGTCTTACCTTCTAAAGTGTCTACTTCTTCTTCAGTTGGAGTTTAATCCTAACCCTATACAATGTGTCTTACCTTCTAAAGTGTCTACTTCTTCTTCAGTTGGAGTTTAATCCTAACCCTATACAATGTGTCTTACCTTCTAAAGTGTCTACTTCTTCTTCAGTTGGAGTTTAATCCTAACCCTATACAATGTGTCTTACCTTCTAAAGTGTCTACTTCTTCTTCAGTTGGAGTTTAATCCTAACCCTATACAATGTGTCTTACCTTCTAAAGTGTCTACTTCTTCTTCAGTTGGAGTTTAATCCTAACCCTATACAATGTGTCTTATCTTCTAAAGTGTCTACTTCTTCTTCAGTTGGAGTTTAATCCTAACCCTATACAATGTGTCTTACCTTCTAAAGTGTCTACTTCTTCTTCAGTTGGAGTTTAATCCTAACCCTATACAATGTGTCTTACCTTCTAAAGTGTCTACTTCTTCTTCAGTTGGAGTTTAATCCTAACCCTATACAATGTGTCTTACCTTCTAAAGTGTCTACTTCTTCTTCAGTTGGAGTTTAATCCTAACCCTATACAATGTGTCTTACCTTCTAAAGTGTCTACTTCTTCTTCAGTTGGAGTTTAATCCTAACCCTATACAATGTGTCTTACCTTCTAAAGTGTCTACTTCTTCTTCAGTTGGAGTTTAATCCTAACCCTATACAATGTGTCTTACCTTCTAAAGTGTCTACTTCTTCTTCAGTTGGAGTTTAATCCTAACCCTATACAATGTGTCTTACCTTCTAAAGTGTCTACTTCTTCTTCAGTTGGAGTTTAATCCTAACCCTATACAATGTGTCTTACCTTCTAAAGTGTCTACTTCTTCTTCAGTTGGAGTTTAATCCTAACCCTATACAATGTGTCTTACCTTCTAAAGTGTCTACTTCTTCTTCAGTTGGAGTTTAATCCTAACCCTATACAATGTGTCTTACCTTCTAAAGTGTCTACTTCTTCTTCAGTTGGAGTTTAATCCTAACCCTATACAATGTGTCTTACCTTCTAAAGTGTCTACTTCTTCTTCAGTTGGAGTTTAATCCTAACCCTATACAATGTGTCTTACCTTCTAAAGTGTCTACTTCTTCTTCAGTTGGAGTTTAATCCTAACCCTATACAATGTGTCTTACCTTCTAAAGTGTCTACTTCTTCTTCAGTTGGAGTTTAATCCTAACCCTATACAATGTGTCTTACCTTCTAAAGTGTCTACTTCTTCTTCAGTTGGAGTTTAATCCTAACCCTATACAATGTGTCTTACCTTCTAAAGTGTCTACTTCTTCTTCAGTTGGAGTTTAATCCTAACCCTATACAATGTGTCTTACCTTCTAAAGTGTCTACTTCTTCTTCAGTTGGAGTTTAATCCTAACCCTATACAATGTGTCTTACCTTCTAAAGTGTCTACTTCTTCTTCAGTTGGAGTTTAATCCTAACCCTATACAATGTGTCTTACCTTCTAAAGTGTCTACTTCTTCTTCAGTTGGAGTTTAATCCTAACCCTATACAATGTGTCTTACCTTCTAAAGTGTCTACTTCTTCTTCAGTTGGAGTTTAATCCTAACCCTATACAATGTGTCTTACCTTCTAAAGTGTCTACTTCTTCTTCAGTTGGAGTTTAATCCTAACCCTATACAATGTGTCTTACCTTCTAAAGTGTCTACTTCTTCTTCAGTTGGAGTTTAATCCTAACCCTATACAATGTGTCTTACCTTCTAAAGTGTCTACTTCTTCTTCAGTTGGAGTTTAATCCTAACCCTATACAATGTGTCTTACCTTCTAAAGTGTCTACTTCTTCTTCAGTTGGAGTTTAATCCTAACCCTATACAATGTGTCTTACCTTCTAAAGTGTCTACTTCTTCTTCAGTTGGAGTTTAATCCTAACCCTATACAATGTGTCTTACCTTCTAAAGTGTCTACTTCTTCTTCAGTTGGAGTTTAATCCTAACCCTATACAATGTGTCTTACCTTCTAAAGTGTCTACTTCTTCTTCAGTTGGAGTTTAATCCTAACCCTATACAATGTGTCTTACCTTCTAAAGTGTCTACTTCTTCTTCAGTTGGAGTTTAATCCTAACCCTATACAATGTGTCTTACCTTCTAAAGTGTCTACTTCTTCTTCAGTTGGAGTTTAATCCTAACCCTATACAATGTGTCTTACCTTCTAAAGTGTCTACTTCTTCTTCAGTTGGAGTTTAATCCTAACCCTATACAATGTGTCTTACCTTCTAAAGTGTCTACTTCTTCTTCAGTTGGAGTTTAATCCTAACCCTATACAATGTGTCTTACCTTCTAAAGTGTCTACTTCTTCTTCAGTTGGAGTTTAATCCTAACCCTATACAATGTGTCTTACCTTCTAAAGTGTCTACTTCTTCTTCAGTTGGAGTTTAATCCTAACCCTATACAATGTGTCTTACCTTCTAAAGTGTCTACTTCTTCTTCAGTTGGAGTTTAATCCTAACCCTATACAATGTGTCTTACCTTCTAAAGTGTCTACTTCTTCTTCAGTTGGAGTTTAATCCTAACCCTATACAATGTGTCTTACCTTCTAAAGTGTCTACTTCTTCTTCAGTTGGAGTTTAATCCTAACCCTATACAATGTGTCTTACCTTCTAAAGTGTCTACTTCTTCTTCAGTTGGAGTTTAATCCTAACCCTATACAATGTGTCTTACCTTCTAAAGTGTCTACTTCTTCTTCAGTTGGAGTTTAATCCTAACCCTATACAATGTGTCTTACCTTCTAAAGTGTCTACTTCTTCTTCAGTTGGAGTTTAATCCTAACCCTATACAATGTGTCTTACCTTCTAAAGTGTCTACTTCTTCTTCAGTTGGAGTTTAATCCTAACCCTATACAATGTGTCTTACCTTCTAAAGTGTCTACTTCTTCTTCAGTTGGAGTTTAATCCTAACCCTATACAATGTGTCTTACCTTCTAAAGTGTCTACTTCTTCTTCAGTTGGAGTTTAATCCTAACCCTATACAATGTGTCTTACCTTCTAAAGTGTCTACTTCTTCTTCAGTTGGAGTTTAATCCTAACCCTATACAATGTGTCTTACCTTCTAAAGTGTCTACTTCTTCTTCAGTTGGAGTTTAATCCTAACCCTATACAATGTGTCTTACCTTCTAAAGTGTCTACTTCTTCTTCAGTTGGAGTTTAATCCTAACCCTATACAATGTGTCTTACCTTCTAAAGTGTCTACTTCTTCTTCAGTTGGAGTTTAATCCTAACCCTATACAATGTGTCTTACCTTCTAAAGTGTCTACTTCTTCTTCAGTTGGAGTTTAATCCTAACCCTATACAATGTGTCTTACCTTCTAAAGTGTCTACTTCTTCTTCAGTTGGAGTTTAATCCTAACCCTATACAATGTGTCTTACCTTCTAAAGTGTCTACTTCTTCTTCAGTTGGAGTTTAATCCTAACCCTATACAATGTGTCTTACCTTCTAAAGTGTCTACTTCTTCTTCAGTTGGAGTTTAATCCTAACCCTATACAATGTGTCTTACCTTCTAAAGTGTCTACTTCTTCTTCAGTTGGAGTTTAATCCTAACCCTATACAATGTGTCTTACCTTCTAAAGTGTCTACTTCTTCTTCAGTTGGAGTTTAATCCTAACCCTATACAATGTGTCTTACCTTCTAAAGTGTCTACTTCTTCTTCAGTTGGAGTTTAATCCTAACCCTATACAATGTGTCTTACCTTCTAAAGTGTCTACTTCTTCTTCAGTTGGAGTTTAATCCTAACCCTATACAATGTGTCTTACCTTCTAAAGTGTCTACTTCTTCTTCAGTTGGAGTTTAATCCTAACCCTATACAATGTGTCTTACCTTCTAAAGTGTCTACTTCTTCTTCAGTTGGAGTTTAATCCTAACCCTATACAATGTGTCTTACCTTCTAAAGTGTCTACTTCTTCTTCAGTTGGAGTTTAATCCTAACCCTATACAATGTGTCTTACCTTCTAAAGTGTCTACTTCTTCTTCAGTTGGAGTTTAATCCTAACCCTATACAATGTGTCTTACCTTCTAAAGTGTCTACTTCTTCTTCAGTTGGAGTTTAATCCTAACCCTATACAATGTGTCTTACCTTCTAAAGTGTCTACTTCTTCTTCAGTTGGAGTTTAATCCTAACCCTATACAATGTGTCTTACCTTCTAAAGTGTCTACTTCTTCTTCAGTTGGAGTTTAATCCTAACCCTATACAATGTGTCTTACCTTCTAAAGTGTCTACTTCTTCTTCAGTTGGAGTTTAATCCTAACCCTATACAATGTGTCTTACCTTCTAAAGTGTCTACTTCTTCTTCAGTTGGAGTTTAATCCTAACCCTATACAATGTGTCTTACCTTCTAAAGTGTCTACTTCTTCTTCAGTTGGAGTTTAATCCTAACCCTATACAATGTGTCTTACCTTCTAAAGTGTCTACTTCTTCTTCAGTTGGAGTTTAATCCTAACCCTATACAATGTGTCTTACCTTCTAAAGTGTCTACTTCTTCTTCAGTTGGAGTTTAATCCTAACCCTATACAATGTGTCTTACCTTCTAAAGTGTCTACTTCTTCTTCAGTTGGAGTTTAATCCTAACCCTATACAATGTGTCTTACCTTCTAAAGTGTCTACTTCTTCTTCAGTTGGAGTTTAATCCTAACCCTATACAATGTGTCTTACCTTCTAAAGTGTCTACTTCTTCTTCAGTTGGAGTTTAATCCTAACCCTATACAATGTGTCTTACCTTCTAAAGTGTCTACTTCTTCTTCAGTTGGAGTTTAATCCTAACCCTATACAATGTGTCTTACCTTCTAAAGTGTCTACTTCTTCTTCAGTTGGAGTTTAATCCTAACCCTATACAATGTGTCTTACCTTCTAAAGTGTCTACTTCTTCTTCAGTTGGAGTTTAATCCTAACCCTATACAATGTGTCTTACCTTCTAAAGTGTCTACTTCTTCTTCAGTTGGAGTTTAATCCTAACCCTATACAATGTGTCTTACCTTCTAAAGTGTCTACTTCTTCTTCAGTTGGAGTTTAATCCTAACCCTATACAATGTGTCTTACCTTCTAAAGTGTCTACTTCTTCTTCAGTTGGAGTTTAATCCTAACCCTATACAATGTGTCTTACCTTCTAAAGTGTCTACTTCTTCTTCAGTTGGAGTTTAATCCTAACCCTATACAATGTGTCTTACCTTCTAAAGTGTCTACTTCTTCTTCAGTTGGAGTTTAATCCTAACCCTATACAATGTGTCTTACCTTCTAAAGTGTCTACTTCTTCTTCAGTTGGAGTTTAATCCTAACCCTATACAATGTGTCTTACCTTCTAAAGTGTCTACTTCTTCTTCAGTTGGAGTTTAATCCTAACCCTATACAATGTGTCTTACCTTCTAAAGTGTCTACTTCTTCTTCAGTTGGAGTTTAATCCTAACCCTATACAATGTGTCTTACCTTCTAAAGTGTCTACTTCTTCTTCAGTTGGAGTTTAATCCTAACCCTATACAATGTGTCTTACCTTCTAAAGTGTCTACTTCTTCTTCAGTTGGAGTTTAATCCTAACCCTATACAATGTGTCTTACCTTCTAAAGTGTCTACTTCTTCTTCAGTTGGAGTTTAATCCTAACCCTATACAATGTGTCTTACCTTCTAAAGTGTCTACTTCTTCTTCAGTTGGAGTTTAATCCTAACCCTATACAATGTGTCTTACCTTCTAAAGTGTCTACTTCTTCTTCAGTTGGAGTTTAATCCTAACCCTATACAATGTGTCTTACCTTCTAAAGTGTCTACTTCTTCTTCAGTTGGAGTTTAATCCTAACCCTATACAATGTGTCTTACCTTCTAAAGTGTCTACTTCTTCTTCAGTTGGAGTTTAATCCTAACCCTATACAATGTGTCTTACCTTCTAAAGTGTCTACTTCTTCTTCAGTTGGAGTTTAATCCTAACCCTATACAATGTGTCTTACCTTCTAAAGTGTCTACTTCTTCTTCAGTTGGAGTTTAATCCTAACCCTATACAATGTGTCTTACCTTCTAAAGTGTCTACTTCTTCTTCAGTTGGAGTTTAATCCTAACCCTATACAATGTGTCTTACCTTCTAAAGTGTCTACTTCTTCTTCAGTTGGAGTTTAATCCTAACCCTATACAATGTGTCTTACCTTCTAAAGTGTCTACTTCTTCTTCAGTTGGAGTTTAATCCTAACCCTATACAATGTGTCTTACCTTCTAAAGTGTCTACTTCTTCTTCAGTTGGAGTTTAATCCTAACCCTATACAATGTGTCTTACCTTCTAAAGTGTCTACTTCTTCTTCAGTTGGAGTTTAATCCTAACCCTATACAATGTGTCTTACCTTCTAAAGTGTCTACTTCTTCTTCAGTTGGAGTTTAATCCTAACCCTATACAATGTGTCTTACCTTCTAAAGTGTCTACTTCTTCTTCAGTTGGAGTTTAATCCTAACCCTATACAATGTGTCTTACCTTCTAAAGTGTCTACTTCTTCTTCAGTTGGAGTTTAATCCTAACCCTATACAATGTGTCTTACCTTCTAAAGTGTCTACTTCTTCTTCAGTTGGAGTTTAATCCTAACCCTATACAATGTGTCTTACCTTCTAAAGTGTCTACTTCTTCTTCAGTTGGAGTTTAATCCTAACCCTATACAATGTGTCTTACCTTCTAAAGTGTCTACTTCTTCTTCAGTTGGAGTTTAATCCTAACCCTATACAATGTGTCTTACCTTCTAAAGTGTCTACTTCTTCTTCAGTTGGAGTTTAATCCTAACCCTATACAATGTGTCTTACCTTCTAAAGTGTCTACTTCTTCTTCAGTTGGAGTTTAATCCTAACCCTATACAATGTGTCTTACCTTCTAAAGTGTCTACTTCTTCTTCAGTTGGAGTTTAATCCTAACCCTATACAATGTGTCTTACCTTCTAAAGTGTCTACTTCTTCTTCAGTTGGAGTTTAATCCTAACCCTATACAATGTGTCTTACCTTCTAAAGTGTCTACTTCTTCTTCAGTTGGAGTTTAATCCTAACCCTATACAATGTGTCTTACCTTCTAAAGTGTCTACTTCTTCTTCAGTTGGAGTTTAATCCTAACCCTATACAATGTGTCTTACCTTCTAAAGTGTCTACTTCTTCTTCAGTTGGAGTTTAATCCTAACCCTATACAATGTGTCTTACCTTCTAAAGTGTCTACTTCTTCTTCAGTTGGAGTTTAATCCTAACCCTATACAATGTGTCTTACCTTCTAAAGTGTCTACTTCTTCTTCAGTTGGAGTTTAATCCTAACCCTATACAATGTGTCTTACCTTCTAAAGTGTCTACTTCTTCTTCAGTTGGAGTTTAATCCTACCCTATACAATGTGTCTTACCTTCTAAAGTGTCTACTTCTTCTTCAGTTGGAGTTTAATCCTAACCCTATACAATGTGTCTTACCTTCTAAAGTGTCTACTTCTTCTTCAGTTGGAGTTTAATCCTAACCCTATACAATGTGTCTTACCTTCTAAAGTGTCTACTTCTTCTTCAGTTGGAGTTTAATCCTAACCCTATACAATGTGTCTTACCTTCTAAAGTGTCTACTTCTTCTTCAGTTGGAGTTTAATCCTAACCCTATACAATGTGTCTTACCTTCTAAAGTGTCTACTTCTTCTTCAGTTGGAGTTTAATCCTAACCCTATACAATGTGTCTTACCTTCTAAAGTGTCTACTTCTTCTTCAGTTGGAGTTTAATCCTAACCCTATACAATGTGTCTTACCTTCTAAAGTGTCTACTTCTTCTTCAGTTGGAGTTTAATCCTAACCCTATACAATGTGTCTTACCTTCTAAAGTGTCTACTTCTTCTTCAGTTGGAGTTTAATCCTAACCCTATACAATGTGTCTTACCTTCTAAAGTGTCTACTTCTTCTTCAGTTGGAGTTTAATCCTAACCCTATACAATGTGTCTTACCTTCTAAAGTGTCTACTTCTTCTTCAGTTGGAGTTTAATCCTAACCCTATACAATGTGTCTTACCTTCTAAAGTGTCTACTTCTTCTTCAGTTGGAGTTTAATCCTAACCCTATACAATGTGTCTTACCTTCTAAAGTGTCTACTTCTTCTTCAGTTGGAGTTTAATCCTAACCCTATACAATGTGTCTTACCTTCTAAAGTGTCTACTTCTTCTTCAGTTGGAGTTTAATCCTAACCCTATACAATGTGTCTTACCTTCTAAAGTGTCTACTTCTTCTTCAGTTGGAGTTTAATCCTAACCCTATACAATGTGTCTTACCTTCTAAAGTGTCTACTTCTTCTTCAGTTGGAGTTTAATCCTAACCCTATACAATGTGTCTTACCTTCTAAAGTGTCTACTTCTTCTTCAGTTGGAGTTTAATCCTAACCCTATACAATGTGTCTTACCTTCTAAAGTGTCTACTTCTTCTTCAGTTGGAGTTTAATCCTAACCCTATACAATGTGTCTTACCTTCTAAAGTGTCTACTTCTTCTTCAGTTGGAGTTTAATCCTAACCCTATACAATGTGTCTTACCTTCTAAAGTGTCTACTTCTTCTTCAGTTGGAGTTTAATCCTAACCCTATACAATGTGTCTTACCTTCTAAAGTGTCTACTTCTTCTTCAGTTGGAGTTTAATCCTAACCCTATACAATGTGTCTTACCTTCTAAAGTGTCTACTTCTTCTTCAGTTGGAGTTTAATCCTAACCCTATACAATGTGTCTTACCTTCTAAAGTGTCTACTTCTTCTTCAGTTGGAGTTTAATCCTAACCCTATACAATGTGTCTTACCTTCTAAAGTGTCTACTTCTTCTTCAGTTGGAGTTTAATCCTAACCCTATACAATGTGTCTTACCTTCTAAAGTGTCTACTTCTTCTTCAGTTGGAGTTTAATCCTAACCCTATACAATGTGTCTTACCTTCTAAAGTGTCTACTTCTTCTTCAGTTGGAGTTTAATCCTAACCCTATACAATGTGTCTTACCTTCTAAAGTGTCTACTTCTTCTTCAGTTGGAGTTTAATCCTAACCCTATACAATGTGTCTTACCTTCTAAAGTGTCTACTTCTTCTTCAGTTGGAGTTTAATCCTAACCCTATACAATGTGTCTTACCTTCTAAAGTGTCTACTTCTTCTTCAGTTGGAGTTTAATCCTAACCCTATACAATGTGTCTTACCTTCTAAAGTGTCTACTTCTTCTTCAGTTGGAGTTTAATCCTAACCCTATACAATGTGTCTTACCTTCTAAAGTGTCTACTTCTTCTTCAGTTGGAGTTTAATCCTAACCCTATACAATGTGTCTTACCTTCTAAAGTGTCTACTTCTTCTTCAGTTGGAGTTTAATCCTAACCCTATACAATGTGTCTTACCTTCTAAAGTGTCTACTTCTTCTTCAGTTGGAGTTTAATCCTAACCCTATACAATGTGTCTTACCTTCTAAAGTGTCTACTTCTTCTTCAGTTGGAGTTTAATCCTAACCCTATACAATGTGTCTTACCTTCTAAAGTGTCTACTTCTTCTTCAGTTGGAGTTTAATCCTAACCCTATACAATGTGTCTTACCTTCTAAAGTGTCTACTTCTTCTTCAGTTGGAGTTTAATCCTAACCCTATACAATGTGTCTTACCTTCTAAAGTGTCTACTTCTTCTTCAGTTGGAGTTTAATCCTAACCCTATACAATGTGTCTTACCTTCTAAAGTGTCTACTTCTTCTTCAGTTGGAGTTTAATCCTAACCCTATACAATGTGTCTTACCTTCTAAAGTGTCTACTTCTTCTTCAGTTGGAGTTTAATCCTAACCCTATACAATGTGTCTTACCTTCTAAAGTGTCTACTTCTTCTTCAGTTGGAGTTTAATCCTAACCCTATACAATGTGTCTTACCTTCTAAAGTGTCTACTTCTTCTTCAGTTGGAGTTTAATCCTAACCCTATACAATGTGTCTTACCTTCTAAAGTGTCTACTTCTTCTTCAGTTGGAGTTTAATCCTAACCCTATACAATGTGTCTTACCTTCTAAAGTGTCTACTTCTTCTTCAGTTGGAGTTTAATCCTAACCCTATACAATGTGTCTTACCTTCTAAAGTGTCTACTTCTTCTTCAGTTGGAGTTTAATCCTAACCCTATACAATGTGTCTTACCTTCTAAAGTGTCTACTTCTTCTTCAGTTGGAGTTTAATCCTAACCCTATACAATGTGTCTTACCTTCTAAAGTGTCTACTTCTTCTTCAGTTGGAGTTTAATCCTAACCCTATACAATGTGTCTTACCTTCTAAAGTGTCTACTTCTTCTTCAGTTGGAGTTTAATCCTAACCCTATACAATGTGTCTTACCTTCTAAAGTGTCTACTTCTTCTTCAGTTGGAGTTTAATCCTAACCCTATACAATGTGTCTTACCTTCTAAAGTGTCTACTTCTTCTTCAGTTGGAGTTTAATCCTAACCCTATACAATGTGTCTTACCTTCTAAAGTGTCTACTTCTTCTTCAGTTGGAGTTTAATCCTAACCCTATACAATGTGTCTTACCTTCTAAAGTGTCTACTTCTTCTTCAGTTGGAGTTTAATCCTAACCCTATACAATGTGTCTTACCTTCTAAAGTGTCTACTTCTTCTTCAGTTGGAGTTTAATCCTAACCCTATACAATGTGTCTTACCTTCTAAAGTGTCTACTTCTTCTTCAGTTGGAGTTTAATCCTAACCCTATACAATGTGTCTTACCTTCTAAAGTGTCTACTTCTTCTTCAGTTGGAGTTTAATCCTAACCCTATACAATGTGTCTTACCTTCTAAAGTGTCTACTTCTTCTTCAGTTGGAGTTTAATCCTAACCCTATACAATGTGTCTTACCTTCTAAAGTGTCTACTTCTTCTTCAGTTGGAGTTTAATCCTAACCCTATACAATGTGTCTTACCTTCTAAAGTGTCTACTTCTTCTTCAGTTGGAGTTTAATCCTAACCCTATACAATGTGTCTTACCTTCTAAAGTGTCTACTTCTTCTTCAGTTGGAGTTTAATCCTAACCCTATACAATGTGTCTTACCTTCTAAAGTGTCTACTTCTTCTTCAGTTGGAGTTTAATCCTAACCCTATACAATGTGTCTTACCTTCTAAAGTATCTACTTCTTCTTCAGTTGGAGTTTAATCCTAACCCTATACAATGTGTCTTACCTTCTAAAGTGTCTACTTCTTCTTCAGTTGGAGTTTAATCCTAACCCTATACAATGTGTCTTACCTTCTAAAGTGTCTACTTCTTCTTCAGTTGGAGTTTAATCCTAACCCTATACAATGTGTCTTACCTTCTAAAGTGTCTACTTCTTCTTCAGTTGGAGTTTAATCCTAACCCTATACAATGTGTCTTACCTTCTAAAGTGTCTACTTCTTCTTCAGTTGGAGTTTAATCCTAACCCTATACAATGTGTCTTACCTTCTAAAGTGTCTACTTCTTCTTCAGTTGGAGTTTAATCCTAACCCTATACAATGTGTCTTACCTTCTAAAGTGTCTACTTCTTCTTCAGTTGGAGTTTAATCCTAACCCTATACAATGTGTCTTACCTTCTAAAGTGTCTACTTCTTCTTCAGTTGGAGTTTAATCCTAACCCTATACAATGTGTCTTACCTTCTAAAGTGTCTACTTCTTCTTCAGTTGGAGTTTAATCCTAACCCTATACAATGTGTCTTACCTTCTAAAGTGTCTACTTCTTCTTCAGTTGGAGTTTAATCCTAACCCTATACAATGTGTCTTACCTTCTAAAGTGTCTACTTCTTCTTCAGTTGGAGTTTAATCCTAACCCTAGTCTTACCTTCTAAGTAGTCCTACTTCATCTTCAGTTGGAGTTTAATCCTAACCCATATACAATGTGTCTTACCTTCTAAAGTGTCTACTTCTTCTTCAGTTGGAGTTTAATCCTAACCCTATACAATGTGTCTTACCTTCTAAAGTGTCTACTTCTTCTTCAGTTGGAGTTTAATCCTAACCCTATAACAGTGACGAGTAGTCTTACCTTCTAAAGTGTCTACTTCTTCTTCAGTTGGAGTTTAATCCTAACCCTATACAATGTGTCTTACCTTCTAAAGTGTCTACTTCTTCTTCAGTTGGAGTTTAATCCTAACCCTATACAATGTGTCTTACCTTCTAAAGTGTCTACTTCTTCTTCAGTTGGAGTTTAATCCTAACCCTATACAATGTGTCTTACCTTCTAAAGTGTCTACTTCTTCTTCAGTTGGAGTTTAATCCTAACCCTATACAATGTGTCTTACCTTCTAAAGTGTCTACTTCTTCTTCAGTTGGAGTTTAATCCTAACCCTATACAATGTGTCTTACCTTCTAAAGTGTCTACTTCTTCTTCAGTTGGAGTTTAATCCTAACCCTATACAATGTGTCTTACCTTCTAAAGTGTCTACTTCTTCTTCAGTTGGAGTTTAATCCTAACCCTATACAATGTGTCTTACCTCTAAAGTGTCTACTTCTTCTTCAGTTGGAGTTTAATCCTAACCCTATACAATGTGTCTTACCTTCTAAAGTGTCTACTTCTTCTTCAGTTGGAGTTTAATCCTAACCCTATACAATGTGTCTTACCTTCTAAAGTGTCTACTTCTTCTTCAGTTGGAGTTTAATCCTAACCCTATACAATGTGTCTTACCTTCTAAAGTGTCTACTTCTTCTTCAGTTGGAGTTTAATCCTAACCCTATACAATGTGTCTTACCTTCTAAAGTGTCTACTTCTTCTTCAGTTGGAGTTTAATCCTAACCCTATACAATGTGTCTTATCTTCTAAAGTGTCTACTTCTTCTTCAGTTGGAGTTTAATCCTAACCCTATACATTGTGTCTTACCTTCTAAAGTGTCTACTTCTTCTTCAGTTGGAGTTTAATCCTAACCCTATACAATGTGTCTTACCTTCTAAAGTGTCTACTTCTTCTTCAGTTGGAGTTTAATCCTAACCCTATACAATGTGTCTTACCTTCTAAAGTGTCTACTTCTTCTTCAGTTGGAGTTTAATCCTAACCCTATACAATGTGTCTTACCTTCTAAAGTGTCTACTTCTTCTTCAGTTGGAGTTTAATCCTAACCCTATACAATGTGTCTTACCTTCTAAAGTGTCTACTTCTTCTTCAGTTGGAGTTTAATCCTAACCCTATACAATGTGTCTTACCTTCTAAAGTGTCTACTTCTTCTTCAGTTGGAGTTTAATCCTAACCCTATACAATGTGTCTTACCTTCTAAAGTGTCTACTTCTTCTTCAGTTGGAGTTTAATCCTAACCCTATACAATGTGTCTTACCTTCTAAAGTGTCTACTTCTTCTTCAGTTGGAGTTTAATCCTAACCCTATACAATGTGTCTTACCTTCTAAAGTGTCTACTTCTTCTTCAGTTGGAGTTTAATCCTAACCCTATACAATGTGTCTTACCTTCTAAAGTGTCTACTTCTTCTTCAGTTGGAGTTTAATCCTAACCCTATACAATGTGTCTTACCTTCTAAAGTGTCTACTTCTTCTTCAGTTGGAGTTTAATCCTAACCCTATACAATGTGTCTTACCTTCTAAAGTGTCTACTTCTTCTTCAGTTGGAGTTTAATCCTAACCCTATACAATGTGTCTTACCTTCTAAAGTGTCTACTTCTTCTTCAGTTGGAGTTTAATCCTAACCCTATACAATGTGTCTTACCTTCTAAAGTGTCTACTTCTTCTTCAGTTGGAGTTTAATCCTAACCCTATACAATGTGTCTTACCTTCTAAAGTGTCTACTTCTTCTTCAGTTGGAGTTTAATCCTAACCCTATACAATGTGTCTTACCTTCTAAAGTGTCTACTTCTTCTTCAGTTGGAGTTTAATCCTAACCCTATACAATGTGTCTTACCTTCTAAAGTGTCTACTTCTTCTTCAGTTGGAGTTTAATCCTAACCCTATACAATGTGTCTTACCTTCTAAAGTGTCTACTTCTTCTTCAGTTGGAGTTTAATCCTAACCCTATACAATGTGTCTTACCTTCTAAAGTGTCTACTTCTTCTTCAGTTGGAGTTTAATCCTAACCCTATACAATGTGTCTTACCTTCTAAAGTGTCTACTTCTTCTTCAGTTGGAGTTTAATCCTAACCCTATACAATGTGTCTTACCTTCTAAAGTGTCTACTTCTTCTTCAGTTGGAGTTTAATCCTAACCCTATACAATGTGTCTTACCTTCTAAAGTGTCTACTTCTTCTTCAGTTGGAGTTTAATCCTAACCCTATACAATGTGTCTTACCTTCTAAAGTGTCTACTTCTTCTTCAGTTGGAGTTTAATCCTAACCCTATACAATGTGTCTTACCTTCTAAAGTGTCTACTTCTTCTTCAGTTGGAGTTTAATCCTAACCCTATACAATGTGTCTTACCTTCTAAAGTGTCTACATCTTCTTCAGTTGGAGTTTAATCCTAACCCTATACAATGTGTCTTACCTTCTAAAGTATCTACTTCTTCTTCAGTTAGAGTTTAATCCTAACCCTATACATTGTGTCTTACCTTCTAAAGTGTCTACTTCTTCTTCAGTTAGAGTTTAATCCTAACCCTATACATTGTGTCTTACCTTCTAAAGTATCTACTTCTTCTTCAGTTGGAGTTTAATCCTAACCCTATACAATGTGTCTTACCTTCTAAAGTATCTACTTCTTCTTCAGTTAGAGTTTAATCCTAACCCTATACATTGTGTCTTACCTTCTAAAGTGTCTACTTCTTCTTCAGTTAGAGTTTAATCCTAACCCTATACAATGTGTCTTACCTTCTAAAGTGTCTACTTCTTCTTCAGTTGGAGTTTCATGATGTCCCTAGAAGACAAACAAATAGTACATGAATACAATGCACACAGAACAGTGAAATTACAAAAATTATTTTCATGTTAAATTATTTGGATTCTATCGAAACATCATAAAAAAACACTATTAATCACTTCAAAAACAGAATTTGAGAATTCTTATTGGTAGGAGTAAAATGACACAACTGACTGGATCAAAGCAATATTTAATGAAAATTAATTTTCATTTTAGAATCTTTTTCTTTGATATGTGAGGGCTGTCATCTTCAAACTTATCACAATTCAATATTTGATATTAATGTCAGTACATGTATTATGATAAAGCTTTCATTGTGTAGTTTCCATGGAAACATTAAGACGATTCGTTAATCAATCAATGTCTGGTTAATTTAGAGGATCCATACTGTTCCTTTTACCAATTAAAACAGAGCAATGCCTCTTCCCCGATTAATTTGGAGTACTGTTCCCTTGACTGGTTAATATGAAACAATGTCATGGACCATTGACCAGTTAATAGGAGCACTGTTCTCTTGACTGGTTAATTTAGAGCAGTCCTGTTCTCTTGACTGGTTAATTTAGAGCAGTCCCATTGAATGATTAACTTATGACACTGTACCACATTTCTCTATTTAATTTGGAGCACTGTCCCCTTTACTTTCACACTACTAAGTACATTGTCATAAAATATTAAATTTATTTGTACAAGCTTTAGAAACAGGTAGAAAAGCGATCCTGTAGCGAATTTTTCTGACATGTTTTGCAGCGAATGCAAATAAATTTCATATTTAATAACAATATACGTATACTGTGTTTATCCTGCAAAGACAAAAATTCCAAAACAACTGCCATATTGTCTGAAAAGAGCAGAAACAGGCATTGTTGTAATTTGTTCCAATGGTGTCCTCTATCACCTGCACTTATAAAGTTTTTTTACCATCTGCTCTACTTGAACCAGGTACCAGAAAAGCTATATTTAAGTCAGTGACTGTATAGAACAAAAATATATCTAGTAAATGCAATTTGACTGCTCAAATAGAATGAGTGCAGTGCAAAAGATAATAATTATTATTTAATACTAACATGATCATTTGATTGGTGAGGAGGTGCTGTATGGGAACCATAATACTGATAGTATGAGGTACTGTAGGGGTAATTATGACCATAATAGTGGCTGTAATGGACATCTCCTGTGACATCTGGAGGAAGAGGTCTGAAATAGATGTTAAAATTTAATGGCGTCTGTCATGAATATCTAACACATCAGAAGAAAGAAGTCTGAAACAAATATGTTAAAATAGGATTTTTGATCAATTTTTTATCCTGACCTTTTATGTTATCACATTTTCAAATCAGTGCAATCACACGTCATGCTTAAATATTTGATATTTTGAGCCAACCAGTCTTTGCTCCTACTCCTTAAGGCTGCATGCTTAGAGGAGAAGCAACAAATATCAATTTTATAGTCTTTGGTTTGACCCAACCAGGGCTCGAACCCACAATCTACCGCACTTGAGGCGAGCACGCTAACCATTATGCAACCGATGCGGTTGTTTTCAGATATGCTTAAAAACTAGAATCATCTAGATGTAAATGGGCTATGGGTTTAAAGAAGACCATATTGTTTGCGAGATAAAGCACCATCACTTTAATTTGTATCGGAGAGTAAAATATGAGTAATTATAGTAAAAACTGTTTAAATTGAACCAAATTTAGTAGATGGCTTAGACAGGTTTTCGGTTTTCTCAGGGTTCGGTTCAGCCAGGTTTCACTTTATTTATATCTGTATCACTTCTAATCATCATTATATTCTGCAATCCAATAAAATTCTAATTGATGGATTAAAACAACAATCAACAAATAATCAGATTACAATATACAGTTAGTACCTTTTAGGAGTAGCCAGGCTAACTCTGATTGGTCTTCGGCTAATTCCTGGAAAATGTTGCATTTCAATTAAAGCTCTTTGTTGATCGTTTTCTTCTGTAAATCTTATGAAGCCATATCCTTTACTTCGTCCTGACCCATCTGTCACAACTGAAAAAAAAGAGACAATTAAACAGATATTTATGAGAGAAAAAAACAAAAAAAAACACTCTAGAGTGAAACTCAATTTATCCATCAAATATTTTTGCTATTTGGTCAACACACCTCCATCAAATAGCTATATCCTCGGGGGAAAATTTCAAATTAACAATCAGAGTAAAAACTCAATCTTGGATACAGGACCATTGTACAGTTTATGTTGAATCATTTCTATACATTTTTTTATACATTTTTCCTTAGAGTATCATGATGAACTCTACCTTTCCCTGCTGGTAATCTTGAATTTCTGTTCCACAAACATAAACTTTATAAAGGACCATCAATATAACATTACTGACAAATCTTAATATCAAATGATTCAGTTGGTTCAGACATTTTTAAAAAACATTTTTCTACAGTGTTCTACGTTAATCTATTTTATGTGGTGAAGACCATTTTGTATTTCCGATCAACAAAAAAAACAAAACTTTTATTTCTCTACCACAAACCAATAAACAATCCAGACAAGTCTGCTTACAAGAAATGTTTCACAGGTCCCAGAGAAGAAGATGAAAGTGTAAAAAAAATCAAATTGTAGTATAAAAGACCTAATTTAAAGAAATGGCACACATAATCAGCATAATTTTTGCTCAATATTAAAAAAACCAATACAATATTAAAGGTATTTCAACTGATGAAACAGGTCCTTTTCTGAACTGTGTAAAATAATTACCTGCCTATTATGTTGAGCATGCTGTTCCCTGTACTTAACATAGTATAATACATGACTTACTTTTGACAGATCTACATGATCTGTATCTTTTAGCAAATGCCTGGTACAGTACATAGTCATCAACATCATCTGATAATTCTCCAACAAACAATGAAAACTCAGGGCTGTAATAATAAAATAGTCTCTTATCAAAAATCTTTCTGAATCTCATTTATCAGTATCATAGGCTTCCACAAGAAAACTCACAGAGGTAATAATAAAATACATAGTCTCTTATCAAAAATCAAACAGGAATCCTTACCGGATTGTGTTAGATCTTTATTTGCGAGCAATTAAAGATTTAATCGTGATTCTACAACATCTAACACACATTTTTTTTAATATATGACACTTAAATAGTTATATGTCATGAAATTTCCTGGTTATTACATATAGCTTTGAATCAAACATTAGAAAATTTGAATTGAATTGAATTGAAGAAAAGAGTGACTTGCAAAAAGAAACAAGGCGACCTTAATTTCGCTTTGTATTCGAGGGAGAGCGACTTCAGCCGGTATAGGGCGAGAATTTCGCCTACTTCGCATGGTTTGGTGAGCCCTGGATCATACTGAATATATACAAATGTAATACTTACAGTGGTATACTGTCTTTACCATAGCCAGCACTATTTAATTTGAATCTTCTCACCTGAAAACAGATATATTTATTAATAGAATCTTCTCGACTATAAATAAATATAGTTATTTATAGATTTTTCCTTCTGTTTCAAGTAGATTACTATAATTATAAACCAGAGATAAATAAATATTCCACATTTTAACATGACGTCCTTCTTTCGCTTTGTAAACAAACGAGAGATTTATTGATTGGGTATAATCTCATTAGCACATGCACCGGTGCACACATTTAAGCCAGGTAATAAAATAATTATTTACACTGTTGATAATGTTGTAATAACATCTATATTCACTGAAAATAATCCACATATCCAAAGCTAATAATATGCGACGTGCAATTAAATATACAATATTGGTGTATTGAAATTCTATTGATGGTAAATATAGAATTTATGTGACTCGGCACAAAACGGATGGAAAGACTCACTAAAAGCTCGTCTTTCCCCCGTTTCTAAGCCTCACCACATAAATTCTATTGTGAAAAGTGTTATTATGACAAGGGTGTGGCTTAAGAGCTGTATTAGGCTAATGTGAAAAGTGTTATTATGACACTGTCATAATAAAGCAACAGTTTATTTCAACCCATTTATTATGACAAAAAATAACCCAATTGCAGGATAAAACATACAAGCACAATATTATTGCTACGGATGCTCCATCAATACGACTGACTTTCCTGTCGTAAATGTATACGTGATTGACTATTCCGTCATAAAAGTACATGTTGATGAATTATCGTCTGCTCGAATTGGGCAGCATAAATTGTGTGCGACATTGTCTGCAAACGTAGACATAAATTACCATCTTCCAATCAAAATAAACTACCGTATTTGTACTGTTAGACATATCAGAATCTAAATAATTCATGGAAGCCAAAATGTGTTTTAACATGGGTTGGCGGATATTAGTAAATTTTATCCCTCGCCTCCAGCTCGGGATAAAATACTAATATTCCCTGACCCATGTTAAAACTCAAAACACATTCTGGCTTCCATGATTTATTTCTTAATTATAACGTTCACTTTTTACCAATGACTTTAAAATGTAATCGCTCACATGATTTTCAATTTGACTTCTGAAGCTTAAAGAAAATGGGGGTGTCACAAATAATTTTGAAAGTGGGGAAAGAACTTTTTTTGATGTGATTTTTTTTCTCATAATATGCTTGATCGGTATATATTGGCTGAAAAAATCAAAGAAAAACCTATATGATATGTTGAACTACTCAATGCCATCATACTGCAGTTTAAATTTGAGCTCATTTTGACTTACAATAGAGTAGCAATAGACACTTAAAGAAATTACTATTTTTGGTAACAGCAGCCATCTTGAATGGAGGGTGGAGTTGTCGGACATACTTTTGAAAGGGCACCACCCAAAGACCATCTCTGCCAAGTTCAGTGGTTTGCAAGGAGAAGATGGGAAAGTTTACGACATAGGCCAGAAGGACAAATGACAAACACCAAGTGATGGCAAAAGATACATGACCTTTGGTCAGATGAGCAAAAAGTCTTTATTACAGTGAAAGATGTAATTTTGTAGTGGCATCCTAAACAGGATGAAGGAGAATGTGTTTTTCCTACATCTAAGAAAAACATAGCAATATTTTTAATTAATTGGTACAAAATGGTCATAATTTACTTTCCCTTTACTATGACGTCTTACACATGATCATCATTTATATGATTTTACAGTAAGACAAGAAAAGAAATAAAATTAGCAGGAAATATTACAACTTACAAGACAATTTAATCATGTAGTGTTTAAATTATTTGTAATCCACTGTGAAAGGTAAAAATTTTAAAAAAATGGGAGAAAGTTCTATTGTACATACTGGATAAGTGTTTGGTAATACATACTGGATTTGAGTTTGGTAATACATACTGGATTAACATTTGGTAAATACATATATACTGGATTTAAGTTTGGTAATACATATATACTGGATTTAAGTTTGGTAATACATATATACTGGATTTAAGTTTGGTAATACATATATACTGGATTTTAGTTTGGTAATACATAAATAAAAAAATGCACTGGATACGTATTTTGTAATACATACTGGATTTGAGTTTGGTAATACATACAGGATTAACACTTGGTAATACATATATACTGGATTTGACTTTGGTAAAACATGTTCATTTACATCAATATCCTTTCTTACTATTACTAATGGATTAGTGTTTTGCAATACATACCCCGGTACTAGCTTAGTGCTTTGTAATAGATACTGGATTTGAGCTTTGCAATACATACTGGATTAGTGTTTGGTAATAGATACTGGATTAGTGTTTTGTAATAGATACTGGATTAGTGTTTGGTAATAGATACTGGATTGGTGTTTTGTAATACATACTAGATTAGTGTTTTGTAATACATACTAGATAAGTGTTTGATAATACATACTGGATTGGTGTTTTGTAATACATACTGGATTAGTGTTTTGTAATAGATACTGGATTAGTGTTTGGTAATACATACTGTATTAGTGCTTGGTAATACATACTGGATTGGTGTTTTGTAATACATACTGGATTAGTGTTTGGTAATACATACTGGATTAGTGTTTGGTAATACATACTGGATTGGTGTTTTGTAATACATACTGGATTAGTGTTTGGTAATACATACTGGATTGGTGTTTGGTAATACATATTGGATTGGTGTTTGGTAATACATACCGGATTGCTGTTTTGTAATACATACTGGATTAGTGTTTGGTAATACATACTGGATTAGTGTTTGGTAATACATACTGGATTGGTGTTTGGTAATACATACTGGATTAGTGTTTGGTAATGCATACTGGATTGGTGTTTTGCAATACATACTGGATTAGTGTTTTGTAATACATACTGGATTGATGTTTGGTAATACATACTGGATTAGTGTTTTGTAATACATACTGGATTGGTGTTTGGTAATACATACTGGATTAGTGTTTGGTAATACATATTGGATTGGTGTTTGGTAATACATACTGGATTGCTGTTTTGTAATACATACTGGATTAGTGTTTGGTAATACATACTGGATTGGTGTTTGGTAATACATACTGGATTAGTGTTTGGTAATGCATACTGGATTGGTGTTTTGCAATACATACTGGATTAGTGTTTTGTAATACATACTGGATTGATGTTTGGTAATACATACTGGATTAGTGTTTTGTAATACATACTGGATTGGTGTTTGGTAATACATACTGGATTAGTGTTTTGTAATACATACTGGATAGGTGTTTGGTAATACATACTGGATTAGTGTTTTGTAATACATACTGGATTGGTGTTTTGTAATACATACTGGATTGGTGTTTTGTAATACATACTGGATTAGTGTTTTGTAATACATACTGGATTAGTGTTTGGTAATACATACTGGATTAGTGTTTGGTAATACATACTGGATTGGTGTTTTGTAATACATACTGGATTCGTGTTTTGTAATACATACTGGATTATTGTTTGGTAATACATACTGGATTAGTGTTTTGTAATACATACTGGATTGGTGTTTGGTAATACATACTGGATTGGTGTTTTGTAATACATACTGGATTGGTGTTTTGTAATACATACTGGATTAGTGTTTGGTAATACATACTGGATTAGTGTTTTGTAATCCATACTGGTTTAGTGTTTTGTAATACATACTGGATTGGTGTTTGGTATGACTTTTCCATTTAATTTCAATAAGGCTTCTTGGGCTTTGTCCTTTTCTGTAAAATCCACAAAACAGTAACCTGCTGGTAAACTGAAAATGTGATAATAGTACATGTACGTTAAAACTGCTTAATCTCTAGTAAAGAATACATCTTATATTTTGTTCTTACTCAGTCAATATTATACAATTCTAAACTTTTGTAGAAGTGAATGTGAGTTTTTATTGACCTGTAAAATAATATTGACTGAAGCCTAAGGCTGATACTAAAGTATGAATGTTTCTAGTCATAATGTAATAATATAAAATACAATACTAGTACTGGTAAAATTGCTGATGATTTTTTTATTCTCCTTCAAATTGTTCTATTTTCCCCTTTTTATTAAGAATACAATTTGTATTCATTGATTGACTATTGCTTCACATCCAGTGAGCATTATTTCACCTATATTCAGTATGAGAATAAGTTTAAACAATACAATAAACTATATAGAAATGAGGTAGGAATGGGTCAAACTGGGCAACAACTTTTGACTGACACTGGGAAAGTATGTAGATTTGGGCAAGGGTGACAAATTTAGTCTCTTGTATACATCTACAATGCACCTACTCTTTTTCTAAATCTACAAAAGGGGTCTTAAATATGCATGCAGCATGGTACTCTCCAAGCAAATTACCTACACGGTTCATGGTCAGGCTTTCGTTATTATAACCCGACAACCCCCATTGAGGGAACTCCCCCCCCCCCCCCCTATCTGCCATCTGGGTATGTGTTGAGCAGCTATGTGGTTTTAGTGCTGAGAATCTTACCCGGAATGAACAATTTTTAAATTAGGCATAGAAATTGTTTTGGCGATAAAAATATTGTTCTAAAAACAATATAAATATCACTTTCTGCTCGTTTATTTTGATATCAAAATCCTACCCTGTTGCTTTGTTCTTTATAATCTTCAATGATCTGATGGTAATACCCATATTAAGGAAGGCAGTTGTAATGAAGTCATCATCCCATGTTGGTTCTAACTGAAAAACAGGTAACAGTCAATATTTGTCAATAAGGATTATATACTATATTATTCAGGTTATATCATTATCATTATTCCATGGGTCAATCAATATATAAAATTAATACCTCAACGAAAGGAAATACTCCATAGAGGTCTCCAAGAAATATATGAAAGCTTATGAACTTACATGTAAAAATCTTTGGACTTCCCACTCATTGGAGAAAAATAGTATCTTCAACAAAGCAAAATCCTTTTACGGTACATGTATATACTGATGTTTCTCCAGCTTTCCTTTTTATACATGTATTATCATCACTGGGGGAAAGCGGCTGTTCGTAACTTAAGTTATGTACCGCCCCAACATGGCAGATGGTGACACCGGTAAGTTTTAATTTATCTCAAATACTATAAATCAATAGCATTTCTGGTTGGTAAAAATGATCGATTTTCTGTATATTATCTAGCACAACACAAATATTATACGTTCGTGAGAACAAATGACGAAATAATGGTTTAAAATGACGAAGATGTACGTAACTTCAATCGGAAAAATTCAGACGTCCGTAACTTATTTTACGGCCGTACGTAACTTGCTAATGATTTATTTGGACTAAACATAGTGTGTTTATATAATTATATAAATGAGTTTTCTCTATATTTCACCTTTTTCGGGACACCACGTGAAATGACGCAAAACATGTACACTCTAATAGTTGATATGAATGTTCCCCCCTTCGACTTGAATTTAGTGTGATCATTTCACTTGTTTACCATGTTTACATAGAAAATATTTATTTTTGTCAAGTATTTAATAAATTATTATTATTATCTTTGATATGGTGTTGACACTAAAATTTAAAATTAGTCATATGGTTTTGAAGTTGAGAATTTTATATCATACCTTTGAAAGCAGACGTCCTGCCAATAGGACTACTCTCTAAATTTGCCACGAGTCCTTTTGAAGTGCAAAAAGCGGTTTATTTCTTCTACCGACTGAAAACGAGATAAAACACTGCATGCTTTTAGGCTTTACGTTTTACTTCAGATAAAGACGCAAACAGCATGGAAACTCTTGCTGTGGTAAGTATGACGCTGTCCGGTAAGGTCGTTCACCTAGGACTTAAACTTATTTAATAATATTAATGTTACGAACAGCCACCACATATAACATTTCAAGTTACGAACGTCTATTGCCAAAGTTACGTGCATCTTCGTGATATTTTTAAAGTCATTTTAAACCATTATTTCGTCATTTGTTCTCACGAACGTATAATATTTGTGTCACCATCCGCCATGTTGGGCGGTACATGTACATAACTTAAGTTACGAAAGCCGCTTTCCCCCAGTGATCATACTGGGATACAGGATTCGAACTCGCAACTTTAGTGGTAATAGACACTGCTTGCACAGGTAGTTGTAACAAATATACAGTCAATATATTTTTTTTAACTTTTTTGGGGGATGGAATGCAAAGGTCCCTTGAGTGAGAAACTGCAAATATTCATATACGTCTGTACAAGAAAAACCGCATTGGTGGTGTAATGGTTAGCATACTCGCTTTGAGTGTGGTAGATCGTGGGTTCGAGCCCCGGTTGGGTCAAACCAAAGACTATAAAATTGGTATTTGTTGCTTCTGCGCTAAGCACGCAGCATTAAGAAGTAAGAGCAAAGACTGGTTGGCTCGGAATCAGAATAATGTGTCCGAGTGGAGCAACATGTTGTTTCAGTGAGCTAGCACTATAAAAATCCAAATCAGTGCGTTGGTCTAGAACAAAGGGGACCTCATCATCATCTCATTGAAAATTTATTGTCCTCGTCATGATATATATTGTAGCTGAAAAATTGCTGAGTTGGCATTAAACAACAATCACTCACTCACTCCCCCTGTACAAGAACAGCACCCTAAGCTGTATCTTTATAATGTTAGCTCACACCAGTGAGAAACAGTAGTGGAAATGTCAGGGAATATAATTTTGGCTTTTAGTCTTATCAGTCTCAATCTCCTTAATGCTATAGCAGAGCACTAAGTATCAATGTTACAGTGAGTCTTCAGTTTGAAAATCCGTGATGTTCATTGAAGAGTCCAAGGAATTCCGAATGCAAACTGGCACACATTTATGGTAAGAATAAAGGAAAGGTTTTTATTTCATGTGTATTATATACAAATGGATATGTGAACATAAATGAATGAATGCCCTTTCAATTTTAACAGTTGTCATTAAATAATTTACACTAGAAAGGTTATTATGATGTCGTTCGAAATTGTATCCGGATCTAGGTCACAGAGTGACTAGAACGGGGTCATGAAAATCTGTTTAAAACCCGTAACAATGCATTGAATAATATATATGGGCTATGATTCAAAAGGAATATTGGTGTTTAATCTGAAATATGAACATGCAATCAGCTTCATCAATTTGGTCAAATTTATTATCAAATGTCAATATCATCAAAATTGTTCGTAATTGCGTCCGTTGAGGCTAACGTGTACGGATCATCGTATTATTGAAATCTTGGGACTTCGTCCTTCAAACAGGTTGCCTGTCTCATATTAATTTCAAATGGGGCCGAAACGACTTGGGCCGGAACGACCTGAAACCAAGTGAATAGCCTCCCTTTCACAATAAATTCAAAATTAATCTTACTTAAATAGCAAACACGAAATTTTCAATGAATTTCGCTGAAATATTGTTATTTTTGTAAATTGATCTTACATCTCCCATCCATAGAGTTGGAGTAGTGCAAATAACTGCCATTTTGCACACAAAGACTTTTGTGCTGCTATCACATTGTTTACATCTGCCAACCGGAAATCATTGTTTTAAATGACAAAACAGATATGGATCAGGTACGACACTCTTTACGGATGTAAAATAAATATTATAAGAATAACTTTGTAGACAGTTTATTCTTTTTTACACATCTTATCATTTTATTTTTATCTATACAAATCGATAATCTCAATTTATTAATTTATTATATTATTTATTATGAATTTATTTCTCGAGTATTCTTTCTCTGAACACGGAACGTATCATATACACCGGAACGATTTTGAGTGTTAACACACATACACATAAAGTGATGACGTTTCATCAAGGATCACACGTGTTGTAGGATGGAGATTGTAGTAGGGACATACGAAGAAGTTTTACTTGGCTACAGACTAGTCAAATTAGGACAGGTTGTCAATAGTTATTTGTTTTACATTTAATAAGCACCGACCATATGTAAGGTGTTCCAAATTTCTCAAGAAGTAAATGATTGCTTAATTAGACGTTGAAACAGAAAGGGACGGCAACTGTAAAGGGTTCATTCAACCTATGCCAACATTTTAAAAAATATATATAAAAAGGTAAGAAAGAGTGTTGGCATAGGTTGAATAGGTTAATTGTTATATACACATGACTAGTCATGTTTAATTAGTGTAAAATCGGGGGAGATGCCAATGTACTCAAGTCCACAATTAATTTTTATTGAATAGTAAGTAGAAAGTAAGTATTTAAAATCATATTTTATGGAAATAACAAACAAAAAATCAGTATATCAGCACATATATTTAATATCAAACTTTATAAAAAATAATTAGGATATTATCATAAGCACATATATTTTAACATCAATCATTATGAAAATAAAATAGGATATTATAAACATATATATTTTTATATCATACATCATGAAAATAAATTAGGATATTACAAGCACAGATATTTTTTTTTTATCATACTTCATGAAAATAAATTAAAGATATTATAGGCATAGATATTTTTTTTATCGCACTTTATCAAAATAACCAAAAACAATCAGTATACACAATCGCATTACAAATTGCTAAAAATACAATTGTCTTATATTTTGAATAACAATGTTCGATTTAAAAATCATAGAGATTATGATATTGATAATTCTAAATTTATAAATAAATATTATTAAAAACTTTTCAATTTAGATTTTAAGAAAATTGCTTAATTGCATGAGTATCATATAATATTTTAAATTCATACGTTTTAGAAAGATGGTTTATTTAAATTATTCTAAAATTTTATATTTTCATCTTTTTTATTTACAGATTTTTGTGTAATTTTACCAGATTTTTATTTTATATATAATTTTTTTATAAAAGTTTAATTATTTTTTTTCAAGTTATTAAATTTTAACAGACTTATTCTTATATCTTTAGATTCTTTTTTGTTTTTGTTTTTTTAATAATTGTTTATTTAAATTATTCAAAAATTTTATATTTTCATCTTTTTTATTTACAGATTTTTTTGTAATTTTACCAGATTTTTATTTTATATATATATTTTTATGAAAGTTTAATTTTTTTTTTTTCAAGTTATTAAATTTTAACAGACTTATTCTTATATTTTTAGATTGTTTTTTTATTTTGCTTTGTTTTTTTTAAATAATAAATCTCACTTTTGAGACCTGCATTTCCAAATTTACTTACCTGTATTGTAAATGTCATTAATTGCTATATAAACACATGTAATATAATGTTTGTTGGCATACCTTGAATATGATATTTCAAAATGTTGGCATAGGTTGAAGACACCCTGTAAAGATAGATACGATAACGTAACCCTCAGTCCGCTTTTGCTCCCAGCGAGGGTTACGAATCGGCCCCATTCAACGTATGGGAGCAGCGCCCGGAGTGATTCACACCGGGTGGTTTTTTGTCCTAATTCCGTTGTAAGTGGTTGGAAAAATTAACGGGGGTGAAAGATAAATATATTTAGGTAAACCTTGAGGTGTTAAGTAAACGCTGCATCAATCCATGGTAGACTTGTATCCATCTGAAAATTTTAATGCATGAAATCTTCTTTCTGTCCGACATTTTGTTTACAAGTTGCTATTTCACATGCACTTGCCTCGTTTTGCAGATATCCTTATTTGGATCAATCGTAGTAAAACATCATACTTATTCATAGTAAAGTTTTTCATATTTGGCATTCAGATCCATATATGGATAGGCTCCGCCCATCAATAGAGTATACGTAAGGTGCCATGGCGGACAAGAAACAATTTTCAAATACTAAATTGATCGTGAAGGTAGAAACAGGTATTGTAACACTTATTTCGTATCGCCATTACTTAAAAATTGTAGGGAATAATAAGTTATGACCAGATATGCAAAAAGAAAGTTGAAATATTCACTTAACAAAAAAATTATTTTGCTCCCATACGTTGAATGGGACCGATTCGTAACCCTAACTGGAGCACAAGCGGAATGAGGGTTACGTTGTCGTATCTACTGTAAAGAGTAAAGTGCTGAGTCTGAGAGTGAGACTGTACTGACTGTAGCAGTAACCACTGATCAACAGAATTGATTGAATACAGATATTAGATATAGCCCACAAAAGAAAACCTGGAAAACATACCAAACAAGGGCAGATCACCATATCCAAATATGCCTAAAATACAGGTCACAGAACAAGGTGTACATTAGTCCGAGATTCCTCTGCGGTCCGACAGCTTTTATGGACTTGCTGTAGCCGTGGGACAACAGAGAGCTCCACATAGGGAAAACAGCGGATTTGCCCTCCAACTCTGGGTCAGCACATTTCCATGTTTCGTGGCTATTTTATTTTATTTTCTATCAGACACCCTTATATAAATCGCTTCACCAATCATTTTTCTATTCATTCATAACCATCTTACCCTCAGAAAGTGGTGTTACACTCCATTACAGCACAATTTTCCCTTAGACCCTATGATTTCGTCATTTCACATCCATTTTGGAACATTTGCCACGTGACTTGGAAAAAACTACGATTACCGCAATGTATCATGGGAGATGATTTGCATATAAACAAACAAACAAATATTTTTATTGCCAATCATAGCCGTCTGTTAAGGCAGAACAATTAACATAAAATTTAATACAGTTGATTATATTGATTGGTAATGATTTTAACAGCAATAGTGAATTACAGATAACCATAAGAAAAAAAAAAATGATGTAGTATCTTGTCCAAAAAAAACCCACCTGCTCTTTCCAAAGCCTGTTTTCAAAAAGGGCGACAAAAATACACCATCAAATTACCGGCCAGGTTCACTCACCTGTATCCTCTGTAAAATTTTGGAACATATTATACAATGAAGCATCATGAAACATCTTGACACTCATAAAATTCTCACAGATTAACAACATGGTTTCAGAGCTAAAAGATCTTGTGAGACTCAACTTATTTTAACTTTGGAAGATATTCTAAAAACTACATCAAAAGGAAAACAAATAGATATTGCACTACTTGACTTCAGTAAAGCTTTCGATAAAGATGATTGCCTCCTATATAAAGAAATTAACAATATCTCTGATGGACAAGATTTGCAAAATGATCTAAAGGCACTTGAGTCTTGGGAAAATGAATGGCAAATGTCCTTTAACACAGACAAATGTTTCATCATTGCTACAGGAACAAAAAACACAAAAATCAATTATGAATACAAAATACATAACCAATATTTAGAAAAAGTACCACACAGTAAATACCTAGGTGTTACACTCAGCAAAGACCTCTCTTGGAAACCGCACATAAATAACATCACTAAAAAGTCAAATAAAACATTGGGTTTCCTCAGAAGGAATTTATATAGCTGTACACAAAAAGTGAAAGAAAAAGCATTTACAACACTAGTAACACCATCACTAGATTATGCATCATCATGCTGGGATCCACACATTAAAGAACATATAGAAGAAGTAGAAAAGGTACAAAGGAGGGGTGCTCGTTTTGTCTTCAACAACTACAAATCGAGAGAACCAGGATGTGTTACCAACCTGCTCAACACACTCCAGTGGGAACCCCTGGCACACAGAAGAGCTAAGGCTAGAGTCACCATGTTATATAAGATCAGAAGCAATCTTGTAGATATTACACCAGAGCAATGTCTCACAGGTGGTGACTAAAGAACCAGGGGGAACACAATATACAAAATTATAAGTGCAAAGAACAACATCTACAAATTTTCATTTTTCCCTAGAACCATCATAACCTGGAATTACCTACCAGTAACTGTAGCCCTAACTCCTGACCTATATAGCTTTAGGTCAGGATTGGAGGGAGTTCAGTTCCCACCACATTGTATGTAAAAGACACCTACACCTCAGCAATGTATATATGTTATTAAATATTCTTTTTTTCTTTTTGTTCTAATACTTCATTTACTTTATTAATTTTCGCAATACATCTTTAAAGTCTCCACGCCAAAGCAATTGCACTCGATGTTTCAAGCTCTGCTTTGTATCCGGAAGAAGAAGAAGAAGCCCTTTATTGTAAAATATTATACAATAACAAGTGCCTGCAGTTCCATTAATTAAACATGCAGTGAGGGATCTAATCTCGTTGATTAGGATTCCGAAGAAATTTCTGTCTGTATCTTCATTCTAATCTCGTTTCAAGGCCTATCAAAGGTATTCTGGAAATTTAAAATTTGATTCCCCCCGGTGCATTCCGATGGATATTTTGGCATGAACAAATTGTGTCAGATCAAGTGCAGGTAAGATTTCATATATATAGACAGTCACATATTTTCTAGTTTAAATCTGCAAAAATATTGATATTTCCTTACCATTTACAGCGTCTATCAGATAAAATAATCCAACATCCACTTCGAACTGTCCGCCATTTTAGTGAACTCATGAACTACACCACATGATCAATATTTTTGC
Organism: Bathymodiolus septemdierum; assembly: GCA_963383655.1. NCBI lineage: Eukaryota > Metazoa > Mollusca > Bivalvia > Mytilida > Modiolidae > Bathymodiolus > Bathymodiolus septemdierum. The sequence continues at coordinate 130,682,291 of OY726518.1, forward strand.
AGCTTTGAACCAGAAAATATGTCTATGCAATGTACATGTATATGAAATCTTACCTGCACTTGATCTGACACAATCCGTCTATGCCAAAATATCCATCAGAATGCACTGGGGGGTCACATTTTAAATTTCCAGAATACCTTTGATAGGCCTTGAAATGAGATTAGGATGAAGATACAGACAGAAATTTCTTCGGAATCCTAATCTCAACGAGATTATGAGGGACCATATTAAAAGGCTGGTCCGAAACTGATACTGCTATTCACAGGTAGTCTTGACATACTGCTCAAATATAAACCAGCATGAAGTCTGACAATTTGAACCCTGTAAGCAAAATATTTATCATCTTCCCTAAAGGAGTTCGATACCAATTGATGCTTCGAGGATGCATGTTGTATAAAGAAAAATGTCAATTTATCCACAAATTTTAAAAGGGGGAAACATTAAAAATCTAAATAATCTACACTCAACAATGGCCTGCTATGACAGCTAGCTATTGAGCATGAGCTAAAAATGGAATACCATTAAAATTTACATAAAGTTGACCAGTGTTTTATATTGTTATTGTTTCAGTGACATTACATTTAAAAAGATATGTTAGGACAAGCATGGATGTATGATGGAATTGTAGCTTTTCTTTGTCATGTTGTCCTGAAAAAGATGTTAGTAAATCTGTCAATTTTTTTCTTCTCTAGAAATGGAAGTTTGAACAAAGTTTTACAGATAATACTCATACAGGATGTATCAAAACTGCAACTATATCGAGTAAAGGGGTACTGGCCTCAGGAGGGACAGATGAGACCATCAAATTATTTAATCTAAAGAAGCGATCAGAACTGGGATCTCTTGTCCATCACTCAGGTTAGATGATATAATTGCTAGTCTGCTAACATGGTTCATTTGAAACTTTATATAAATTTTTCAGACAAAAACTCCTTTAAAGATTTGTAGACCTGTCTTTGATATCATAGGCTATCAATGTTTTCTGCAAGAACCAGCTGCTTGCCAATTTGACCACTTCAAGTGCCCAAACGGCTGCTTAAAATTTTCTGAACTATAATTAACATATCTAGGAGTGTTATATGTGCTGTTTTAGATGAATTGTGCACAAGATAAAGAAATAATATTGAATTTAAAATTTGAAACCTTATCAACAATTTGGATTTTATAGTTATTTATATCAATATTGTTTAGTTTTAATATAAAGATCATTAGAATCAAGCTACATAAAAATCGCTTCCATAGTATTAATGATAAGTTTCAATCGACAAGATTTGTTAAAACATTAACATATGATAATCAGGACTGGGTTATGGTTACAAACATTTCTAAAGTACAGTCTTAAAATTAAAATACAGGATGACCCCCACCAAAAATAACACCCATATACTTGATAAAACTTTTAATAATCATGCTATCACTTTGATATTTCACGTTTGTGAAGACGATTTAATGCATAAGGCAATCATTTGTTATCTTTGTTTCAGGATTGATTATGGGACTAGAATTTTATAAAGGCAATCATTTGTTATCTTTGTTTCAGGATTGATTATGGGACTAGAATTTTATAAAGGCAATCATTTGTTATCTTTGTTTCAGGATTGATTATGGGGCTAGAATTTTATAAAGGCAATCATTTGTTATCTTTGTTTCAGGATTGATTATGGGTCATTTGTTATCTTTGTTTCAGGATTGATTATGGGTCATTTGTTATTTTTGTTTCAGGATCGATTATGGGACTAGAATTTTATAAAGGCAATCATTTGTTATTTTTGTTTCAGGATTGATTATGGGGCTAGAATTTTATAAAGGCAATCATTTGTTATTTTTGATTCAGGATTGATTATGGGGCTAGAATTTTATAAAGGCAATCATTTGTTATTTTTGTTTCAGGATCGATTATGGGACTAGAATTTTATAAAGGCAATCATTTGTTATTTTTGATTCAGGATTGATTATGGGGCTAGAATTTTATAAAGGCAATCATTTGTTATTTTTGTTTCAGGATTGATTATGGGGCTAGAATTTTATAAAGGCAATCATTTGTTATCTTTGTTTCAGGATTGATTATGGGACTAGAATTTTATAAAGGCAATCATTTGTTATTTTTGATTCAGGATTGATTATGGGGCTAGAATTTTATAAAGGCAATCATTTGTTATTTTTGTTTCAGGATTGATTATGGGGCTAGAATTTTATAAAGGCAATCATTTGTTATCTTTGTTTCAGGATTGATTAAGGGACTAGAATTTTATAAAGGCAATTATTTGTTATTTTTGATTCAGGATCGATTATGGGGCTAGAATTTTATAAAGGCAATCATTTGTTATTTTTGTTTCAGGATCGATTATGGGACTAGAATTTTATAAAGGCAATCATTTGTTATCTTTGTTTCAGGATTGATTATGGGACTAGAATTTTATAAAGGCAATCATTTGTTATTTTTGTTTCAGGATTGATTATGGGGCTAGAATTTTATAAAGGCAATCATTTGTTATTTTTGTTTCAGGATCGATTATGGGACTAGAATTTTATAAAGGCAATCATTTGTTATTTTTGTTTCAGGATTGATTATGGGGCTAGAATTTTATAAAGGCAATCATTTGTTATTTTTGTTTCAGGATCGATTATGGGACTAGAATTTTATAAAGGCAATCATTTGTTATCTTTGTTTCAGGATCGATTATGGGGCTAGAATTTTATAAAGGCAATCATTTGTTATTTTTGTTTCAGGATTGATTATGGGGCTAGAATTTTATAAAGGCAATCATTTGTTATTTTTGTTTCAGGATTGATTATGAGACTAGAATTTTATAAAGGCAATCATTTGTTATTTTTGTTTCAGGATTGATTATGAGACTAGAATTTTATAAAGGCAATCATTTGTTATCTTTGTTTCAGGATTGATTATGAGACTAGAATTTTATAAAGGCAATCATTTGTTATTTTTGTTTCAGGATAGATTATGGGGCTAGAATTTTATAAAGGCAATCATTTGTTATCTTTGTTTCAGGATTGATTATGAGACTAGAATTTTATAAAGGCAGTCATTTGTTATTTTTGTTTCAGGATTGATTATGGGGCTAGAATTTTATAAAGGCAATCATTTGTTATTTTTATTTCAGGATTGATTATGGGACTAGAATTTTATAAAGGCAATCATTTGTTATTTTTGTTTCAGGATCGATTATGGGACTAGAATTTTATAAAGGCAATCATTTGTTATTTTTGTTTCAGGATTGATTATGGGGCTAGAATTTTATAAAGGCAATCATTTGTTATTTTTGTTTCAGGATTGATTATGGGACTAGAATTTTATAAAGGCAATCATTTGTTATCTTTGTTTCAGGATCGATTATGGGGCTAGAATTTTATAAAGGCAATCATTTGTTATTTTTGTTTCAGGATTGATTATGAGACTAGAATTTTATAAAGGCAATCATTTGTTATTTTTGTTTCAGGATTGATTATGAGACTAGAATTTTATAAAGGCAATCATTTGTTATTTTTGTTTCAGGATTGATTATGAGACTAGAATTTTATAAAGGCAATCATTTGTTATCTTTGTTTCAGGATTGATTATGAGACTAGAATTTTATAAAGGCAATCATTTGTTATTTTTGTTTCAGGATTGATTATGGGGCTAGAATTTTATAAAGGCAATCATTTGTTATCTTTGTTTCAGGATTGATTATGAGACTAGAATTTTATAAAGGCAGTCATTTGTTATTTTTGTTTCAGGATTGATTATGGGGCTAGAATTTTATAAAGGCAATCATTTGTTATTTTTATTTCAGGATTGATTATGGGACTAGAATTTTATAAAGGCAATCATTTGTTATTTTTGTTTCAGGATCGATTATGGGACTAGAATTTTATAAAGGCAATCATTTGTAATTTTTGTTTCAGGATTGATTATGGGGCTAGAATTTTATAAAGGCAATCATTTGTTATTTTTGATTCTGGATCGATTATGGGGCTAGAATTTTATAAAGGCAATCATTTGTTATTTTTGTTTCAGGATCGATTATGGGACTAGAATTTTATAAAGGCAAACATTTGTTATCTTTGTTTCAGGATTAATTATGGGGCTAGAATTTTACAAAGGCAATCATTTGTTATTTTTGTTTCAGGATTGATTATGAGACTAGAATTTTATAAAGGCAATCATTTGTTATCTTTGTTTCAGGATTGATTATGAGACTAGAATTTTATAAAGGCAATCATTTGTTATTTTTGTTTCAGGATTGATTATGAGACTAGAATTTTATAAAGGCAATCATTTGTTATTTTTGTTTCAGGATTGATTATGAGACTAGAATTTTATAAAGGCAATCATTTGTTATCTTTGTTTCAGGATTGATTATGAGACTAGAATTTTATAAAGGCAATCATTTGTTATTTTTGTTTCAGGATTGATTATGAGACTAGAATTTTATAAAGGCAATCATTTGTTATTTTTGTTTCAGGATTGATTATGGGACTAGAATTTTATAAAGGCAATCATTTGTTATTTTTGTTTCAGGATTGATTATGAGACTAGAATTTTATAAAGGCAATCATTTGTTATCTTTGTTTCAGGATTGATTATGAGACTAGAATTTTATAAAGGCAATCATTTGTTATTTTTGTTTCAGGATTGATTATGAGACTAGAATTTTATAAAGGCAATCATTTGTTATCTTTGTTTCAGGATTGATTATGAGATTAGAATTTTATAAAGGCAATCATTTGTTATTTTCGTTTCAGGATTGATTATGGGGCTAGAATTTTATAAAGGCAATCATTTGTTATTTTTGTTTCAGGATTGATTATGAGACTAGAATTTTATAAAGGCAATCATTTGTTATTTTTGTTTCAGGATTGATTATGAGACTAGAATTTTATAAAGGCAATCATTTGTTATCTTTGTTTCAGGATTGATTATGAGACTAGAATTTTATAAAGGCAATCATTTGTTATTTTTGTTTCAGGATTGATTATGGGGCTAGAATTTTATAAAGGCAATCATTTGTTATCTTTGTTTCAGGATTGATTATGAGACTAGAATTTTATAAAGGCAGTCATTTGTTATTTTTGTTTCAGGATTGATTATGGGGCTAGAATTTTATAAAGGCAATCATTTATTATTTTTGTTTCAGGATTGATTATGGGGCTAGAATTTTATAAAGGCAATCATTTGTTATTTTTGTTTCAGGATCGATTATGGGACTAGAATTTTATAAAGGCAATCATTTGTTATCTTTGTTTCAGGATTGATTATGGGGCTAGAATTTTATAAAGGCAATCATTTGTTATTTTTGTTTCAGGATTGATTATGGGGCTAGAATTTTATAAAGGCAATCATTTGTTATTTTTGTTTCAGGATTGATTATGGGGCTAGAATTTTATAAAGGCAATCATTTGTTATTTTTGTTTCATGATTGATTATGGGACTAGAATTTTATAAAGGCAATCATTTGTTATTTTTGTTTCAGGATTGATTATGGGACTAGAATTTTATAAAGGCAATCATTTGTTTTTTTTGTTTCAGGATCGATTATGGGACTAGAATTTTATAAAGGCAATCATTTGTTATCTTTGTTTCAGGATCGATTATGGGACTAGAATTTTATAAAGGCAATCATTTGTTATCTTTGTTTCAGGATTGATTATGGGGCTAGAATTTTATAAAGGCAATCATTTGTTATTTTTGTTTCAGGATTGATTATGGGGCTAGAATTTTATAAAGGCAATCATTTGTTATTTTTGTTTCATGATTGATTATGGGACTAGAATTTTATAAAGGCAATCATTTGTTATTTTTGTTTCAGGATTGATTATGGGACTAGAATTTTATAAAGGCAATCATTTGTTATTTTTGTTTCAGGATCGATTATGGGACTAGAATTTTATAAAGGCAATCATTTGTTATCTTTGTTTCAGGATCGATTATGGGACTAGAATTTTATAAAGGCAATCATTTGTTTAGTGTTAGTGAAGATGGTTCTGTTGGGATCTGGAAGTATTACACATGGGAATGTCTCAAAACTCTTAGAGGACATAAGTAAGTGGAGAAAACTTTGAATCTTACAACATTTAAGATACTTTAGTAAGTAGATAATAGATCTGAATTGTTGTCTCAAAACAGTCATAAAAAAAAACATATGGAAATAAGTACAAGTTGAAAATGGAACCTACAAAAATTATACTGAGCATAATTTTGTTTGATATTCTTTAATAAAAATGAACCATGCTTCATACAAATGAATAAAGTGCACCCACATATGAGCAGTCCATGAATGCTACCATGATCTTGACTGTTTTTATATTTCTAAATACAAGATTACATGAACAATTACTTGATGAACTGATAAAGATCTTAAACAGAAAAGCTGTTATCACTTTTAAGGCCACTTACCAATATTAATGGCATGCCTGGTGATGGTATTGTATGAGGTAAATAATAGATAAACACAGTGATCTACTTGTAACAGCCTCAATTGTCTTGATATCCTTTCACCAGTGAGGTATAGTATCACACTTAACTTACAAGGTGTGACTTACAGCCTCAATGGTCTGAAAGAATAGTATTTGTAATATACAAGCACATCTCATGAGCTACGTGTGAAGCAATTCCTCACTCACGTGACCAATGTAGCTCATGACTTGTAAAAACCTCAATTTGTCTATTACATGTACCGGTATAATTACTATCCTTTTACCTGTGAGGTATATCTCAAACCTAGCTCACATGATGTGTTTGACTTGTAACAGCCTCAATTGTCTGCTATAATTCATATCCCTTTACCAATGAGGTGTATTCTCACACCTAGCTCATGGAGTGTGCTTGACTTTAAGTAAGAAAGCTATAAACAAGATACTTACTGCTGCTTTGTGAACTTCTCCTCATGGAGTGTGCTTGACTTTAAGTAAGAAAGCTATAAACAAGATACTTACTGCTGCTCTGTGAACTTCTCCTCATGGAGTGTGCTTGACTTTAAGTAAGAAAGCTATAAACAAGATACTTACTGCTGCTCTGTGAACTTCTCCTCATGGAGTGTGCTTGACTTTAAGTAAGAAAGCTATAAACAAGATACTTACTGCTGCTCTGTGAACTTCTCCTCATGGAGTGTGCTTGACTTTAAGTAAGAAAGCTATAAACAAGATACTTACTGCTGCTCTGTGAACTTCTCCTCATGGAGTGTGCTTGACTTTAAGTAAGAAAGCTATAAACAAGATACTTACTGCTGCTCTGTGAACTTCTCCTCATGGAGTGTGCTTGACTTTAAGTAAGAAAGCTATAAACAAGATACTTACTGCTGCTCTGTGAACTTCTCATGGAGTGTGCTTGACTTTAAGTAAGAAAGCTATAAACAAGATACTTACTGCTGCTTTGTGAACTTCTCCTCATGGAGTGTGCTTGACTTTAAGTAAGAAAGCTATAAACAAGATACTTACTGCTGCTCTGTGAACTTCTCCTCATGGAGTGTGCTTGACTTTAAGTAAGAAAGCTATAAACAAGATACTTACTGCTGCTCTGTGAACTTCTCCTCATGGAGTGTGCTTGACTTTAAGTAAGAAAGCTATAAACAAGATACTTACTGCTGCTTTGTGAACTTCTCCTCATGGAGTGTGCTTGACTTTAAGTAAGAAAGCTATAAACAAGATACTTACTGCTGCTCTGTGAACTTCTCCTCATGGAGTGTGCTTGACTTTAAGTAAGAAAGCTATAAACAAGATACTTACTGCTGCTCTGTGAACTTCTCCTCATGGAGTGTGCTTGACTTTAAGTAAGAAAGCTATAAACAAGATACTTACTGCTGCTCTGTGAACTTCTCCTCGTGGAGTGTGCTTGACTTTAAGTCAGAAAGCTATGAACAAGATACTTACTGCTGCTCTGTGAACTTCTCCTCATGGAGTGTGCTTGACTTTAGTAAGAAAGCTATAAACAAGATACTTACTGCTGCTCTGTGAACTTCTCCTCATGGAGTGTGCTTGACTTTAAGTCAGAAAGCTATAAACAAGATACTTACTGCTGCTCTGTGAACTTCTCCTCATGGAGTGTGCTTGACTTTAAGTAAGAAAGCTATAAACAAGATACTTACTGCTGCTCTGTGAACTTCTCCTCCACCATAAAACCAGGTCACAACTGCATTGCTGAACATGGCACATTTTCAAATAGTCAGTTGGTTTATGCTTAATTAAAAAGGCAAAACATAGTTACATGTTTTTTATTGTAAAAAGTATCACTGAGATATATATTTTGACACTAGAAGCGAATATAAATAATTGTGTTTGATCTTTTTATGGTTGATGTAAAAGAATGTAAGCAACAGCTAAGAACTATGAAATAATACACACCACACAGATATGAGACATTGCACACTTTAAATCTGGGCTGTAGTTTTATTACTCTCAAAGTGCCATGCAATAATCAACCACCTAGATATTGCATGGCTTCATGTTACAAATCTTTAATACCACGGTTTTCCGAGTTAAACTGTTAAACAATGTCGTGTTTCGTATTCGATTGTTTAACCGTTAACTCGGGGAAAGCCATGGTATAAATATTACATAGTCAAATTATAACGTGAGACTATTTCAGAACAGTAGTAGTAAAACATAAAAATGTGGGAACAGAAGAAAAGGAACACTAGGTAGCAGTAATATTAACATTTGTTGTTGATATATCTCAACACACTTGGAGTACATTTAAGTTAATTTCATGTTGGTATGTCTCAAAACACAAACTTGCAGACAAAAGTATTATTTTCATGTTGGAATAGATAATTTTTTGATTAAAGAACTTAACTCTTTTTTTAATATTTGAGTTCTGTTTTGTGGATTTCTTTTCTTACTGTTTTATGCATAAATACATTGGTACAGTCCAAGTTAGATATCTTATATTTTACACATACATGTATGGACTGTGATTTCAAAATAGATCATATATCAAATTTTGTGTTTAATGGGTATGTACTTCAAATTAAAATAGCAAAATAATAAATGGTTTCAATCTGACTGATTGCAGGTCTGGTGTGAATGATATATCTATACATCCAAGTGGTAGAATGGCACTAACTGTTTCAAAGGACAAAACACTAAAAACTTGGAATTTAATCACTGGAAAATGTGCTTATACAACAAATCTGAAATCAGGTAAATATTGTTTTTAGGTTAGAGATAATTTTTCATCAAAGTATAAACAGTCAGGGAAATTACTGGAACAAGTTATTTTTAAAACATTTATTAAAGTACCAATTTGATAATAATGTTAAAAGTAGGGACTAGGGTTTATCTCCTTTTGTTTAACAACTTTAACACTTATACAAGTGATAATTTAATCACTTGTCAAAGTGATTCTGCATTTAAATTCAGGTTATTCTATGGGCCCAGGGTTCTTTAGTTATTTATATGTAATGAAGATTTTAATGTCCTGTTAAGTATAATCACTTATTCAAGTGATTTTTGTTGGACAGGCTGTAGAAATTACCTATATCAGTGATTTATTAACATATTCCAGTCAGCTTTGACCCCTGCAAACATAAACATATTGACCGAAATTGAAAGTGGAGAATGTTTGATAGAAATACAGATAATATTAATAGTATTACTTTTAAAATGTTAATATTTAAAAATTTACCTGTTAATAAATGTTCACACATTTTCTGTCCTATATAATGGTCAACTATAGTTCTTATTTTATATCTTGTCTTTTAAAGATAATTTTATCTCAATATGATTTTGTTTTTACAGTTGCAGATTTAGTCTTATGGTCAACAGAAGCAACATATTATGCTGTTGTATTCCAGACTAAAATAGATATCTACAAAGTAGAGGTATGACTCATCAGTTGCACTGTATTGAAGTGTACTTACATATATCTTAAGAAATATTTTATCTATTCTTTTTTTATAACACTGTTTTAATATTTGTCATTTATTGCCACAAACATAAAATTTGTGCATTTGTTTATTCCTTTCAAATGTTATTCTTTTAAAGTTGAATTTTACCAAAAAATTATCATTTGCTGTCTATGTCGATGGGTCTAGATACAAAGGTTGTCATATCTTGGTTCAGTTGTTGTCTATGTCGATGGGTCTAGATACAAAGGTTGTCATATCTTGGTTCAATTGGTTTATGATAAATCTAGAATACACAGGGTGCCGTTGTTTCCGATCAAACAGACTTTTTGAAATTCGTCGGACCAAGCGGCCAGAAAATCACAAGGACCGGCAATACTGCCAAGTATGCTGGTCCGGGTGTCCGACAAAACTTTTTGTTTGTGTATTTTGTTTTGCACTGGAAATCGGAAATGCAACTGGTATGCTGGAACGATCACGGTCAACTCGGTATTAGATTCTGCTTCAAATGACATTTACTTCTTAAACATGCAACTGTTTCCATGGTAATTCTATTAATCATTGTATTTATATAGTTTAAACTGACTGTGATGCATCAACGCGACCACTTCGTGTGTTTATATTTGAAAACATGGCGGGTCAGGTTTTTATTGTTCCCATCACCGATTCCGTTTAAATTTTAGAATTTTGTAAATTCCGGTCCTGCACAATTTCAGTAGGTCCTGCAGAAAATTATTGAGTGCAGTACCTATGTCCTGCATATTGAATTTTTTTTTCAAAAAGTCTGATCTTCAGTATTTGATTTTCACAACAAATTGTGGAAGAGAAAGAGAAATAACAAAACTTGATAAATAGTCTTACTGTTACACTTAATTATACATGTAATATAATGGTGGATTGATTGCTGTTCTTACTGTTACACTTAATTATACATGTAATATAATGGTGGATTGATTGCTGTTCTTACTGTTACACTTAATTATACATGTAATATAATGGTGAATTGATTGCTGTTCTTACTGTTACACTTAATTATACATGTAATATAATGGTGGATTGATTGCTGTTCTTACTGTTACACTTAATTATACATGTAATATAATGGTGGATTGATTGCTGTTCTTACTGTTATACTTAATTATACATGTAATATAATTATACATGTAATATAATGGTGGATTGATTGCTGTTCTTACTGTTACACTTAATTATACATGTAATATAATTATACATGTAATATAATGGTGGATTGATTGCTGTTCTTACTGTTACACTTAATTATACATGTAATATAATGGTGGATTGATTGCTGTTCTTACTGTTACACTTAATTATACATGTAATATAATGGTGGATTGATTGCTGTTCTTACTGTTACACTTAATTATACATGTAATATAATGGTGGATTGATTGCTGTTCTTACTGTTACACTTAATTATACATGTAATATAATGGTGGATTGATTGCTGTTCTTACTGTTACACTTAATTATACATGTAATATAATGGTGGATTGATTGCTGTTCTTACTGTTACACTTAATTATACATGTAATATAATGGTGGATTGATTGCTGTTCTTATTGTTACACTTAATTATACATGTAATATAATGGTGGATTGATTGCTGTTCTTATTGTTACACTTAATTATACATGTAATATAATGGTGGATTGATTGCTGTTCTTATTGTTACACTTAATTATACATGTAATATAATGGTGGATTGATTGCTGTTCTTACTGTTACACTTAATTATACATGTAATATAATGGTGGATTGATTGCTGTTCTTATTGTTACACTTAATTATACATGTAATATAATGGTGGATTGATTGCTGTTCTTATTGTTACACTTAATTATACATGTAATATAATGGTGGATTGATTGCTGTTCTTATTGTTACACTTAATTATACATGTAATATAATGGTGGATTGATTGCTGTTCTTATTGTTACACTTAATTATACATGTAATATAATGGTGGATTGATTGCTGTTCTTACTGTTACACTTAATTATACATGTAATATAATGGTGGATTGATTGCTGTTCTTACTGTAGTTACTGTGAAACCTTCTTTTCTTTGTCACTATTATTTTCAATTTTTTTCTGATTCAAAATTATGATTCTATTATTTGTGGACCATGAAGCCAAGCAGTTAATAATAATCTTAGATCACCTTTCCTCCCACATTATGACTGATAGATAGATTAAACTGAAAAATTGTTGAAAGTGTCAAATTTATACAAATAACTTTGACCCCCTTTATTTATTATATTTCCAGACAGCTGCTGTACATTGTACATTTACAGTACAGAAAAGACCCAACAATGCTGTTTTCTTATCAGTATGTACTAGTACATAAAATAATGTATAATACATGTCAGATCATCAAATATTTAACTTACAAACTTTTGTGGTATTGGTTGAAAATAAAGAAAATGTAAATGGTAATGAGCAACAATATGAACCACTCTTCTGATAAACCTCAAACTTCTGTGTACAGAACTGATAGAAGTCGAGGTTGATGGATACTAATTACATAGTTAGATGTAAATCAGTTAGGATACCATTTTGGTCATGTAGGATTCTCTGTCCATAAAAATGTAGATATCTAATTGAGTGTGATCTACTTAGTCAGGTTCACTCACAATCAAAAGAATGGAAATACTAACCTACTTCTGCTTAAATTTGGGCTAGGACATGGTTACATGTTTGAAAGAACAAAACATATGTTTTTAAGGGTATTTCATAGGTCTCATTCACGATTTCTAATCAGAAACGATAAGAAAATAACAAAGTCAGTACAACTGCACAAGTTTTTAATGTTTCAATAAAAACTCATGTCGTCTGAAACAAAAAATGAGTGACAATTTGAATAAAAACTTATGTTTCTGTACTATATTATTATTAACAAAACACTTCAGTGAATCACGTTTAATCAATCCATTCAATCGATTTCTGACTTTTGTTACATCAACTGGCGAGCAGCAAATTATCGTATCTCACCCAGACATGTGAACTTGCCAAAATGGCAAGTACTTGGATGGAAATACTAGCCAAAATCATTTTACACTGACTTTTGGTGAGTTGACAAGTGGTGGTTTCCCACACCGCTCTAACAAATTTTGACTTTGATCATTTTTTTACTATGTCAAATTAAGAGTTGAGTCAAGTCTTTAATATGAAAACTTCAATGATACAATATTGCCATCACTATTTCGTGCATCGATGATCAGCCATTAATATCACAACCAAATATTATAAATAATTGCCATATATATTTAAACTGATCTTGGATCAAGTTATTTATATTCCTTGCATATTTTTTTTCAGGACACAATCTTGGTATATGGTTGTGAAGGGGGAATGGTACATTTTCATGACATCACAAACAATAAAGTTATTCACGAGATAGATACACAAACAAACAGGTGAGTTTTGACAATGCTACTTATACTTTACATAAATAGATTAAAACTATTCTTCATCTGCCAGTTTAATATATTAAAACCTAGTATATGTTTAGTTATCAATCATTTGTATTGTAATGATACATATATTACAGTTGAACCCTGTTATCTGGAACTTGTCATATCTAAAATAAAAGTCCTGTTTATGATAGTCATTGGCTTAATTTATTGAAGATACTCCAATACTCTGCTGAATTTACATAAAATAACCACATTACTCAGCTTTATTTACCCCCAAAAAACTCCAATACTTTCCAAGTTTTTATGTTCATATTATACTAAAAGTTATTTCAGTGATATATTTCAAATGGGAACGTGCCAGTCTGACAGAATAAATAAACAAATTTCAAGTCTGTCTGACATTTTAATAAAACTGAAACCAGAAATTGATGCCATTCTAGAAACTCCATTGGCAATATTAAATTTCAATCACCGACTGACCGACCGTTATTTGTTAATTTGTATCCCTGCAGAGTCCTCTGTGTCAGCTTTTCGTTTGACTTTTTTCAAAGGAATCATCCCTTCAACAAATTTTTAACAAGGCGTCCACTTGCTGACGTGTAGTCATCAGAGTTTTGATGGATCGTCGTACTATGTAGATGTAGATCCGTGCAGAGTTACCGTTTTTGGTATCAGTTAAAGTCCGAAACAATGTCAGACTTTCGGACCGGAGATATTTGACATTTTACTGGTCCCAGTCAGTTTTTATCAGTTTTGACCGACAGACGACAGACTTCGTTAAGACTTAATAATATTACCATATTTTCCAGAAATTGTAGATCTTTGGCTGCTTAAACTACTGAATAAGTAGAATGCATTTTGTAAGTTCCTTTGAGTTTGAGCCACCTAAGTGCTACTGTATGTGTGCTAAAGATAACTGTACCATAGCTAATATTTTGGTGAACTGTACCCTCTTCAAATTTATTTATAAATTGTAAAATTTTCTACTAACAAAATTATGGTGTTGGAATTTTCAATGAACAGTTTCAATGTTAGTTTTGCAGATTATAAATTAAAATGTGTTCTTGTGATTTCAGGATTAGAGGAATGACATTGACTACAGATGATGAATTATGTCAGTGTTTAGTGACAGCCTCCAGTGATGGTCAGATAAAACTCTACCAAGTTAACCACACAGAGGTACATTTATCTACTGTAAAGATGGAGGAAATTCATACTAGAATGGTGTTTAAAAGTATTTTGACAAGACACTTAAATTTTTTGACATTTTTTAACCCCTAAGTGTCTGACAAAAAATATTCAGTCTTGGGCTTAAATACAATCTGTTATCTCAAATCGCAGCAATAAATACATTTCTATTGTAATTGGGTTTGACACTTTTTAACTACAAAATTTTAATACCACTGTAAAGATTTGGCAGTCATATTCTATTATTGTCTTCATCAGACTGTAGACACTGTGGTTTCCTTTGTTATAGTAATCAGGAGCCTGGGTAAGATAGAAAAATCTTTTTCACCTGAATTAACGGACTACTTTATCCAAGGGGTGAGAATGTATAATCTGTTGGTTATAGACCATTGCATACAAATATCACAATTGATACGGCTAAGATATTTTATATCAATTAGTTATTAAAACTCAAAGAAGTTATTGGTCTTTATGTCAGATCAAGTGTTGAAAAAAAATGCTTAATCAGATGATGTTTTCAATAGTTACTAGAACATTTATTATGACCAAACTGATGTGAGCAATGAAATGTACATTCTTGTAACATTTTACAGATTAGAATTAAAAATAACAATTAAATATGAATATATATTTTTTCAGGATGAAATAGATACAACACTTATAGCAGAACATGATTCTAAATTTAGATTGACTTGTGTTTCTGTGTACACACCTATGTTATCAACAAATAAATCAGACACTTCCGTGAAATCCGAAATAGATCAGGTGACTGTAGAAAATAATGATTCAGAGGAAGTTAATTCTAGTGAAGATGAAGCAGAGATTAAAAAATTGAAGAAACAAAAGAAACGAGATAAATTAAAGAAAACTCAAGAAAAAAGATCAGAAAAAGAATCGTTGAAAAGAAAATTAGTGACTTTTGTTGAAGAGGATGTGAAGGATGCAAAAAAGAAAAAGAAGGTCAAGGACAGAAAGATGATAATGCAAAAACAGAAATCTAAAAAAATAAAATCATAATTTTATTATTCCTTATTAATTCATTTACTCAGTGTGAGATCATGTGAGCATTCATTGTTTATTCATCTATTGTCTTTCCATCACAACTGTTCACTGGTGTAATGGTTAGCATGCTCACCTCAAGTGCTGTAGGTCATGGGTTCGAGCCCAGGTAAGGTCAAACCAAAGACTTTAATTGGTATTAACTGCTTTTCCTCTAAGCACACAGCATTAATGAGTAAGAGCAAAGACTGGTTGGCTCAGAATCAAGATAATGTGGAGCAACATCTTCCTGCGAACTGGTTTTTTTTAGAGAGCTAGTACTTTAAAAACTCAACTAAATGTGTTGATCTAGTACAAAACAGACATCATCATCATCTCAAAGAAATGCAACTTGTTCTTGCAATGATATTTCCCCTTAAGTAGAGCTCACTAATGGAATTTAAGCATCTGGTTATGGGACAATTTTGGACCACAGATACATGGAGCATTGCTCTATCTCTTGTCAATTTAAAAAATGCAATATTTTAAAGTGTGTTTCAGGCAAATTTAATTAATCACATCATACAAATGGCAAGATGAAAATATAATACATATTTGAATGACGTTATATATAAAAATGATCAAATGTTCAACAGTATTGCTGTGTTGTATGTTTGTCGTCTTCAATTCATCAATCTGTAACCAAATCTACACACCATTAATATACTGAAATATAAAATTAGCACACCATTAATATACTGAAATATAACATTAGCACATCATTAATATACTGAAGTATAAAATTATCACACCATTAATATACTGAAATATAAAATTAGCACACCATTTAATATCCTGAAATATAAAATTAGCACACCATTATCATTGGTAATAATACAACTGACTTATTGTCATAACGTAAGTGCAGAGCCCTCACCAATGTTTTCATATAGTAATTAAGGTTAATATTAAAACAGTATGAAAAGGTTTGGGTTTATATTTATAGTGTTTAACACCACTTTCAACAATATTTCAGTTATATCATGGGGGCCAGTTTTAATGATGAAGGAAACCAGAGTACTCGGAAAAAACCACCAACCTGTCGCAAGTGACTGACAAACTTTATCACATAATGTTTTATTGGTGAAGGAAACCAGAATACCTGGAGAAAACCACCAACCTGTCGCAACTCACTGACAAACTTTATCATATAATGTTGTATCGAGTACACCTCGCCATGAACGGTTGGTTGGTTGGTTTGGTTTATGGTATTTAATGCAACTTTCAACAATATTTCAGTTATACCGTGGCAGTCAGTTTTATTGGTGGAGGAAAACGGAGTACCCAGAGAAAACCACCGACCTGTTGCATGTCACTAACAAACTTTATCACATAATGGTATAGAGTACACCTCGCCATGAACGTGGTTTGAACTCACAACTTTAGTGGTGATAGGCACTGATTGCACAGGTAGTTGTAAATCCAACTACTATACGATCACGACCACGACAGCTCCGTTTTAAATATGGCTACAGGCACAGACTACATAGGTAGAAGATAAAAATCTGATTGCCATACATTAATGGCAATCACGGTTCTTGAATTTACTTAAGATGGCCACTAAACCAGCAGGTATCAATTCCCTGAGATATCTATAATTTACTTGAAGATGGCCACTAAACCAGCAGGTATCAATTCCCTGAGATATCTATAATTTACTTGAAGATGGCCACTAAACCAGCAGGTATCAATTCCCTGAGAGATCTATAATTTACTTGAAGATGGCCACTAAACCAGCAGGTATCAATTCCCTGAGAGATCTATAATTTACTTGAAGATGGCCACTAAACCAGCAGGTATCAATTCCCTGAGAGATCTATAATTTACTTGAAGATGGCCACTAAACCAGCAGGTATCAATTCCCTGAGAGATCTATAATTTACTTGAAGATAGCCACTAAACCAGCAGGTATCAATTCCCTGAGAGATCTATAATTTACTTGAAGATGGCCACTAAACCAGCAGGTATCAATTCCCTGAGAGATCTATAATTTACTTGAAGATGGCCACTAAACCAGCAGGTATCAATTCCCTGAGATATCTATAATTTACTTGAAGATGGCCACTAAACTAGCAGTTATCAATTCCCTGAGAGATCTATAATTTACTTGAAGATGGCCACTAAACCAGCAGGTATCAATTCCCTGAGAGATCTATAATTTACTTGAAGATGGCCACTAAACTAGCAGGTATCAATTCCCTGAGAGATCTATAATTTACTTGAAGATGGCCACTAAACCAGCAGGTATCAATTCCCTGAGATATCTATAATTTACTTGAAGATGGTCACTAAACCAGCAGGTATCAATTCCCTGAGAGATCTATAATTTACTTGAAGATGGCCACTAAACCAGCAGGTATCAATTCCCTGAGATATCTATAATTTACTTGAAGATGGCCACTAAACCAGCAGGTATCAATTCCCTGAGATATCTATAATTTACTTGAAGATGGCCACTAAACCAGCAGGTATCAATTCCCTGAGATATCTATAATTTACTTGAAGATGGCCACTAAACCAGCAGGTATCAATTCCCTGAGATATCTATAATTTACTTGAAGATAGCCACTAAACCAGCAGGTATCAATTCCCTGAGAGATCTATAATTTACTTGAAGATGGCCACTAAACCAGCAGGTATCAATTCCCTGAGATATCTATAAATTACTTGAAGATGGCCACTAAACCAGCAGGTATCAATTCCCTGAGAGATCTATAATTTACTTGAAGATAGCCACTAAACCAGCAGGTATCAATTCCCTGAGATATCTATAATTTACTTGAAGATGGCCACTAAACCAGCAGGTATCAATTCCCTGAGATATCTATAATTTACTTGAAGATGGCCACTAAACCAGCAGGTATCAATTCCCTGAGATATCTATAATTTACTTGAAGATGGCCACTAAACCAGCAGGTATCAATTCCCTGAGAGATCTATAATTTACTTGAAGATAGCCACTAAACCAGCAGGTATCAATTCCCTGAGAGATCTATAATTTACTTGAAGATGGCCACTAAACCAGCAGGTATCAATTCCCTGAGATATCTATAATTTACTTGAAGATGGCCACTAAACCAGCAGGTATCAATTCCCTGAGAGATCTATAATTTACTTGAAGATAGCCACTAAACCAGCAGGTATCAATTCCCTGAGAGATCTATAATTTACTTGAAGATGGCCACTAAACCAGCAGGTATCAATTCCCTGAGATATCTATAATTTACTTGAAGATGGCCACTAAACCAGCAGGTATCAATTCCCTGAGAGATCTATAATTTACTTGAAGATAGCCACTAAACCAGCAGGTATCAATTCCCTGAGAGATCTATAATTTACTTGAAGATGGCCACTAAACCAGCAGGTATCAATTCCCTGAGATATCTATAATTTACTTGAAGATGGCCACTAAACCAGCAGGTATCAATTCCCTGAGAGATCTATAATTTACTTGAAGATGGCCACTAAACCAGCAGGTATCAATTCCCTGAGATATCTATAATTTACTTGAAGATAGCCACAAAACCAGCAGGTATCAATTCCCTGAGAGATCTATAATTTACTTGAAGATGGCCACTAAACCAGCAGGTATCAATTCCCTGAGATATCTATAATTTACTTGAAGATGGCCACTAAACCAGCAGGTATCAATTCCCTGAGAGATCTATAATTTACTTGAAGATAGCCACTAAACCAGCAGGTATCAATTCCCTGAGAGATCTATAATTTACTTGAAGATGGCCACTAAACCAGCAGGTATCAATTCCCTGAGATATCTATAATTTACTTGAAGATGGCCACTAAACCAGCAGGTATCAATTCCCTGAGAGATCTATAATTTACTTGAAGATAGCCACTAAACCAGCAGGTATCAATTCCCTGAGAGATCTATAATTTACTTGAAGATGGCCACTAAACCAGCAGGTATCAATTCCCTGAGATATCTATAATTTACTTGAAGATGGCCACTAAACCAGCAGGTATCAATTCCCTGAGAGATCTATAATTTACTTGAAGATGGCCACTAAACCAGCAGGTATCAATTCCCTGAGATATCTATAATTTACTTGAAGATAGCCACAAAACCAGCAGGTATCAATTCCCTGAGAGATCTATAATTTACTTGAAGATGGCCACTAAACCAGCAGGTATCAATTCCCTGAGATATCTATAATTTACTTGAAGATGGCCACTAAACCAGCAGGTATCAATTCCCTGAGATATCTATAATTTACTTGAAGATGGCCACTAAACCAGCAGGTATCAATTCCCTGAGATATTTATAATTTAGTTGAAGGTAGGTAAAGGTGTCATATGGTATTAATTTTGAACTCCTGAAAAATTGACCCAGGTTCAAAATACCATGTGGTATTTTGACCTACCGGTAGCTGACATAAGATATTTTGAACCATATGGTATATTGACCCCGGGGTCAATATACCATGGGGTTCAAAATACCACTAGACACTGGAACTAAACCAACCGGTATAAATTTCCTTAAAGTATTCATACTTTACCTAAGGGCAGCCACTACTCCAGCAGGCATAATTTTTCCAGAATTCATGTATCTGTATCCCATTACACCAGTTAACAATCCACTGGTTACTGGAAAATGTTTAATAATCAATAATGGATATCAATTTCATATAATAATAGTAATTTAACCCGACCTGACTTGACTTGCATCATGAGAAAAAAAATATACCTTGATCAAGTTAAGTAATCAACATCAAAGTATCTCTTGGAAAAAAAGAAGACATAAAGCAAAATTGTTTTATTATCTCCCTTTAATATTTTACATTCATATTAAGGGAGAGAGACAATTAACTAATATTCCTCATTACATATCAAGCATTTTTAGATTATAACTTGGATAAATCTAAAATACAAAAGAGTGAATTCGAAATTTCTCTTCTTTTAAAGGAGTAGAATTTGTATTTGTCAAGAAATAATTTTGAATAGTTTGAATTTTCAAATCTTAGGTACAAGTTAAAGAGTAAAATACAGATATATATATATATACAGATATACATTGTTGTAACTCTATACATAAATATTACAATGTGTGTTCAAGACTATACCTAGAGACAGGACAACATTCTTAGGATCATGAGATGTCTGGTAAGCACCAATTCCCATTAAACTTCCACAAACAATACCAGCAGCAAGAGATGGTATACTTCCTGTAATAATTTAATATAAATATTTATTACAACTTTCATTTTACATGTAAATCACAAACCAAATATAAAGAAATGCTATAAACTCCCAGAAAAAATCAAAACTTGTTTCAATTCATCTACACAGAAAGACAGAGCAAACTTCCTTAAACAATTATTAAGATTATAAATGGACATTTATTCCTAACTGCAAGTGAGGTTCACAGTAATGGTTTTCATCACTGCTATTTGACTAGTCACATTTTCAAAATAATAAGAGGAAAGAGGATGCTTATTGTTTACTTTTGTGTTAAATTTGCATGAAAAATAGCTGCCTATTATTACAATCTAGAGTGTCATAAAGATGTGCTGTGGTCTTTTTTTTTGTGTTCAGTGAGTGAAGGTGGGAGGTTATTGTTTGTTTTGTGTTCAGTGAGTGAAGGTGGGAGGTTATTGTTTGTTTTGTGTTCAGTGAGTGAAGGTGGGAGGTTATTGTTTGTTTTGTGTTCAGTGAGTGAAGGTGGGAGGTTATTGTTTGTTTTGTGTTCAGTGAGTGAAGGTGGGAGGTTATTCTTTGTTTTGTGTTCAGTGAGTGAAGGTGGGAGGTTATTGTTTGTTTTGTGTTCAGTGAGTGAAGGTGGGAGGTTATTGTTTGTTTTGTGTTCAGTGAGTGAAGGTGGGAGGTTATTGTTTGTTTTGTGTTCAGTGAGTGAAGGTGGGAGGTTATTGTTTGTTTTGTTGATATTAGTGGGATTGTTTACACTTTCTTTTCATACTTGTATAGTGCATCATATTTTATCTATTTATCATTAAAACCACACTATCTTTTACAAATAACATATTGTTTATTTAAAACATTGTGCTAATGTTAACAATTCAAATACCAAGCAGAATCTGAGTAATGATGTCATTATCATTGTTTAAATTGTTAATTGGATCACGCCAATATACTGTACATCTGCTATTTCCATTGAAATATTGAATTGAATTGAATTGAAAATACATCATGGTTTGGATATCAGATCAGCTTACTCAAGATTAAAACTTATGCCCTATATCTAACAAATGGCATGACAGTATAAAAAAGTACTATTATTTACAAATATACCACAAATGATTTGTGGATATATATAGCATCATGACTTATCAGAATACAAGAAAGTATTAAAATGTTGTATCTTAGTAATTCACATGCACATGATTAAACCAACTGTAAAATAAAATTGTAGGTTGGGGTATTAAGTGCTAAATTAGTAAATATCTAACTAGAAATATAGCTGTCTTGTATATACATTTGTACGTGTATATTAAATGTAACATAAAGCTGGTAATGTTTGTGCTAGTAACATACATTTGTATATATAGCATTGTAGTAGTGTTGGGACTTCAGAAAATACCAAGATCATAGCAAGATGTGATAAAAAAAAGAGTTGAAATTAAAGGATTGAGCTTATTTTTACTCTTTTCTCTAGAGTAGTCCTTGTATGAAATCAGCCTTATGAATATTGGAATAAGTTACCAAGAAGTGAAGCACAATAAGTACCCATTGGGATGCCAACGGTCTGTTGAAAAACATGACCA
Source organism: Bathymodiolus septemdierum (assembly GCA_963383655.1). Taxonomy (NCBI): domain Eukaryota; kingdom Metazoa; phylum Mollusca; class Bivalvia; order Mytilida; family Modiolidae; genus Bathymodiolus; species Bathymodiolus septemdierum. Next base: position 130,704,538 of record OY726518.1, read on the forward strand.
CCAAAAACAACAAATATGTGTTTTGATCATCAAGTCAAGCACTTTACAAATTGCCTGATAGCTGGAACTTTCAATTTCAACTAAATTTCAGTTTATCATCACTATAAAAAAAAAAAAATACAAATGTATTAGTAATAAAACTCTTTTTTTTTTTTTCAACAACCCAGAAATTGTTTGCTACATTTCCTGAAATAATGTTACAAGTTCTATTTACTGTGTCTTTAAATCTTGTATCTTCCCGATGCACATTTCTATGCCTCATACATTTTCCAAAATTGCTCACCCATTCTTTCATCTTATTTTTCCCCGAGATCCACAAAATTCGAAATTTCTGAAGACTGAAAAATAACTGTCAGAGGCTCACAGCCACAGGTCTCGTATATATATTTGTTTACTATGCCTGTGCTCACAGCACACAAAGACCAAACAATAAAAATGTGCAACTGCAAAAAAGTTGCATGTAGTTGATTGAAGAATATCAGACAGTGGAATAAAAAAACGAAAACATGTTGAATGGGAAATGCCAAACTCGCTCCATGAAAATAACACCGTACCAGCCACTTTAATGTATAAAAATGTCACACATTTTGAGGAAGAATAAAAAAAAATAGGGAGGTGAAAATTCACTCAAACTGAAAGTGAAACAATATGAGCCATGCTAAAATGGTCAAGGACAAAGTGGAATGGGGTAAATCAACGTTAGATCCCATTGAGATGGAGATTGGTAATCGATTTCTTCTACCCAATCATGATCACTTTGATTTGGTTGTCGAATGGACTGGAGGAATCAGCTGAGCTTGAACTTTGAAGTTTCAAGTCAAAGTCTTGAAAGGGGTGAAACGAAAGTGGCATAACAAGACGGATCAACTTGTCAATACATTTATTTTGATTTTTAGAGAGATTATAATGTAAGAAATAAACCAACCTGCTCTAACATAACCAAGCAGGCCACCTGCAGTCACAGTAATTGCATAAGCGATGCTAATAAAATCTGCCATGCTTTAGTTTCGGTTTATCTGTGTGTGTTATCTCCCCCTGTCACACAAAGGGGGAAATAACTCCAATGATGACAAGTGCGAGTGGCGGAATCCCAACAAGTTTCCCAGTAAAAACAAAACAGGTATTTATCGGTTGCCCATTATATGATATTGTGGTTTGTTCATTTTAGTGTTATTCTAACCAAGAGACGTGTTACTTTTAGCTAATATCTACCGAGTAATAAATGTTACCTGTTCAAAATAAACAACATCAAGGGAGATAATGAATATCTACACTACACTAAACAACAGACCCCAGCACGACAGTACACTCGGGTACAGGACGTTTCGGCCATAGTACCAGTTCGGCCACACTTTATAAAGACGTTTCGGCCATGGTTTTATTTATGTTGTTTTATGTGTTATTTATAACAATATTATGCATTAATAAACATATTGAATACAAAAAGAAATGAAAAATTGAGAAAAACGATATATTTTAGCAAATATTATCACTATTCTTCTTTTCCCAATCGCGGTGATGTGCAGGTCCACATGAAGAGAAGAAAACAAAATCTACGTTTTACATAGTTTTAAGTCTTATAAATCTAGATTTAATAACCATTTTCAGTACTTTATTATAAAAAAAATTATTTAACAAATATTATCATTGTTCTTCTTTTCCCAATCGCTGCCATTTGCAGATCGACACGACAAGTCATAATCTACGATTTACTTAGTTTTGACTTTATATACGTCCTTGGTTTTGAGTGTTACCTATATGAAAATCTGGAATTAATCATCATTTTCTGTACTTTATTACAATTTTTTTTTTATTTAAAACGATATATTTTAGTAAATATTATCATTGTCCTTCTTTTCTTTTCCCAATCGCGGCGATTTGCAGATCTGAAAATCGTGGCGATTGAGAGAAGAAGAATAATGGGGCCCTGATTTGGTTAATAAACTTATTTTTATTTCTATATAATGATTTTTTTTAATATTAATCATGAAATTTTGGAATTTTAATTTTTTAAGCCATTTTATTCCTCCAAGAATCCATACTGACTACGACTACAGACTACAACACTCAGTTTCTTCATACAAAAGTACGAAAATAACAAAGTAAATAAATGGTCAGTCATCTAGACGCCAATATGATATGCGTATGTGTAATTACCACGATTACTATAAGTATAAAAATAATTCCCCTAAGAATCGATACTAAAAAGTACAGACTACGACACTCGATTTTTTCATCCATGCTTATGAATATAACAAAGTAAATAAATGGTCAGTCATCTCGACGCCAATCAATGAATATGTGATGTGTATTACCATGATTAATTAAAAAAAATCCCCTAATAATCCATACTAAAGTACAGACTACGACACTCAGTTTCTTCATCCATACTTATTAAATATAAACTATGGCCGAAATGGTTTGTGGCCGAAACGTACTATGGCCGAACCGGAGTGTTGCCGAAACGTCTTGAAAGCATACTCTATCAATAAAAAAATTATGCAGTCAATGATAAAAAAAAATGGTGTCTCGTGTAATATGCGAGCGTTAGCGAACTCTTTACGGTATAAAATGTGTACTGAGGATTTTTTGACAAACATGGCTGCACATACTAATGAATAAAAAAAATTGACGCTTTGTAAGCACGTTCCGTGTAACACACTAACACACTCCACTAATGAAGATCTTCTTAGCATAAAACGCAAAGGTGATCCTAAGTCTCGTACGTCCGATACCACTGAAACCCGGAACCCGTGTGTAATAAAAGTCATTTTGTTAGCTTGTTTTACTTATATTGATATTTTTTAATTTATTAAATCTCTTCTGACATACTGACAAGAATTTTTGTTTCTATGCAGACGTTAACTTTTGAGATTTCGTAAGGAACGACAGTTCGATTGAATGAGACTAGATTCGGCCCTAAAAAAAAGTTGTCCCCGATATATCTCGGCCCAAACAATCTCGACACTTTTTGATGCACTGGATGTGCGTGAAATTGCCAGATAATTTTCAGATTCACGAGCATTCATGGCCGTGCCTGTTTCATATTATTTTTTGTATAGTGTCTAGTGCATGTGAATAGACCAACACTGACCTGGGAGTAATAAAACACATTTTATTTATTACTCACAGCACCGTCACTGACCAAAGCCTGTGGTTCATCTGATATACTATAGACGTCTTCAGAAATCAGTAATTACCTAGTTATCGTTCGTGGACGCTAGGTGGCATTACTATCGTCCGCCATTAAGAAAGTGTAACAATCGGTTGTTTGCACTAGTTACGATTAATCAGTATTCATAATTAGATTAGATAAACACGCTTCAGTTGATATTTTATGGCTTATTCCCGTGATTTTGGCCGAATATTTCGAAATATGGATTATTGAATCGAACTTGAACGGTTATTGTTTAAATTGTTCAGAATCACAAAGTTCAGGACCAGGTCGGACAAATCTTTACGGTCATCAATATTATCAAAATTAAAGAATTAGCCATTTTGCCAGATGTGGGCTAACAGATCGATCTGCAGCTATTCAGATTTTAACCTTGCTTATGTGGCAGAATTTCAATACAAAACAGGGTACGCAACAACAAAAAAACGGTCGGTATGGAAACCCTCAACACACATTTTTTACTAACGGTATATATTTTGTACAAAAGAACTAAGTTCCCTTCGAATATTGTCTTCACTTCACAAAGTTGCATATTTCTATGATGTAAGGAGCACTTATGCAATTGACCAAAAAATCAATCATTTGCACAATGATAGAGTAGCAAATATGTGGAGGAATAATGTTCCTTCCGTATGCAATAGAGGATAACATAGAAAGGAAAAAAAACTGAGTTAAATGTTGTCTTAAATGAAAGTTTAAATACTATAAACAAAGGAAACGGGAACAAAGTGAGCAGTGTAGGAATTATTGTTTTTCATGTAGAAGCCACATAAAATAATTAACAATTTACAAAGAGGTATCACATTTCTGTAGATAAATCTTGAAATAAATCTTGATTCTGTAAGAGGTAAAAATGAACGACATGATGTCCTGCAACAAAAGTCGGTGATTTTTTTTTTCTTTTATTTTTTCGTCATTATAATTCAGTTATATATATTTTTATCATTTTTAACCCTTTGTAGGAAGGGGGTAGAGTTTAACTGTCATATTGCAAATCAAATACATTTAAGAATCAACCCAATACATAAATTAAATTTTTGTGTTTTAGTGATGCCTTTGCTATAACTTGTTATGCAATACACAGTTAACTATCAGTTATAATGATATAGTTATCTTTCTACAATATGAATTTAACACCATTGTTGCAAAATGACACGACTGTCTATTCCCCTAAGTGCCAAACCCGGGAAGCATCGCATCGCTGTTGACACGGTCGACCTTCAGCAGACTACAAGTCTAGAAAGCGCTACCACTTTCTTAAAACGTCAATATTAAATTTTAATTAATCTTCAGAAACATATTAAATTAAAGAATAAATCAATATAAAACTATGAAATCCTACCAAAGAAATTTAAAAAAGAAGACAAATGAGGTGAAAAATGCCCATCCGGTTCACGTATCTGAAACCTGGGAGCAAATAGTTATATTAGGTTCCTCATGAAACTTTTTTTTCAGATAAAGAAATTCAGATATTCAGATGTTTTAATTTGATAAAACTTAAATTCCTTTTCATCTTCACTACAGATCCCTATAAAGAAATTGACAGACAAAAAGTTTTAATGTATTTTACAATTTAACAAACAAAAAATAAATAAAATAAAACAGAATTGAAAAATGCACCATAAGATGTCACATTCAAAGTTAAGTTCTTTCTTATAAGTTAGGCACACTTTTTATCATTATTACTTCACTTTAAATCGCATAGTAATAATTTCAAAAAGCGTATATTATAATTTATATATTTACTTTTTAATTTCATACAACATATTAATTTGATTACCCCTTTTTTTTATGCTTGGAAAGCAACAAAAAAACAAAAAAGAAAAAAAAGTGCATGCAGTTTTTTATCAAGTAGGATTTATACTGATTTTGTATGGGGAAAATAACGGTAATTAAAAAAAAAAATAATACATACAAGGTAATTTATTTGTTGTCATTATATCATTGTCATTATATCTCTGTTTACAAATCACTTCACAGCAGGTGTTATCATTGAATTTCAAGCCGAAATAACAGTATATTGTGACACCTGTACTAGAGAAACCATACATTAGCGTATCGATAAACCCCAAGAATATAAGATTTTTACACTTTACTAATGGCGGACACACTCGGAAGTCGATAATGGCCGCACCCATGTTTTTAAGAATAAAAAGGTCTATAGTCACATACAGATATTGGTGACATTAACAGAATAATAGAATATACAGTTAAAGATTTTTATTTACCAATCATAGGTCGGCTAGGGCTCCAATGGGAATATAATAATATGAGGTAATGTACCTACAGACTACAATCTAATTAAAATTACAAGTTGTATCTTTTATTTCTTTTTTTCTTTGATGATACGCTAACTTCTAACAACATCATGTATCCTCAGATGCTATAAATAGATTGAATAGAAACAGTATATAACAAGAGCATTGCCCACGGGTGCTGGACGCTCAACTTTTTCGTATCTGATATTAAACAATTTACAAAGTTATACATACTTCTAACTTATCAACAGATTGGGGTCAACACTTTTTACAAGTGTATTGAGTTTCAAGTTGATAGCTTTGATAGTTATTGAGAAATTTTAATTATACTGTACTAAAAAAAATATCCCAAATTTCTATGTACTATGTCAAAACAAGGGCAGATAACTCTGGATATGCAAATCACAGGGTCACCTGCTTTGTTGTAATGGGTTCCCCATTTGATAGTGAACAGGTATGTTGAGTTTCATTTCAATGCCTATCATAATTATTGAGAAATTGTATTTTTAGCTCATTCTAAGTCAAAAAGGGGAAATAACTCAAATAAAATGCTAGATGGAGTTGTCTTCTCTTGTCAACAGATTGGGGTCAACACTTTCTACAAGTGTATTGAGTTTCAAGTTAATAGCTTTGATAGTTATTGAGAAATTTTAATTATACTAAAAAAATATCCCTAATTTCTATGTACTATGTTGAAACAAGGGCAGATAACTCTGGATATGCAAATCACAGGGTCATCTGCCTTGTTGTAATTGGTTCCTCTTTTGATAGTGAACAAGTATGCCAAGTTTCAAATGGATACCTTTGATAGTTTTTGAGAAATGGACTCTGACAAAAAATTTAACCTAAAACTTAACTTAAGTTTTAACCGACCTAGACGCTGACGCCGGAGTGACGACAATAGCTCGACTTTTTTTCTTCGAAAAGTCGAGCTAAAAATAGTCATTGGATTGTCTTTTTAATTTTTTGTTTAGATCAGAAATTCTAATCATAGGACATTGTGTAACTATATTTGTGGATATGAATAAAATGTTTTTCTAAAACAAACTTGCAATTGCTTAAGCACAAATATGTGCATGAATACAGGCTCAGGAGCATCTGGTAAGATAGTTGATTATGATTCTACAACTTTGATGCTTGATTGGTAAATGTGTATTTATATCCAAATTGTGATGAATAAAATTAGACCAAACATCAGAACTAAAATCTTATTGGATTGAAAGCAATAACTATTCATAATAATTTTTTTTTTTTTCTTACAGACAAATGAGTTGATCTGTGGACACAACACACAGGTTTTGTGCAGTCATTTTGAAGACAGATTATTCATTTTAGTTACACAGGTCAACAAAATTGGAAACTTGGTAATTTTAAGTGTGCATGTTATGTGATTTTATTGATAGCCATACAATAGACAGGCATTCACTTTATGTATTTTAGATTTACTTATATACATTAAAACCTACCATACTGATATATATTTTTGTTATTATAGGAACTAGATTTTGTATATTTAAGATTTCATCTTATTAAGATGTATTGTAGGTTCATGTTTATGTTTTCTTGTGATTGTAAATATAGATGTTTTTACTTGTCACACAAAAGTATCAAACTTTTATTCCTCTGATAGGATTATAATTATGAGTGTTTACTGTTTAATACCAATTTCAACAATATTTCTGTTACCGTATTTGTCTATGTGTAATACACACATTTTTACCATGAAAAGCAATTTTGTGGAGTTGTACATTCAAACTTGCCCTAACAGTCATCTTCTCTAAACAGCCAATTTAAAAGTCTCTCTACAGAATGTTCATGTTATTTTAACTCTTATAAGCTGTCACCTCACTAATGCGGTCAGTGGTCACTCTAAGTGTAGCCAGTCTTATCAGTTTATCAGTATTTAACTCTCTAGACTTTAAAAACAAATCATTGATATTTGATTTCCGAGGTGTTCTGGGACCAATATAATTATGCTATCAAATGATTGAATAATTAACTTAAGTAACCTGAATTGTTACAAAGCAACAGAGCTTTATAATGTGAAACTGAAGTGGAAATCCAGTGGGACTGATCTTAAATAAGTGGTCATTTGTCTTATCCTGTCATTTGTCTTATCCTGTCATTTTTCCTTTGTCCCTAGAGTGTCTGTTGAATACAACTTTGACTGTACATGTATAAAACACATGACTAATTGGTATATCATTATTATTAGTTTTATTGGTTTTGGAAGCTAATGTTTACATTAGGTTGTATCAAGTATATATTATAACTTGTTGATTTGATCTTTGTAACCTTAGTGGTGATGAGGAAGCTAATGTTTACATTAGGTTGTATCAAGTATATATTATAACTTGTTGATTTGATCTTTGTAACCTTAGTGGTGATGGGGAAGCTAATGTTTACATTAGGTTGTATCAAGTATATATTATAACTTGTTGATTTGATCTTTGTAACCTTAGTGGTGATGGGGAAGCTAATGTTTACATTAGGTTGTATCAAGTATATATTATAACTTGTTGATTTGATCTTTGTAACCTTAGTGGTGATGAGGAAGCTAATGTTTACATTAGGTTGTATCAAGTATATATTATAACTTGTTGATTTGATCTTTGTAACCTTAGTGGTGATGAGGAAGCTAATGTTTACATTAGGTTGTATCAAGTATATATTATAACTTGTTGATTTGATCTTTGTAACCTTAGTGGTGATGGGGAAGCTAATGTTTACATTAGGTTGTATCAAGTATATATTATAACTGGTTGATTTGATCTTTGTAACCTTAGTGGTGATGAGGAAGCTAATGTTTACATTAGGTTGTATCAAGTATATATTATAACTGGTTGATTTGATCTTTGTAACCTTAGTGGTGATGAGGAAGCTAATGTTTACATTAGGTTGTATCAAGTATATATTATAACTGGTTGATTTGATCTTTGTAACCTTAGTGGTGATGAGGAAGCTAATGTTTACATTAGGTTGTATCAAGTATATATTATAACTTGTTGATTTGATCTTTGTAACCTTAGTGGTGATGAGGAAGCTAATGTTTACATTAGGTTGTATCAAGTATATATTATAACTGGTTGATTTGATCTTTGTAACCTTAGTGGTGATGGGGAAGCTAATGTTTACATTAGGTTGTATCAAGTATATATTATAACTTGTTGATTTGATCTTTGTAACCTTAGTGGTGATGGGGAAGCTAATGTTTACATTAGGTTGTATCAAGTATATATTATAACTGGTTGATTTGATCTTTGTAACCTTAGTGGTGATGGGGAAGCTAATGTTTACATTAGGTTGTATCAAGTATATATTATAACTTGTTGATTTGATCTTTGTAACCTTAGTGGTGATGGGGAAGCTAATGTTTACATTAGGTTGTATCAAGTATATATTATAACTTGTTGATTTGATCTTTGTAACCTTAGTGGTGATGAGGAAGCTAATGTTTACATTAGGTTGTATCAAGTATATATTATAACTTGTTGATTTGATCTTTGTAACCTTAGTGGTGATGGGGAAGCTAATGTTTACATTAGGTTGTATCAAGTATATATTATAACTGGTTGATTTGATCTTTGTAACCTTAGTGGTGATGAGGAAGCTAATGTTTACATTAGGTTGTATCAAGTATATATTATAACTGGTTGATTTGATCTTTGTAACCTTAGTGGTGATGAGGAAGCTAATGTTTACATTAGGTTGTATCAAGTATATATTATAACTGGTTGATTTGATCTTTGTAACCTTAGTGGTGATGAGGAAGCTAATGTTTACATTAGGTTGTATCAAGTATATATTATAACTTGTTGATTTGATCTTTGTAACCTTAGTGGTGATGAGGAAGCTAATGTTTACATTATGTTGTATCAAGTATATATTATAACTGGTTGATTTGATCTTTGTAACCTTAGTGGTGATGGGGAAGCTAATGTTTACATTAGGTTGTATCAAGTATATATTATAACTTGTTGATTTGATCTTTGTAACCTTAGTGGTGATGGGGAAGCTAATGTTTACATTAGGTTGTATCAAGTATATATTATAACTGGTTGATTTGATCTTTGTAACCTTAGTGGTGATGGGGAAGTTAATGTTTACATTAGGTTGTATCAAGTATATATTATAACTTGTTGATTTGATCTTTGTAACCTTAGTGGTGATGGGGAAGCTAATGTTTACATTAGGTTGTATCAAGTATATATTATAACTTGTTGATTTGATCTTTGTAACCTTAGTGGTGATGAGGAAGCTAATGTTTACATTAGGTTGTATCAAGTATATATTATAACTTGTTGATTTGATCTTTGTAACCTTAGTGGTGATGGGGAAGCTAATGTTTACATTAGGTTGTATCAAGTATATATTATAGCTTGTTGATTTGATCTTTGTAACCTTAGTGGTGATGGGGAAGCTAATGTTTACATTAGGTTGTATCAAGTATATATTATAACTTGTTGATTTGATCTTTGTAACCTTAGTGGTGATGGGGAAGCTAATGTTTACATTAGGTTGTATCAAGTATATATTATAACTGGTTGATTTGATCTTTGTAACCTTAGTGGTGATGAGGAAGCTAATGTTTACATTAGGTTGTATCAAGTATATATTATAACTTGTTGATTTGATCTTTGTAACCTTAGTGGTGATGGGGAAGCTAATGTTTACATTAGGTTGTATCAAGTATATATTATAACTTGTTGATTTGATCTTTGTAACCTTAGTGGTGATGAGGAAGCTAATGTTTACATTAGGTTGTATCAAGTATATATTATAACTTGTTGATTTGATCTTTGTAACCTTAGTGGTGATGGGGAAGCTAATGTTTACATTAGGTTGTATCAAGTATATATTATAACTGGTTGATTTGATCTTTGTAACCTTAGTGGTGATGAGGAAGCTAATGTTCACATTAGGTTGTATCAAGTATATATTATAACTTGTTGATTTGATCTTTGTAACCTTAGTGGTGATGGGGAAGCTAATGTTTACATTAGGTTGTATCAAGTATATATTATAACTTGTTGATTTGATCTTTGTAACCTTAGTGGTGATGGGAGACTTGATTGGATAGGTACCAGTAGATGTATATTACTACACATGATCATGATCGTAGTCTGCGTAGAGACCACTCACGCATAAAGATACTTAATACAAGACAAAGCAGTAATCTAAGAAAGATGTTTGAAAATTTTACCAATGGCAGATTGGAGACTCGCCATTAACAATAATATGACTGATTATTTTGGTTTGTTAGTTACAGACACTTTATGTAAAAGAAATATACCACATGTAGAGAAGCATTTTCTTTATATGGTAAAACACGTAATTGAACATCATCTTGGTTACTGTAATTCATCTTGCAGTCACTATACATTTAACAAGGCCCATTTTGTATTTGTATTAGAATTAATTTATGTAATCTGTTTCTGTACTGTAGATAGAAATACAAAAAGATGTTGTCCTGGACGAGGAAGCAGGAAAACAGCCGATGTATTCCACCCGTATCCTACTGGGCATAGATGAGGTAATAAAAAAATATATCAAGAATAATTCTGTATTCTGTCAGAATAGATGACATAATAAAATATATGTCTGAATTAAAACAAGAAAACACCATTGATACAACCTTAGCCCCAGAAATATATTTGTAGAAAAATAACGGTGTACACGATCAGATTTCATACTACATTGTATCAATATTTGTATTTTAATCTTTTTTGAGGAATGGAATGAACATTGTTAGCTTACCTGACCAAAACAGTCATGTGAACTTTTGCCATCACTTGATGACTTGTCTGTTTATCGTTGTCAACTTTAAGGAAAATCGTCTCCTCTGAACCCACTAAGCCAAGTTGAAACAGAGTTGGGCTGAATCATCATTAAGGTGTCTGATGATACTGCTAACCATCCAACATGGCTGATGTTAGTATAAATAGAACATAATGGTGAAACACACCTACAGAACCAATAAAGCCATATTTCACCACCAAATGAGCTGAAATATTACCAGTACTTACATTTTAATGACTAATGTGACATATAATACAGGTTTTGCTGAAACCTAATGTGTTTTGCAGAATTTTGCTGAAAATATGCAAATTAAGCTGATTTTGACCGAAAATAAATCATTTGAAAATCTTCCCCTGAAATCACTGAAGCACATTAGGTATAATGTTGCTGTAATGGTGCTTGGGTAGTTGTTTTCTTGAACATTGACTGATGTATATAGAATAAAATATTAGTATTGAGAAATAATGTCCTTTCAAATTTTTTAATTAATTTTTGTCTTTTTTTTTTCTCATTTCAGCCATTGACACATGTTATTGCAAAGAATCTGATCTCCAAAGTAGACAGTAATAAATCTATTATACTAGGAATGTCCTTAAAAGATAAATCAAGAGACACAGTGTTAGCTTTAAGGGATGTTATCAAATCAGTAGTTACAACATAACATGTACATACATACCAGTACTTAATGGAGTAGACAAAGTTCATGTACCTATTACATGATGAAGACCATCACTAATATGTACTGACTAACTCATCAAAGATACTATCTAAACCAATCTTCATTTTTATTACAATAGTAATGAAGTGCCATCTTTCTATCTGCCTTATAGATTACATGATTGTGGCAATATAATCTGTTGTTTTCATTTAATATCCTTTGTTGTCTGTAAATTTTTCACATATCAGTTCTTTCAGAAATCATTATGCCAAAAATGCCACAAAATTTGGCATAGATGTTCTCTGTTTGTTCTCCCTTTGAGCATGTACTTTTTTGTGATTGGGCAGAAATCCAAGATGGTCGTCAAGATTGATTATGTCTACTCATTGGTGGAAATTTATCTTCTTGTCTGAAAATTCAAGTTAATTGAAACTGTCATTACAGGAACAATCTGTTAAAATTATATGCATGTTGTATCTTTTTATAATTTTTTTCTTTGGCAATACACTTTTAACATCTAACATCACATGATGTCATATCATGTAACCTTTCATTCACCTTTAACCCTCCAATCATATGCAATACATTTAAATATATTGACCAATATATACTCAGTTTTAAAAAGTAGAGCCGTTGCTGATTGGTTGATTGAAAATATGAACCCTGATGTGACCCCAAACAGGATGTTGTTAAATGTTTGTGTATCACCAGAAATAAAATGTTACAGAACTGTTCTTTAGGTGTTCTATTGTGTCTTTTGTGCTAGTTGGAAGTTGAAGTTGATTTCAATTGTGGAACATAGTTTAATTATGAAAAGAAAGCATAAACAGTGATGGTCAATAATTCCATTGGATTCTATCAGAAAAATAATAAATAATAAAATTCTCTGAAATAATTTAATTCTTTAGTGCCAAACTGGGCATTGTAAATCATTGTATAGTCTTTTACAGGATTTGTGCTTTTTGAGCCAATCTAAAATCCAAAATTGTCATGATAGTTTAGCCCAATACTTTAAGTGTTAAAACTCTTCTTAAGTACCACTATGCTGTTTGATCCCAAACTGAACATGGTTGAATATTGCATGATCATTGGCCAAGTCAATCAACACTGTATAAGATTGATTAGTGCTGTTTAATAAGTCTTCCAACCATAAAAGAAACATGATCAACTCCTCCGAATCATCGTCAACTTCCTTATTTTAAAGACAACAAAAGAAAAGGATTGAAAGGTAGGTTTGGAACAGGTGCCAACAATTTAATGGGATCCCATGAAAGAAAACTAGGATTGGTACATGTATCAACAATGTGATGGGATAGATTTATAAGATCTAAAGATGGAAAGCTACGTTTGGGACAGATGCCAACAATGGGATGGTGTGGATTTCTGGGAAGCTAAGCTTGGGACAAGAACCTACAATGGGATGGGTTTATTGGATTTCATAGTGGAAAGCTATGTTTGAGACAGGCACCAATAATGTAATAGAATGTGTTAATGGGATTTTATACTGAAAGAAAATAGGGTTGGGACAGGCATTAAGATTGTAACCTTATGGATAGCTAGGTTTGGGACAGGCACTAAGATTGTAACCTTATGGATAGCTAGGTTTGGGACAGGCACTAAGATTGTAACCTTATGGATAGCTAGGTTTGGGACAGGCACTAAGATTGTAACCTTATGGATAGCTAGGTTTGGGACAGGCACTAAGATTGTAACCTTATGGATAGCTAGGTTTGGGACAGGCATTAAGATTGTAACCTTATGGATAGCTAGGTTTGAGACAGGCACTAAGATTGTAACCTTATGGATAGCTAGGTTTGGGACAGACACTAATATTGTAACCTTATGGATAGCTAGGTTTGGGACAGGCACTAAGATTGTAACCTTGTGGATAGCTAGATTTGGGACAGGCACTAAGATTGTAACCTTATGGATAGCTAGGTTTGGGACAGGCATTAAGATTGTAACCTTATGGATAGCTAGGTTTGAGACAGGCACTGGATAGCTAGGTTTGAGACAGGCACTAAGATTGTAACCTTATGGATAGCTAGGTTTGAGACAGGCACTAAGATTGTAACCTTATGGATAGCTAGGTTTGGGACAGGCACTAAGATTGTAACCTTATGGATAGCTAGATTTGGGACAGGCACTAAGATTGTAACCTTATGGATAGCTAGGTTTGGGACAGGCACTAAGATTGTAACCTTATGGATAGCTAGGTTTGAGACAGGCACTAAGATTGTAACCTTATGGATAGCTAGGTTTGAGACGGGCACTAAGATTGTAACCTTATGGATAGCTAGGTTTGAGACGGGCACTAATATTGTAACCTTATGGATAGCTAGGTTTGAGACAGGCAATAAGATTGTAACCTTATGGATAGTTAGGTTTGAGAAGGGCACTAATATTGTAACCTTATGGATAGCTGGGTTTGGGACAGGCACTAAGATTGTAACCTTATGGATAGCTAGGTTTGGGACAGGCACTAAGATTGTAACCTTATGGATAGCTAGGTTTGGGACAGGCACTAAGATTGTAACCTTATGGATAGCTAGGTTTGGGACAGGCAATAAGATTGTAACCTTATGGATAGTTAGGTTTGAGAAGGGCACTAATATTGTAACCTTATGGATAGCTGGGTTTGGGACAGGCACTAAGATTGTAACCTTATGGATAGCTAGGTTTGGGACAGGCACTAAGATTGTAACCTTATGGATAGCTAGGTTTGGGACAGGCACTAAGATTGTAACCTTATGGATAGCTAGGTTTGGGACAGGCACTAAGATTGTAACCTTATGGATAGCTAGGTTTGGGACAGGCACTAAGATTGTAACCTTATGGATTGCTAGGTTTGGGACAGGCACTAAGATTGTAACCTTATGGATAGCTAGGTTTGGGACAGGCACTAAGATTGTAACCTTATGGATAGCTAGGTTTGGGACAGGCACTAAGATTGTAACCTTATGGATAGTTAGGTTTGAGACAGGCACTAAGATTGTAACCTTATGGATAGCTAGGTTTGAGACAGGCACTAAGATTGTAACCTTATGGATAGCTAGGTTTGGGACAGGCACTAAGATTGTAACCTTATGGATAGCTAGGTTTGAGACAGGCACTAAGATTGTAACCTTATGGATAGCTAGGTTTGGGACAGGCACTAAGATTGTAACCTTATGGATAGCTAGGTTTGAGACAGGCACTAAGATTGTAACCTTATGGATAGCTAGGTTTGGGACAGGCACTAAGATTGTAACCTTATGGATAGCCAGGTTTGGGACAGGCACTAAGATTGTAACCTTATGGATAGCTAGGTTTGGGACAGACACTAATATTGTAACCTTATGGATAGCTAGGTTTGGGACAGACACTAAGATTGTAACCTTATGGATAGCTAGGTTTGAGACAGGCACTGAGATTGTAACCTTATGGATAGCTAGGTTTGGGACAGGCACTGAGATTGTAACCTTATCGATAGCTAGGTTTGGGACAGGCACTAAGATTGTAACCTTATGGATAGCTAGGTTTGGGACAAGCACTAAGATTGTAACCTTATGGATAGCTAGGTTTGGGACAGGCATTAAGATTGTAACCTTATGGATAGCTAGGTTTGGGACAGGCACTAAGATTGTAACCTTATGGATAGCAAGGTTTGGGACAGGCACTAAGATTGTAACTTTATGGATAGCTAGGTTTGGGACAGGCACTAAGATTGTAACCTTATGGATAGCTAAGTTTGGGACAGGCACTAATATTGTAACCTTATGGATAGCTAGGTTTGGGACAGGCACTAATATTGTAACCTTATGGATAGCTAGGTTTGGGACAGGCACTAAGATTGTAACCTTATGATAGCTAGGTTTGGGACAGGTACTAAGATTGTAACCTTATGGATAGCTAGGTTTGAGACAGGCACTAAGATTATAACCTTATGATAGCTAGATTTGGGACAGGCACTAAGATTGTAACCTTATGGGTAGCTAGATTTGGGACAGGCACTAAGATTGTAACCTTATGGATAGCTAGATTTGGGACAGGCACTAAGATTGTAACCTTATGGATAGTTAGATTTGGGACAGGCACTAAGATTGTAACCTTATGGATAGCTAGATTTAGGACAGGCACTAAGATTGTAACCTTATGAATAGCTAGATTTGGGACAGGCACTAAGATTGTAACCTTATGGATAGCTAGGTTTGGGACAGGCACTAAGATTGTAACCTTATGGATTGCTAGGTTTGGGACAGGCACTAAGATTGTAACCTTATGGATAGCTAGGTTTGGGACAGGCACTAAGATTGTAACCTTATGGATAGCTAGGTTTGGGACAGGCACTAAGATTGTAACCTTATGGATAGTTAGGTTTGAGACAGGCACTAAGATTGTAACCTTATGGATAGCTAGGTTTGAGACAGGCACTAAGATTGTAACCTTATGGATAGCTAGGTTTGGGACAGGCACTAAGATTGTAACCTTATGGATAGCTAGGTTTGAGACAGGCACTAAGATTGTAACCTTATGGATAGCTAGGTTTGGGACAGGCACTAAGATTGTAACCTTATGGATAGCTAGGTTTGAGACAGGCACTAAGATTGTAACCTTATGGATAGCTAGGTTTGGGACAGGCACTAAGATTGTAACCTTATGGATAGCCAGGTTTGGGACAGGCACTAAGATTGTAACCTTATGGATAGCTAGGTTTGGGACAGACACTAATATTGTAACCTTATGG
Organism: Bathymodiolus septemdierum; assembly: GCA_963383655.1. Taxonomy (NCBI): domain Eukaryota; kingdom Metazoa; phylum Mollusca; class Bivalvia; order Mytilida; family Modiolidae; genus Bathymodiolus; species Bathymodiolus septemdierum. The sequence continues at coordinate 130,721,154 of OY726518.1, forward strand.
ATAGCTAGGTTTGGGACAGACACTAAGATTGTAACCTTATGGATAGCTAGGTTTGAGACAGGCACTGAGATTGTAACCTTATGGATAGCTAGGTTTGGGACAGGCACTGAGATTGTAACCTTATCGATAGCTAGGTTTGGGACAGGCACTAAGATTGTAACCTTATGGATAGCTAGGTTTGGGACAAGCACTAAGATTGTAACCTTATGGATAGCTAGGTTTGGGACAGGCATTAAGATTGTAACCTTATGGATAGCTAGGTTTGGGACAGGCACTAAGAGTGTAACCTTATGGATAGCAAGGTTTGGGACAGGCACTAAGATTGTAACTTTATGGATAGCTAGGTTTGGGACAGGCACTAAGATTGTAACCTTATGGATAGCTAAGTTTGGGACAGGCACTAATATTGTAACCTTATGGATAGCTAGGTTTGGGACAGGCACTAATATTGTAACCTTATGGATAGCTAGGTTTGGGACAGGCACTAAGATTGTAACCTTATGATAGCTAGGTTTGGGACAGGTACTAAGATTGTAACCTTATGGATAGCTAGGTTTGAGACAGGCACTAAGATTATAACCTTATGATAGCTAGATTTGGGACAGGCACTAAGATTGTAACCTTATGGGTAGCTAGATTTGGGACAGGCACTAAGATTGTAACCTTATGGATAGCTAGATTTGGGACAGGCACTAAGATTGTAACCTTATGGATAGTTAGATTTGGGACAGGCACTAAGATTGTAACCTTATGGATAGCTAGATTTAGGACAGGCACTAAGATTGTAACCTTATGAATAGCTAGATTTGGGACAGGCACTAAGATTGTAACCTTATGGATAGCTAGATTTGGGACAGGCACTAAGATTGTAACCTTATGGATAGTTAGATTTAGGACAGGCACTAAGATTGTAACCTTATGGATAGCTAGATTTGGGACAGGCACTAAGATTGTAACCTTATGGATAGCTAGATTTGGGACAGGCACTAAGATTGTAACCTTATGGATAGTTAGATTTAGGACAGGCACTAAGATTGTAACCTTATGGATAGCTAGATTTGGGACAGGCACTAAGATTGTAACCTTATGGATAGCTAGATTTGGGACAGGCACTAAGATTGTAACCTTATGGATAGCTAGATTTAGGACAGGCACTAAGATTGTAACCTTATGGATAGCTAGATTTGGGACAGGCACTAAGATTGTAACCTTATGGATAGCTAGATTTGGGACAGGCACTAAGATTGTAACCTTATGGATAGTTAGATTTAGGACAGGCACTAAGATTGTAACCTTATGGATAGCTAGATTTGGGACAGGCACTAAGATTGTAACCTTATGGATAGCTAGATTTGGGACAGGCACTAAGATTGTAACCTTATGGATAGCTAGATTTAGGACAGGCACTAAGATTGTAACCTTATGGATAGCTAGATTTGGGACAGGCACTAAGATTGTAACCTTATGGATAGCTAGATTTGGGACAGGCACTAAGATTGTAACCTTATGGATAGTTAGATTTGAGACAGGCACTAAGATTGTAACCTTATGGATAGCTAGATTTAGGACAGGCACTAAGATTGTAACCTTATGGATAGCTAGATTTGGGACAGGCACTAAGATTGTAACCTTATGAATAGCTAGATTTGGGACAGGCACTAAGATTGTAACCTTATGGATAGCTAGATTTGGGACAGGCACTAAGATTGTAACCTTATGGATAGCTAGATTTGGGACAGGCACTAAGATTGTAACCTTATGGATAGCTAGATTTGGGACAGGCACTAAGATTGTAACCTTATGGATAGCTAGATTTGGGACAGGCACTAAGATTGTAACCTTATGGATAGCTAGATTTGGGACAGGCACTAAGATTGTAACCTTATGGATAGCTAGGTTTGAGACAGGCACTAAGATTGTAACTTTATGGATAGCTAGGTTTGTGACAGGCACTAACAATTAAATGAGATCATATTGTTGAAAACGAGGTTTAGGACAGACACCATCAATGTAGTGGGATTCTATGAAGGAAAGCTAGGTTTGGTATAGTTATTAACAATGTGATGGGATGGATTGATTGGAGCCCTTTATGGAAACCTAGATCTGGAACAAGCATTAACAATGTAATCAGATGGGCTTATGAGGTCCCTAAATGGAAAACTAAGCTTGGGACAGGCCCCAACAATGTGAAATGATGAGTTTATTTGATCACATGATACAAAGCTGTTTGATACAGGTAAGGACAATCGTGATGTAATGGAAAACTAGATTTTGGATAGGCACCAACAATGTGATCCTATTGTAGAAAGCTAGCTATAGGTTTATGAAAGGCAACAGCAATGTAATGGGAATCCATGAAGGAGATCGGATGGGTTTATGTGCCTCTTGGTGGAAACTATGTTTGCAACAGGTACAAAATGTACTAACAATGTAGTTTAGATGGCTTGATGGAAAATAAGGTTTTCGACAGGCACCAATAATGTGATGGGACCCCATAATAAAAAGCTATGAGTTTATGGGATCCCTCGATGAAAAGCTATGTTCGAGGCAGACAATAGCAATGTAATCAGATGGATTTATGGGATAACTCGATGGAAAGCTATGTTTGAGAAAGGCACCACCAACAATATTATAGGGTGGATTACTGGGATCCCATGATGGAAAGATATGTTTGGGACAGGCACCAACGCTACGATTAGTGTATTTCAATTTTGTACAAAACGTGTACGAAATGGATTCACGTCGAAGATCTCGCACTATCACAGAAATGATGGCAAAATAAACATTATCAGATATATCACAGGCACTAGACGTTGTGTCAATATGAATATAACATAAGCAATGGGCAGAAACTAGTGCCCATTGCTTATGTTATATTCATATTATTATATATATTGGACACTATTTTCTGCCCATTGCTTATGTTATATTCATATTATTATATATATTGGACACTATTTTCTGCCCATTGCTTATGTTATATTCATATTATTATATATATTGGACACTATTTTCTGCCCATTGCTTATGTTATATTCATATTATTATATATATTGGACACTATTTTCTGCCCATTGCTTATGTTATATTCATATTGACACAACTTCTAGTGCCTGTGGATATGTCTGTACAATAGCAGGGCCAGTGAATGCTGTAATTAGCCGACTACTAGATAGGTAATGTAGACTGTTAGTTCTAAACTATTACTGTATGAATAACAAAGTAGAAACTGATACTTCTTATACAATTGATTTTAAGATACACCAAAATATATTTCTTTGTCTTTAAATTGTGAAGGGGTCGTCGTGGCCGTGGTCGTATGATGGCTGGATTTACAACTACCTATGCAATCAGTGCCTATCACCACTGATGTTGTAAGTTGGCATGCCTTGTAAGTTCGAATCTCGATCAGGGCGAGGTGTACAACATTATGTGATAAAGTTTGTCAGTGGCTTGCGACAGGTCGGTGGTTTTCACCGGGTCCTCCAGTTTCCTCCACCAACAGAACTGACCGCCACGATATAACTGAAATATTGTTGAAAGTGGCGTTAAACACCGTCAAACAAACAAACAAACAATCTTTAAATTGTTGATATGATTTGATTGTAAATATACTTTTTTTCCTCTTTAATTATGTTTGAAACCCTTGGACGATAATACCCTCAACTTGTTTGTTGTCTATTGATTCTGACTGATATATACATTTTTATATATACATTGATTTGCTTGGTGGATTTTGTCTCGTTTGTAGTACGGAAGCGTATTAGGGTCACATTGACACTTTTTTTATTTTCTATTTTTCACACTTTAATCCACAGGCACTTGTTTCAATCAAAAAATATATGCCCCTTCTTCTTCCTTACTTCTCTTAAGGAAGAGGAGGGGGGCATACATTTTTTGAAAGAAACAAGTGCCTGTGCTCTATAAAATTCACACTTTAATCTGTAAATTTTACACTTTAATTTGTAAAATTTACACTTTAATCTGTAAAATTTACATTTTAATCTGTAAATTTTACACTTTAATCTGTAAAATTTACAATTTATTAATCTGTAAAATTCACACTTTAATCTGTAAATCTTGGATTGGACCCGGACCTGCCGGACATAATTTTGAAAAGGGACCACCCAAGGACCATTGTGACCAAGTTTGGTTTTAATTGGCCCAGTAGATTCAGAGGAGAAGATCTTTGAATGAAAAGTTTGCGACGGACGGACGACGGACGCAAAGGGATAGCAAAAGCTCACCATGGCTACAGCCAGGTGAGCTAACAAGAGTCGTCAAGGTCAAATTTGTCAGATTGCTCGTATGTTGAAATTCATATAGTACCCCACGCAACGAAATTGCGCAGGGTATAATGTTTTTGAACAGTCTGAGAGTCCGTCGGTAATGTTTTTGTGAGCGATTCTCCTCTAAAACTATTGAACGGAATTTCTTGAAACATGGTAGTTTTTAAGGACATGACATGAAGATATGCGTATCGACAGGAAATTTTGATCCGATTATTTTTCTAGGAGTTATGCCCCTTTGAACTTAGAAAATTCGAAATATATACTACTGAAACAGTTTGTGATCGCTTCTTCTCTGAAACTACTGAACAGAATTTCATGGAACTTGGTAGTTATTATGGACATAATATGTAAATGTGATTTCGACAGGAAATTCCGATCTCATTATTTTTCTCTGGATTATGCCCCTTCGAACTTATAAATTTCGCAATATAAACTACCCAAACAGTTGGCGAACGCTACTTCTCTGAAACTACAGAACATAATTTTATGAAACTTGGTAGCTAGTAACGACATAATATGTAGATGTGCATATTGACTGGAAATTCTGATATCTTGATTTTTCCAGGAGTTATGCTGCTCCATTGAACTGTTGTCCCTTTTGAGTGTCCAATATGTGGGTGCGTGTGGTATGTGAACGTGTTCACTAAGGTTCTTTCATTGCTTATATAATATTCTTGTCATCATGGCGGACATGGCTATTTTCAATATCAAGCCAGGTGAGCGATTCAGGCTCCTAGGAGACTCTTGTTAGAATTCAAGACCTTATAAAATGAAGTTAACTAAGTTGTTATAACAAGTTATTATAAAAAGTTGTTATAACAAGATATTAAGTTGTTATAACAAGTTAGCCAAGTTATAATAACAAGTTAGTTAAGTTGCTATAATAAGTTAGCTAAGTTGTTATAACACGTTAGCTAAGTTGCGGTAACAAGTTAGCTAAGTTGTTATAACAAGTTAGTTAAGTTGTTATAACAAGTTAAAAATAAAACTACCTATGGTACTAACAGGCTTCGGTACGTAGCATTGTAACTGAACGGTCATATCATGGTGTTATGCATATGATACAGAAAAGTATGACTTGCTCAAGGTTGTAAGTCATAATATCTGAGACGTTAACAAGAGGCTCCTGGGAGCCTGAATCGCTAACCTGGATGTATATGAATATTAGTGGAACAGCAACAAACAAAATTGTAGAGATTTTATGAAATAAGAGTTTTCCCACATGGTTTCAATGACACCTTTCAATGACCACAGCTGCAACAGGAGCCTTCTGAACAGCTCTAAAAGTTGACAGCTTAGAGAAGCCATTGTTGTTAACAATCCTATAAAGTTTCAAAGCATTGGAGCCTAGTTTCAGATAAGTTAAATTTTGAAAATTGGCCAATCAGAAGCTAAGATTGGCTCCGGTGGCCATCTTGTTCCATCAAATAGAACCAAAAATGGATCGTTTGTAGAGGTCCTCCCATACACCATTCCTGCCAAGTTTGTGCCCCGTTTTACTAAAAGTCGTAAGTCCTAAGTTCGGTTGTAACTCCCTATCATTCTATGCAAATTACGACCGATCAGAAGTCGTAAGTCCTTTAGTAAAACAGGCCCCAGGTTACCATTTTACAGATTAAAGTGTAAATTTTACAGATTAAAGTGTGAAGTTTACAGAATAAAGTGTAAAAGTTACAGATTAAAGTGTGAATTTTGCAGATTAAAGTGTAAAAATTACAGATTAAATTGTAAATTTTACAGATTAAAGTGTAAATTTTACAGATTAAAGTGTGAAAAATAAAAAATAAAAAAGTGTCAAAGTGGCCCTAATACGCTTCCGTACGTTTGTTCTGATTTGGAAACAAGCGTTGCATACTTGCAATTGAACGAGTCCTGTTGGTCTGTATGTTGTGATTATGCTCAGATGTTGTTTGTTAATTACCACCGCTCGTGCATTCTGACATTTTTATCGTCTTATTTCTGAGTCTGAAATTTATTTTTCAACTTTCTTTGTCCCCTCCCCCATAACAATCAAATGACTGCTCTCTAATATTAATTAACCATAAATGATTGTCAAACTAGGTGGGTTAAAACACATGTAAAACATCCTTAGCTCACATTACCTGTTGAGGGCATATGTTATCTTTTGAGAGTTACAAATGCATAAAGGCAAAAGAAAATATTTATACAATCACAAGCAATGAAAAGCCGTTTAATGATTTAAGTTAAAATGATAAATTACAAACACAAGTTGTTTATCTTATATACAATGTGTCCAATCTGTTAATATTTGTATTTTATCGTGATGGATGGGTGTCTGAACCACTATTCAATCATCTTTCATAGCGTTTAAACATGTACTGCCCTCGATACGTCTTTATCTTTCATCTAAGATTGAAGTTTTTGAAATAAGATCAAGGATCAAGTAAAACTATATGGCTTTCTGATTGAGTAGTCAACCCTATAAGTACATACAGTTAAATTGAATTTTTAAACAAAATATGTCTACTGAATAGTGGTATACTATATCCATTCATATAATTTTAACCTTGGGAATAATTATTCATTTCATATTTCATTCCTAATTATGATAACACTTCAGATTCGTACAATAAGAACCAAATATAAGAACTACATCCTACCAAATGTACGGTTAGTTATCTCTCTTTGAACAGAACATCTTAATGGTGGTGGTACGTCTATGGAGTTGATTCAATTATAACTATCGCCATTGTTAATTGGTAGACCTCTATGTATTCTATTGTATAAACTGGTAGAAATATTTCCAACATGGTAGAGAAATTTTCTGCTTCTCTAACTGCCTTTGGCATTTTTTCTTCACGGGGATTGCTGGTCTTATTCCCGATCTTTGTGGGAGTTATAATAGCTTTTATCCATTTTTACATTTACATCTGTAATTATGATATTTGTTTGTATTCAGATTTCCCCTTTACTCGAGTCTTTCGGACTTAGGCACACTCGACTTCTATTATAACCACTATTGATGGACGTTGGACGCTAAGCAATAATCATTTAATTAGTCAATTGGTGGACACCTTTTTTCTCGAATGCACCTTCCGTCCAGCAGCTTGCTACAGTCACGGGACATTAAACAGGATATGGCTCAATCATCTTCCAGTGCAAAAATGTATGACCATGGTGTCACCACGTGATCACTGTATTGTCTCCCAATAAAAACGTATATATCTAGTTTAGTGTGCATGACGCGTTTTTGGAATAACCTTCATCATCTACAAATGTATGCTTAAAATGAAGACTGGAAAGCCAAATAATTTAAAAATCAGGTAGGTTTTCCAAGAACGCCATTAATATGATTTATGTATTCGATAGATCTCCGTTTGTACTAGAATTAACTAACAAATTTATACATATTCGCCATGTAGTGACATCATTTAAAACATTCAATATTCATAGGCATAATTTGAACGTTGCATCTTCGCGGCTTCTGTTATTTCGACATCGTTGTATTCTATAAGGAAAGACTCTACAAGGTTAAAACTACAGGCCTAGTATAGTCAGACACACCTGGAATATGCCAGTATTGCTGGGACATTCGTCTTCTACCTTTTCATAAAAACGTATACAAAAGAATGTATAGCAATGACAATGGCGGACTTTCTGGTTCACGTAACAGGATCAACCAGACAACACCACATTCATGACCTTCAATTAAACTTAGATCAATAGAAGATCAGAGAAAGTACAGTCCCTTTGTTAGAACAGTGAAGAAATAGAACAATCTGCCAACGGAAATCCAGGAACACGAGCAAGCTTCGTAGCCATTTAAAAGATGCAATGTATATACATTTACACTTCTGTCGTGGCGTCGGCATGTAAGAAAAGTTTGAAGATCCCAATTAAAGGGGTAATCAGAAGACATTGAAGGACAGCCAATAAAATGGCCAAACAATGAATGATCTATAAAACATTAAACAGAAAACTTAAGATTGAGCGACACGAACTCCACAAAAACCCGTGGTACATTCCGGAAGTGGAAGCAGTTTTTGCTCCATTAGAGGCACCGTCGTGTCGTTCTTGCTAAAATTTCGTTGACAAGTCATGAATGAGGAAAGGACAGTATATTGTGATTACGACAAACGGAACACATCCGGTGGTCATTTGCGACAGATACTTCTTCTTTTATACGTATTGACTTCCAATCATGAAACACCTCATCTGGCATGTACATATAGCATCCAGGAATGAGTAGGTTGTGAGATCCTATTATCACACGTAAAATTGTTATATACACACATAAAAGTTCTATATCATTTATATTAAAATGTTCAATATATGGATAAAATCCGTAACAGCCAACCAAGTCATGGTGGCTACTGTAAAACTTTCAAGTGATCACTGCAACTTGACCACTAGAAATCCTTGGTTCTGGGGCTTTATTGTCAGCGGAAACACTTCATCAAAGAAATAATGATAGAAAATCACAAACTATAAAATATCCAATCAACTGAGATATATATATATACTCCATATGCAGGTGCTACTGAAATGATGCTACATATAAATGGATTGTTCACATGGGGAAAGTTGAAAATCATCTTTTGAGGTTAAACTTCGTTCTTAAAAGTCATCATTGTCAATTTCTTGGCGTATGTCAATGTATAAATCAGACCGAGCTGAATAATATGTGGTATCCTTTATTTCATGCTCAGTGAGATAGATGCGATCAACATAATAACCAAACTTGTAATGATCTTGTGAAAAGGACATCCTCTCTATCCGGAACATGAAATTAAAGGACCATCATAACTTAATTTCGTTTTCTTGAAAAATAGAACTCTCTGCATGAATTCATCATCATATAAATAAGGAACAAGAAGAAGAGAACATCTGGTATCCACACGAATGCTACTTTCTGTTGACAAACACATGCATTAAACATAACAAATATGTTGTCAATCAAAAACTCAAGCATTTTGATGATGTCAATTTCAGAGAACTGGCCCATTTTAACCAGATTTTAACGTTTAAACAATTAGAAAATATGATATACAGTGTATAACATGGCATTTTATTTGTGGGGGAAACTGGAGAGAGAAAAACAAGTCCCTGCTGCAAGTAACTGACAAACCATAAGGTATATACTGTACTTGTTATGAGTATATGTGTACCTTTCAATGGGCAGAAACCACCACTTTAACACTTTCAAAACTTTATGGCCGCCACCATGACTTGGTTGACCATTACGAATATCTGTGTCACAAATGACCTCACTTATGTTCCACTTGTCATAAGCACATTCCGGTCCTTTCCTCATTTGTGATTTATGACCAGATTTGTAACTAGAGCAACACAACAGGTGCCACTAGTGGAACAGGAACTGCTTACCCTACCGGAGCACCTGAGTTAATCCCCGGTTTTTAAGTGGGATTCATGTTGGGCTATCTTTAGTTTTCTGTGTGGATTTTGTAGATGGTTGTTTGTCCTTTTTCTTTTCTTGTCATTTCGAATTCAGAAGAAAGACATATATTTTCTTATATTTAATTTTATTATTTTAGCACTTTTAATGACTGTTTACAGTCTATTTTATGAAACATGATTAACAACTATTACACATAATGTACAGGAGCAACACAGATCTATGTACAATAAGTTATTCATGAAGTAAATTGTAACTGTAGATTTCTGACTGATAATCAAAGATCACAGAAAACCATGAATATATTGTGAATATCCAATTTTAATTTTGATTTATTTGAAAACAGACTACTATTGATAGTCATTCAACATATTTTTTAATATTAAGTTACAAACAAATTTTTTCATATTTTTAAAAATTATTCTGATAAAATATGTAAAACACAGATTGTAGATCTATATTGCCCCTGTAGAACAACAAGCACCATTTTGAACATGCAAAAAAACAATGTCTGAAAATCAAAATAATACAAAACATGTAAAAATAAATAAATCTCATACAACCTTTATCATGCAAATCTATCATACAATATATATATATATTGTCACTGGGTTTCAAAACAATAAAATATAAACAACAAACAAGAAAATGAAACAGCACTATTATGTATAGCATTTTACTAGTTTAATCACCTCTATTAAGCAGTCACCTCCATTTAAGGGTCACTTATTTTGTCCTATCATAGAATTAAGTTTCATAAGAATTGAACCTCTTTTTAAGAGGTCATCTTATCTTATTAGGCAAATTTTTCTTTGTCTTAAAGGTGACCTCTTAATACAAATTTGACTGCAATTCCCCTTGTTTCTAAAAAAAAAGATCAAAAGTATACAGAACGAGTCAAAAGGAATTGTATTTCTGTGGCTCAGCATCATACATAAATAAAAGAATTTTGATAAAAAAAAAAAAATTGAAATTCTTTAATTAAAAACATTCATGTAAGTGTAAAACCTGAAACTTTTAAAAGAAAAAAAACTTTGAACAAATTATAATGTTGAATATAGAAATATAGGCTAACATTGGTTCTATTTCTGATATTCAGTTTACTTTAATTAATATTTATCAGTTTAAAAAAAGGTTTTATCTGATTTTCTGGTTGGCAGACATTCTCATTATCTATAAGAAAAACTTTATAAAATCTTGTTTCCTATCTTAAAAGATTATAGGAAAACATTGATGGAGCCAAAACCACTTCCTAACTAATCCCAAATGACTACCCTTAGCATTACATCTGGGAATAGCCTACTGTTATTACACCATCAAAACACTGTACCAATTTTATTTTAATAAGAAAGATGATGATACTAGTTGTGATAAAATAGAGTTGTCAGTTCTCAAATTTCTGAATGTATTTAAAATTACATTGAAGACTGTTAACTATATTAAACTTCTTAAGTCCCTTGATGTCAAGTTATATTCTGATATAATACATCACCCCTCAGATAGTCAAACAATTTTCCTTTTTATTTCATGTGTACAATACCTCCCCGTCTCAGAGCTAGTCAAACAAGTAGAGTATGATACACAACAGAATATAGCTAATATAACAGTAGTCATCCAAACAAGAATTTGACATGAAACTGAAGAAACTTTACAGTTCCCCTCAAAACCAAGACCAAGGTGTACTTGTCAGATTATTGGTTATCTTCTGGAGTAAGATCAAGTAGAGATATGATGATAAATAGACAAGTCACACAGAAGATGTCAAAGATTGTATCATTTTACCAGCTATCACCCCCCCATGTTTCCCCAGCAGAGAAATTGACATGCCTGACAAAACCCAAAATATGTTATAGTACTTTCTCACCTGCAGAATGTTTTTATGGTAAATATTTGTTTGCTTGAGATAAATATTTGTGATATTACTTCATGTTTATAAAGCCTGTAAAATCATTAGACATTCATGGATGGGGTGAAAAAGTTGATTAATTAGAATAAGACTTTGATTAATAAGGTGTTCACTTCTGGCTTAAAGTATAAACAAAATGTTGGGCCACTGTTTATGAATTAACTATAAGAACAGTCTTTCTTTCAGTAATTCATACACTATTATTGTTTCTGGTGATTTGATCCACATCTTCACTTTAGCCTGCTTGTTTTTATTATGAGATGAGTGCTTGATGACAAACAGACAATAACATCTCCATAACTACTTAATATCATTTTTGCTAGACATGTCACCACATTGGACTTTTTTATGCCCTGCATAATAAATACTATGCTTTGCTAAAATCTACATAGATTTATTGAAAGAAATTAATAGCAGATAGACAGGAATAGCATATGCAGATATCAGTCAATCTTGGTCTTGGGGTACACAAGGTTCACTTAAAACATTATTTTTAGTATTTTAGATTTTATTATATTATATTTTATGTGGTGATAAACTCTAGTCACTATTGTGTAAATAATAACCTAATAATAAGTGGTGGTGGATCCTATATTCATTACGTGGTGGAGGATAGTCCATAAGATTCTTCCTGTTAACAGGAGGTGTGCCTTGACTGGCAGAACGGCAATAACAGATAACAGATTGGATGATAACTTAAATTTAACTGTTTTGTAGAGTTGCCAATGTAAATTGGGGACTTGACCATTGCAAAGGCAGTTTTACTTGGTGACATGTTATATAATAATTGCATTAGAATACTAAATGTTGGTAACATTTCCCCATGTACCTTCTTAGGGCAATCATTGTATTCAACATCAAATCTGCTGTAATGAAGTACCATCAGTTTAACAAAAAATAAAAGACGAAAAATCAGTGATAAGTAGACCCCTTATTGATTCCATTAATATTCCTCATCAGCAGTCACTTGAGAAATTTTCTGGATAAAACCAAAAACACTTGATGTACAAAGGACACCTGAAATCATTACTGGAGAAATTATCAAACAGATTAAAAATATGAAGATTCTGATATGTAAATATTATATCTTTGATGATAAAAAAATAATCTTGTTATCCTGCTGATGATGGGACCGTTACTAGTGTGTGGATCTGATAACATATTGAGTGTTTTCATCTGGTACTTGACAGTCACCCTGATTTTATCTTGTATTACAATCTCTAACTAAATCATAAAGAAATATATATATAACAGACAACATGACCATATAACACTAAATTACTTACCAGTAAAACGTAAAATCATGTGACCATATACATTACTGAATTACTTACAGTAAAACATACAATCATGTGACCACATACATTACTGAATTACTTACAGTAAAACATAAAATCATGTGATCATTTATCACTGAATTACATCAGATATACACAAGGGAATTGCGTTTAAACTTTGTGTGTGGAGGGTGAGTTATGTTTCAAAACATTTTTTTAAAGAAAAGTTAGATGATTCTCCCAATCATAATTTGGATTTGACTCCCAACAAATATTTTCTTAATTTGTTTAAGGGATATGAGCTTCCCTTTTTCATCATTAAAAATAATATAAACCTAGAGGCTCAGTGAGCTTAGCCTGTGTTGCTAACCTTTCATTCTGCTTTGAGGAAACTTAATACAGAACCTTCCATACATGTAGATGGTTCCTACCAAGTTTCAGTTCATATGGCTAAGCAGTTTCAAAGGAGAAGATTTTTTTAGAAATCGACCAATCAGAAACAAGAATTGCCTGTGGTGGCCATGTTTGTAAACGGATCGGGACGAAATGAGCAATCTGTATAGAGAACCTTCCATAGATGCTTCCTACCAAGTGTCGGTTCATTTGGCCAAGTGGTTTCAGAGGAGAAGATTTATAAAAATCGGCCAATCAGAAACAAGAATTGCCTGTGGTGGCCATGTTTGTTAATGGATCGGGACGAAATGAGCAATATTTATATAGGACCTTCCATAGATGCTTCCTACCAAATTTCAGATCAATTGGCTTTGCAGTTTCAGAGGAGAAGATTAAAATGTGAAAAGTTAACGGGCGACAGATGCCAAGTGATGGCAAAAGCTCACATTGCCTTTGGCAAGGTGAGCTAAAAAGTATTTCATCAACTCCTTTTTTACTATTCTATTTGAAAGTTTTTGTATTATTTTTAAACATAAAAAATGATGAGGGTGCATTATTAGTGAAGAGATGAAGGATATAAAATGACATTTAACCCAACCCTGCCACTTAAATTTCTGGGGTAAATGCTGCAGTATTTAGTGACAATACTTAAAAAGAAACAAAAACAAAAAAAAACAGACAACATTCAAATCATCTACAAATCTACATTCATACAGTTATGTCTATGATTGCTGCCTTTAAACATAAGTACATCATCATGTAATGATTATAATATTTACATTCAAGTAATATTATTGTGTTGTTTAATGTACAATAATACCACAAATTGTCCACTAGTAAACAATATCCGTAAATTCTCTGTTTTCATGAACAAGGTTGATTCAAGTGGCCTTTTCAATGTCAAATTCACATGAACTTCATACGAGGGATATATTGATTCAAGTGGCCTTTTCAATGTCAAATTCACATGAACTTCATACGAGGGATATATTGTTAGGCATAGGATTACAAAAAAAAATAATTAAAAAAAATCACAAAACCATGGAGGCTACTGCATTCTGTCTTAATCACTTGCAAGATAAACTAGCACAAGATGTATGATTGACTGCATCAAACAATGTAATACATGTAACACTTATGTCTACATTGGCAAAACAAAGTATTAGTTATAGAAACTAACATGTAGCAAAGTAATTGTGTACATATAAACACTACAGAGCTTCTGATTAAAGTCTTGAATATTATTGCAACAAATTGTCCAAACACACTTGTTATTTTTACAAAGAAAAGATAATCTTTAGTCAAAATCTGATAGTAATCTTACCAGACCACCAAAGTTGTGTCTTAATCAAAGAACAAATTCTCTTTACTCTAAATATTTCAAATTATTTAATTTTTTACTGCAAGATCAGTGTTATTTTTATGACAAAAATACTCATAACATTACAGACATTCTATCAAGATGTCTGACAACTGGAACCAAGAGATAAGACATTTAAAAAAATTCTGTTTAATATTTGAATCATATCTAAAATTGTTTGTTTCTTAGTTAAAAGTTTATTTAGTCTGTCTTATATATTTGTTGCCACTTGTGGAGTAGATAAAAGATCCATGATTTGTGGAAATGTTCAACTTTTAAATGCATTAGGTAGAGCTGCTTATATTCAATATTTCAGTGAAATTTTTGCACTGTCTTAGCTGAAATCTTGCTAGCCAGACAGGAATTTGATACTAGTCATTCAAAACTATTTCTTCATAATGAGAGTTGTTGTTTAAAATAGAACTTACAATAAGTTTTGATTCTTGAGAAAAGCTTAGCAATCCTTTTGATTAAATTTAAAGGGTATCTCCTGAAACAGTGTTATCTCTACCAAAATGACATTTTAAAATTGAAAAGGGATCTTAAATAAATTTTGAGGAAAATAAGAGAGTAAGTGCACATCAGTAGGTTATGAAACAAGTCTGGAAAAGTTTGGTTACATGTGGTAAGATGAGTT
Organism: Bathymodiolus septemdierum; assembly: GCA_963383655.1. Taxonomy (NCBI): domain Eukaryota; kingdom Metazoa; phylum Mollusca; class Bivalvia; order Mytilida; family Modiolidae; genus Bathymodiolus; species Bathymodiolus septemdierum. Next base: position 130,736,396 of record OY726518.1, read on the forward strand.
GTGGATTTATAAGATTCTGACAACAAAATGTGATCCATATACTTAGTCTCTACAAGCAACTTAAAAATCACACACAGACATTACTGAATAAACTACCGTACTTACAATCTCTTGTGTGGTATCATAGACTTAACATTTAAATGGTTTACATGGTAACATAAGATCTACATATCTACATGTAAATGGCTTACATGGTAACATAAGATCTACATATCTACATGTAAATGGCTTACATGGTAACATAAGATCTACATATCTACATGTAAATGGCTTACATGGTAACATAAGATCTACATTTAAATGGTTTACATGGTAACATAAGATCTACATGTAAATGGCTTACATGGTAACATAAGATCTACATTTAAATGGTTTACATGGTAACATAAGATCTACATGTAAATGGTTTACATGGTAACATAAGATCTACATGTAAATGGTTTACATGGTAACATAAGATCTACATGTAAATGGTTTACATGGTAACATAAGATCTACATGTAAATGCTTTACATGGTAACATAAGATCTACATTTAAATGGTTTACATGGTAACATAAGATCTACATGTAAATGCTTTACATGGTAACATAAGATCTACATGTAAATGATTTACATGGTAACATAAGATCTACATGTAAATGGTTTACATGGTAACATAAGATCTATATGTAAATGGTTTACATGGTAACATAAGATCTACATTTAAATGGTTTACATGGTAACATAAGATCTACATATCTACATGTAAATGATTTACATGGTAACATAAGATCTCCATATCTACATGTAAATGGTTTACATGGTAACACAAGATCTACATGTAAATGGCTTACATGGCAACATAAGATCTACATGTAAATGGTTTACATGGTAACATAAGTTCTACATGTAAATGGTTTACATGGTAACATAAGATCTACATATCTACATGTAAATGGTTTACATAATAACAGCCTATATTTGTACAGCAGAGACAAATACAAAAACATACACAAATAAGAAAAAAATGACTGGATTTGAGCAAAGAATTTCATCTTGAGACAACTTATCATACAACTTCATTAATATTATTTTTACTCTGAAGTTCTTCATTGATATTATGTAGAGACTTGGATATTGTTGTGAATCGTGGACGGTTTGCAGGTTTTCTACTCCAGCAAAGTCGCATTAAATCATACACAGCCTTTGGTGTTTTATCAGGACATGCCAGTACCTTGCCGTCTTTTATAAATGTTACCACTTCTTCATGAGACATACCATAATAAGGCTGAAGTGCATAGGAGAACACTTCCCACAATAATATACCAAATGACCAAACATCTGATTCTGATGTAAATTTATTATACAAGATGGACTCCAGCGGCATCCATCTTATTGGGATTGCATCATGATCACTACCTTTATAGTACTCCATACTATGAATACTTCTTGCTAAACCGAAGTCTGATATTTTTACATTTAAGTTTTCACCAACTAAACAGTTACGAGTGGCTAAATCTCTATGAACGTAGCCTCTTTCTGACAAATATACCATTCCTTTGCATACTTGCAACATAATATTAAGTTGTTGATTGGTGCCCACATGATGAAATTGTTCTGATGATTTTTTGTCCACACTGTTACGCCTTATGATATAGTTACTCTCTGAGCTACAGAGTCTTAAGAATCCATTCAGATCACCATTTTCCATAAATTCAAAAAGTAAACACATTGGTTTCCCTATTGCACAAATACCAAGTAATTTAACAATGTTTGGATGATTAAATTCTGCCATTAAAGAAGCCTCTCTTTCAAAATCTTGCTGCAAATCCTCACTAGCATTGTCTTTCAACATTTTAACAGCTACAAAACACTCTCCTATGTCTTCTGTGATATCCTTTGCTTTAGCTTTGAATACACGACCAAAAGCCCCTTGACCGATATCACACAAGTAAACAACATCATTTCTAGGATATTCTAGAGTTTGCAACCTTGGATTCAATTTTATATCTGCCATTTTGTGATATGAAACATTTGGCTGAAGTTTGTCAATATCTATGTCAATTTCATCTTGCGGTGCCGAATTATATTTAATATTACGTCGCTGTCTGAAGATTTGATAACATAATATGCAAATGAGACCGATAACAAATGCCCCCACAATTGCAACAATGGAAACAATCAGTATGGCTTCAGTAGAAAATTGTTGTTTATCTGCTGGTACTTCATAAGATACAACTGTTTCACCATCTATAAAGAAAAGGCCATTTTATAACATTGAGAAAAGACATTTGGAGTTTTTATTGATGTATTGAAATACAGAAAGAGCTGTTATGAAGGGGTTAACAGATTTCGTTTTGAGAAAAAGTGTGACATTTTTAATTGTAGATTCACACACTTTAGTTCTCCGAGTAAGAGCTAGTAAAACTGAAAAGCTGAATTGACTTCAAATACATGTTAATTCAAAACATAGTCAATTTATTTGTTTTGAATATTAGAAAATTGAAGGGCTAAAATAACAAAATATTTGCAATTTAAAATAATTTCAAATGTTATGATTTTTTCTTCATTTATGAGAGTTTAATCTTGGTTTTAATGTAGATTTAAAAAATGGTAAAAACTATTATCAGGACATAAATTCTTCTTATCAGAGGAAAATAAACAAATATTATATATAATGTTAGAGAAAGATAGAAATACAATCATACTACTACATAACATGATTTGATTAAGAGAAGAACATCCTGAATTTTATGACTCTTTTATCATTTGAAAATGTAATAGACTATGTTACTTCTCAATGTAAGAAAAATCTTATCTTAAAATTTACATCACAACTCAATATAAGATAAACAATTTTAGTGAAAATCCATGCTGCTTTGTTTCATTGAGGGAAAAAATATAAAGTAGTTTTATCTTTTATCAAGAGGGGCTGTCTTGGTCATGCTCATATGGTAGTTGGATTTACTGTATGTAGACAATCCATATAGGTTACCATACCATTTATTGTTAATGCATGCGGGGTGGGGGGTGGTAGGGGGGTCGTGATTGCATGGTAGTTTGATTTACAACTACCTGTACAATCATTAAAGTTGTGAGTTTGAATTCCACTCATGGCGAGGTGTACTGGATACAACATTATGTTATAAAGCTTGTCAGTGACTTGAGGCAGGTCTGTGGTTTTCTCCGGTAACCTCCACCAATAAAACTGACCACCAGGACATAACTGAAATATTGTTGAAAGTGGCGTTAAATACTGCAACCCCCCCCCCCCCCCCCCCCCATTTTACCAAGGGTTCAGCATTGTCACCGATTTGTAATATCCCTTATAAGGATACTGAACTTATTTACTGATTTCTACCTGTTTTCACAACTTCCTGTACTGACCTCTTACTTTAGTACCAGTTCATTCATTTACACTGATATTGGTACAAAATTAGTTATTTTCTTATTGATATTCACTGAATTTTCCTGACTGAAGAATGTTGTACAAATTTATCTAAGGTTACCTCCCCTTAAAGAATACATACCACATTTAGGAATGTCACATGGTTCCCACCGTACTATTCTATCTTGTGTGTAACACCATGGTGACTGTTCTTCAGAACCAGGATTTCTACAGAAGTTTTCAGCGCCTTCAAGACTTGGGAAGACATCTGGCGGTCTTTGATGATTGTGTGGAGACTGTGATTCCCAAGGCTGACATGGTATTCCAGACTTTGTCACATTTACTGTTCCATTATACCACTGCCCAGATCCCTTATAACAAGAATCTAAACACAGGAGGAAAAGGTATAATTCAATGAGTGAGTGAGTGATTGTTGTTTAACGACAAATGAACAATATTTCAGCTATATCATGATGAGATGATAATAATGTTCACTTTGTTCTAGACCAACCAGTCTTTGTTCTAGACCAACACACTTAGATGGATCTCTATAGTGGTAGCTCAATGAAACAACAGTCTGCAAGAAAACATGTCACTCCTCTCTAACACATTGATTCTGAGTCAACCAGTCTTTGTTCTAGACCAACACACTTAGATGGATCTCTATAGTGGTAGCTCAATGAAACAACAGTCTGCAAGAAAACATGTCACTCCTCTCTAACACATTGATTCTGAGCCAACCAGTCTTTGCTCTAGACCAACACACTTAGATGGATCTCTATAGTGGTAGCTCAATGAAACAACAGTCTGCAAGAAAACATGTCACTCCTCTCTAACACATTGATTCTGAGTCAACCAGTCTTTGTTCTAGACCAACACACTTAGATGGATCTCTATAGTGGTAGCTCAATGAAACAACAGTCTGCAAGAAAACATGTCACTCCTCTCTAACACATTGATTCTGAGTCAACCAGTCTTTGCTCTTTTTCCTTAATGCTGCATGCTTAGTAAGAAGCAGCAAATGTCAATTTTATAGTCTTTTGGTTTGATCCAAACGGAACTTGAACCTACGATCTACCAGACTTGAGGTGACCATGCTAACATTTACACCATCAATGAGGTTAGGTATAATTCAATGGCATATCACCATTAATAAATAGAAAACACCTTTTGACACGTTTGACCCTCTGGTGAGGTGAATAGTCTGGATTAGAAAATCTTAGTTGAATTTACATCAAATTTCATTTTTAATGTCAAATTTAAAACCTTGAAATAAATAATAAAATGATATCTCCTTGTACTTACTTCTTGTTTCCTGTGGATTTCTAACAAACATAGGTATATCCACACATTTCATTGTAAAGTCTAGTTTACTTGGAAGAGATTCACAGACAGGCAGTTTATATCCACTACTGGAATGTGCTACCATCAGCCAGGCATCAAAACATACAAGTTCTTTCACTGCTAGACAACTTTGTCTGAAAATAAACCCAACAAATTAATAATATGACAACCTTGTCTGAAAAAAACAAAGATTTAACAATATGACAACCTTGTCTGAAAAAACCCTCCAAAGATTTAACAATATGACAACTTCGTCTGAAAAACCCCCCAAAGATTTAACAATATGACAACTTTGTCTGAAAACCCCCTCCCCCCAAAGATTTTCAAGCAAATTTAATCTGTGTTAAATCTATTCAATTGTCAATCAATTACAAACAAAACAATCAATACAAAGGGTGTTCGCTTTATACAGTTTTCACACACCACAGTGAACCCTGGGGCATAAGATTAGAACCCATTTTCTCCATGGTGGGGTATACACATCCATTGACTTGTTTGTTGAATCAAATACACAACTATCCTAAAGATGGGCTGTAGATGAGTGTCTGCTGCTTTCTCATAAAAGATATTTAACAACTTCTAATGAGAAACAGCTAGTTAGGGAGTGGTTGTTGGGGGACTCTATCTATTATTAATGACAATTAAAAAAGATCTGCCCCCAAGACCCATCTCAAAGCCAATGAATTTACCTACATGATTTATTGTTAGTAAACTAGTTCTGGTAATAAAATAGCTAAATTACTGCTCCCTTGATGTTTAACAACAATCAATCAATCAATCAATCAATCAAATATATCAAAAATATAATGAAAAAAACATGTTCTGTCAGAAGTCACGTAAAAATTACAAATCTTTAAGAGAAGTCTGTGACCAATAAATAGCTTCAAACTGGCTTGATTTAAATAGGTATAATAAATAAATTTTGAAAATGAAAATCAAACAGAATACATCTTTTTTCAAAGTCCTTGTTTTGATAAATACTATCCTATTCTTCAAATATTTTATCTTTATTTATAATATATATTTAGAAGTTAATGGCATCTTTTAGTGGAAACTATGTGTATGTGTGTGGTTATGTTAAAAAGGTATGAGGGCATGTGCCTGGGCAGCAACCCCTCTCTGGAAAAAACAAAACAAAACAAACAAAAAAGGCAAAAAAGTAATGCTGCCCCCTCCCCTCTTTTGGAAAAGCATGGACCAATCTCATTTGATTCATGTTAACCAGTGGACAGCCTGCAGTGAAGAAAATAGCTCTATTTCTCTGCCACATGTGTACCTAAGGTATAAAAACTGCAGATTTGTACCAAAATTTAATGTAATGGTTTCCTACTTTTAAAAATTATAAATATGATAAACTAGTTTTTTTTTCAGTTTGGTATTGCAGTATTGTATTCAACTTTTGTAACTCCTCAACAAATTGTGTGATATTGAATAATAATAAAGGGGTCAAATAAACTTTAGTGTTATTTAGTCATGGACCTAATAAACTTTCTGGTACCTGATTCATGTAGGGCGACAGAAAGAAACGGTAACAGTATAAATGCTGACTTGATAGAGGACACCATTAAAAACGATTAGAACGACACTTGTTTCTGCTCTTTTCAGACAACTTGGCAGTTGCTTTGGACTTTTTAACATTGCAGGATAAAACATTGTCAGGAAATATAAAATTAATTTGCACTCGCTGTGAAATAGGTCAGGAAAGCTCCTAAAGCTCCCTGTGAAACAGGTCAGGAAAGCTCCTAAAGCTTGCTCTTCTACCTGTTCCTAAAGTTTGCACAAATAAATCATATATTTTCAGACAATGTACTTGTATTGTATATATGAACTGTCAACTTATGCAATGAAGACAACAATGTCTATTGAACCTGCTGACCTACTCAATAATAAATTCTTTCTTCAAATGAAATTACCTAACCTTAAGGTCAATTCTAGCTTTGTTCTCCTTTGAAGTAAACAAAATAAACAATGTTTTCAACAGGGGGACTATAATACTAAAGGTACAATATATATATATCAAGACTTCATATATTACAACAGGTTATGATTTATTTAATAGATGTTATGAACTACTGGGTAATCAGTAACAATGATATAACTGTCAAAATATGTTTTAATACATTTCTTGTTAAATTAAGAAGATCTATCATTGTTATCAAAATGCATCATTGATCAATTTGTGTTTTCTCATATTTTTACAGGAATTTCTCTTGAAATAAAAAAAAAATCCATTCTTTCATTGTATACAAAATACAATGTACATCAATTTGTGGTTTCTCATATTTTTACAGGAATTTCTATTGATATATATATATAAAAAAACATATCTCCAATCCCTCAGTTGTACTTTTAGATTCTTTAATACATGTATACTATACAGTCAAATTAAGGAAATACTGGGTTTAATAATAGAAGATCATTGTGTAGACTGGCAAGTGACCACAAGAAAATATAAAGTGAAAAAAAATTGGGTTCTATGATTAATGACATTATTATATTTGATTGTTGATTTAACTTAACTTCCTTATAAACTATTAGAATGCAAACAACACATTTCAGTGATATGATTGAATAAGTAAATAAAATAGATTTATTATTAAATAAATAATTCATTTATTTTCGAAATCTTTTATACCCATCCTTGTATTAAATAAACACGTAAGGTTGGACTCAATACCCACAGTCATAAACGTAAGGTTGGACTCAATACCCACAGTCATAAACGTAAGGTTGGACTCAATACCCACAGTCATAAACGTAAGGTTGGACTCAATACCCACAGTCATAAACGTAAGGTTGGACTCAATACCCACAGTCATAAACGTAAGGTTGGACTCAATACCCACTGTCATAAACGTAAGGTTGGACTCAATACCCACAGTCATAAACGTAAGGTTGGACTCAATACCCACAGTCATAAACGTAAGGTTGGACTCAATACCCACAGTCATAAACGTAAGGTTGGACTCAATACCCACAGTCATAAACGTAAGGTTGGACTCAATATCCACAGTCATAAACGTAAGGTTGGACTCAATACCCACAGTCATAAACATAAGGTTGGACTCAATACCCACAGTCATAAACGTAAGGTTGGACTCAATACCCACAGTCATAAACGTAAGGTTGGACTCAATATCCACAGTCATAAACGTAAGGTTGGACTCAATACCCACAGTCATAAACGTAAGGTTGGACTCAATACCCACAGTCATAAACGTAAGGTTGGACTCAATACCCACAGTCATAAACGTAAGGTTGGACTCAATACCCACTGTCATAAACGTAAGGTTGGACTCAATACCCACAGTCATAAACGTAAGGTTGGACTCAATACCCACAGTCATAAACGTAAGGTTGGACTCAATATCCACAGTCATAAACGTAAGGTTGGACTCAATACCCACAGTCATAAACGTAAGGTTGGACTCAATACCCACAGTCATAAACGTAAGGTTGGACTCAATACCCACAGTCATAAACGTAAGGTTGGACTCAATACCCACTGTCATAAACGTAAGGTTGGACTCAATACCCACAGTCATAAACGTAAGGTTGGACTCAATACCCACAGTCATAAACGTAAGGTTGGACTCAATATCCACAGTCATAAACGTAAGGTTGGACTCAATACCCACAGTCATAAACGTAAGGTTGGACTCAATACCCACAGTCATAAACGTAAGGTTGGACTCAATACCCACAGTCATAAACGTAAGGTTGGACTCAATACCCACAGTCATAAACGTAAGGTTGGACTCAATACCCACAGTCATAAACGTAAGGTTGGACTCAATACCCACAGTCATAAACGTAAGGTTGGACTCAATACCCACAGTCATAAACGTAAGGTTGGACTCAATACCCACTGTCATAAACGTAAGGTTGGACTCAATACCCACAGTCATAAACGTAAGGTTGGACTCAATATCCACAGTCATAAACGTAAGGTTGGACTCAATACCCACAGTCATAAACGTAAGGTTGGACTCAATACCCACAGTCATAAACGTAAGGTTGGACTCAATACCCACAGTCATAAACGTAAGGTTGGACTCAATACCCACAGTCATAAACGTAAGGTTGGACTCAATACCCACAGTCATAAACGTAAGGTTGGACTCAATACCCACAGTCATAAACGTAAGGTTGGACTCAATACCCACTGTCATAAACGTAAGGTTGGACTCAATACCCACTGTCATAAACGTAAGGTTGGACTCAATACCCACAGTCATAAACGTAAGGTTGGACTCAATACCCACAGTCATAAACGTAAGGTTGGACTCAATATCCACAGTCATAAACGTAAAGTTGGACTCAATACCCACAGTCATAAACGTAAGGTTGGACTCAATACCCACTGTCATAAACATAAGGTTGGACTCAATACCCACAGTCATAAACGTAAGGTTGGACTCAATACCTACAGTCATAAACGTAAGGTTGGACTCAATACCCACTGTCATAAACTAAGGTTGGACTCAATACCCACAGTCATAAACGTAAGGTTGGACTCAATACCCACAGTCATAAACGTAAGGTTGGACTCAATACCCACAGTCATAAACGTAAGGTTGGACTCAATACCCACAGTCATAAACGTAAGGTTGGACTCAATACCCACAGTCATAAACGTAAGGTTGGACTCAATACCCACAGTCATAAACGTAAGGTTGGACTCAATACCCACAGTCATAAACGTAAGGTTGGACTCAATACCCACAGTCATAAATGTAAGGTTGGACTCAATACCCAGTCATAAACGTAAGGTTGGACTCAATACCCACAGTCATAAACGTAAGGTTGGACTCAATACCCACAGTCATAAACGTAAGGTTGGACTCAATACCCACAGTCATAAACGTAAGGTTGGACTCAATACCCACAGTCATAAACGTAAGGTTGGACTCAATACCCACAGTCATAAACGTAAGGTTGGACTCAATACCCACTGTCATAAACGTAAGGTTGGACTCAATACCCACAGTCATAAACGTAAGGTTGGACTCAATACCCACAGTCATAAACGTAAGGTTGGACTCAATACCCACAGTCATAAACGTAAGGTTGGACTCAATACCCACAGTCATAAACGTAAGGTTGGACTCAATACCCACAGTCATAAACGTAAGGTTGGACTCAATACCCACTGTCATAAACGTAAGGTTGGACTCAATACCCACAGTCATAAACGTAAGGTTGGACTCAATACCCACAGTCATAAACGTAAGGTTGGACTCAATACCCACAGTCATAAACGTAAGGTTGGACTCAATACCCACAGTCATAAACGTAAGGTTGGACTCAATACCCACAGTCATAAACGTAAGGTTGGACTCAATACCCACAGTCATAAACGTAAGGTTGGACTCAATACCCACAGTCATAAACGTAAGGTTGGACTCAATACCCACAGTCATAAACGTAAGGTTGGACTCAATACCCACAGTCATAAACGTAAGGTTGGACTCAATACCCACAGTCATAAACGTAAGGTTGGACTCAATACCCACAGTCATAAACGTAAGGTTGGACTCAATACCCACAGTCATAAACGTAGGGTTGGACTCAATACCCACAGTCATAAACGTAAGGTTGGACTCAATGCCCACTGTCATAAACGTAAGGTTGGACTCAATACCCACAGTCATAAGGCATAAGGTAGATAGAATTTGTCAACCTTTATTGGACATATACAGTCAAACCTATATTAAGAGGTCACCTTTGAGACAAAGCAAAAGTGGTCTTTTAAGACAGATGACCTCTTAAAAGAGGTTCAATTGATATGAAATTTTCTATGACAGAACAAGAAGAAGGCGACCTTTTAATACAGGTGACTGCTTAATAGAGGTGACCTCATGGGCAGGTTTGACTGTATATGGTCTAAGTCATTACATCTACCTATTCAATCAAAATCAGTGCCTCTAATTATTTTGTGAGGTTGAATCCCTCTGTTAATGAGGTGTACTTAATACAGCCTTATGTGTAAGGTCTATGATTGTCTTTGGGTACTCTGCTTTACCCTGCCAATAAAATTGACTACCATCATAAAAGTCATCGTTGCTAGCCTAGAGGAGAACAATCCTCCTCCAGGGGATGGATCATAACCCTTGGCAAGCGAAGATGTATATAACTGAAATATTGTTATTGCCGTTAGATATCTATAATCGTAATCTTAGAATTACTGTTTTTAGGGTCTTCTAATAACCAGATAAAACCAGAAAACAATTATCTTTTTTTTTACTATTTCACACTAAAACATTTGTTTGCAGTGTCTTGTAATTACATACAATGTTACGATCTATACTTACTTGACTTGTTTATAAAACACATGTATTTTATAGTTTATATCATTGAACCAACATGATAGTTATAAGTCATAAAAAGAATACAGTTTGAAATCACTGGTGTAAAAATATTTCAAATAAAACAGGTGGTTTTCTTTGTACACAGTAGATTTACACCTCTTTAACCCACTGTAATATAATTAACCTTTCACATATGTCTCAAATAAGCCAATTTTCTCATGAAATATGAGATATCAACTCATTTTACAATTTCTTGTTTTATGACAAAAGTTCAGTGATTTTACTTCAGACTAAAACCTTTAGCTATTAGTACATTTAGTTTATGTTACCGGGAGGATGGAGGGATGTCAGGAGAGAGCAGAATTGTTAACATTTTCCCAGGGGTTAAATATCACTGGTATAATTATAGCTTGTGATCTTAATCAGACTGCAGTGAGGATCTGGATGTAAATGAACAGCAGAGAACACCCTCAGTTAACACTAAGTAAAGGAATAGGTTTTTTTTTTTTTTTTTTTATTGCATAAGCAATGCCATCTTCGCTAGCCAAGGGTTACAATTCGGGTCCCCCTTCCCTCTACCCTTGGCGGATCTAGAATACATTTTGAGGATTCACGCTTTAATATTTCATTGGTTACGGCTACCAGTACACGTATCCAATCAGAAGACGTTTTACACGGAGCACATGTTATCGACGAAATGTAAGCAAAGATGCCACTTCCCGTTTTGGTTCCAATGAAAACATCTTTCCCGTCTGCCAAAGCTTTGAAACTTTTCACTTGGTTGACAATAAGTGCTTCCAAATTAAATATATCACAAATAAGTTTTTCTTCACTGGGCGCTGCCATTTTCAACTATCCAACATACGTATAACAAAACGATTCTGATTGGCTGGCGATGACGACTATCTAAGGGGTGCAACTTCAATCAACCACCAGGTGGCATTGCGCGCGAATTTCAAAATATATTCTAGATCCGCCAAGGGTGGAGAGAAGGGGGACCCGAATCGTAACCCTTGGCTAGAGAAGATGAAGCAATGCCAGCAAGGATATTTTTGAGAGTTTACATTACTCGAGCAGCTGCATTAAGGGTTAGGGTTATTGTTTAACGTCACTTTCAACAATATTTCAGTTATATCGCGGTGGTCAAGTTTTATTGGTGGAGGAAACCAGAGTACTCAGAGAAAACCACCGACCTGTCACAAGTCACTGACAAATTTTATCATATAATGTGGTATCCTTCCCACATGCATCAACAATAAATGGTAACCTGTATGGATTTTTCTACGTACAGGTAATCAGAACTTGTTATTCATCAATTCTACATTTAATGATACATGATACAAGATATAGTATATCTTTTCTATTGGTATAGACACGTTCCCCCTGATGGGATCCATCAGACATGTACCATTTAGTACATGTTTCTGGAAACAAGACAAGAATTATCTAAACATGCAAATACCATTTTATCTAAGTGATAAAATGAAGGAATCTTTTAAAGATTCACTGATAACAAGTAAAATACACCTGTAAGAATTTTAATGAAATTAGAGCAAGTTATTTAGTGATAATATTACTTAAAACTATTAGGCCTTTCCAATAATAAGTACATACAAGTATATGACAATTCTCTCCTTTCAATATATTATTTTTATTTACTAAGTGGTAGATTTTAAATGTAGTGTAATGATCTTATTTTCACATAATGTTCTAATTTATACAAGAGGCTTTTGTTTATAAATTTAGTGTAAAGTTCTAAAATTTTATTATCCAAATTATTTTAATAGATGTTACAGTGATGATGGTCAAAACATATCTCCTTTACAAGTTACATTCACACCTCTTTCTACTCTTAACCTCCTCCCATCACATGTATTCTATTTCAAAGATGCCAAAATGTTTTAGATTGAATTGTTATATAAATATAAAGATGCCTCTTATAAATCCAAGATAAATACATAGATCAGATAAAGTCATATATACCAATAATCTTATGATGTGAAAGTTGTATTTGAACAAAGATTTATAGATATCATCATGAAGTAATTAGATATACATCCCAATCCTGAGAAAGTTATAACCCCAAAATAATCCTGTTGATTGTATTTAAAAATTACAACAAATAAGTTTAACTATTCAAAATAAAAATATCAAACCCAATATATCACAGTAGGTCTTCCCTAGTTCTATTACATGTAGTTTGATGAGAAATCACTGGTGCCAGCCATTTTTATACAGTTTTATAGTAAATATGAACATAATTACATTATGATCTCTTTAGAGATCTCCCATTTCCACATAAGCCTGTAATAAGCTAGATCCAAAGCTACTTGATTGTTCAAGTAATTTAAGGGGCAAAACTTTCCACACAACCATATATCTCCTGTTTTGAAATAGTTAGAGAGTGGTTGTTGTACAACACCAAATGAGCAATTTATCAGCTTTATCATGGTAAGAATAAGATACGTTTCCATGAGATGATGATGATGTCTGCTGTGTACTAGATCAACATGCTTAAAGTTGGATTTTAATAGTACAACCTAAATGAAACAAAAGTCAGTGAGTAGACATGATGCTCCACTCATTATCCTGATGGCGAGCTAACCAGTCTTTGATCTTACTCCTTAATAATGTGGGAAACGGATTAATATAAGCGTTACGCTTGTTTCTGAATCCTATGTTTTATTGTATTATGAAAAAAAGTTTATATGTTATTTATCAATAAAATATGTTTAAATCAATGATGTGGGCTTAGCAGAGAAGCAGCCAATATCAATCTTATAGTCTTTGGTGTGACTCAACCAGGCTCAAACAGAGAAGCAGCCAATATCAATCTTATAGTCTTTGGTGTGACTCAACCAGGCTCAAACAGAAAAGCAGCCAATATCAATCTTATAGTCTTTGGTGTGACTCAACCAGGCTCAAACAGAGAAGCAGCCAATATCAATCTTATAGTCTTTGGTGTGACTCAACCAGGCTCAAACAGAAAAGCAGCCAATATCAATCTTATAGTCTTTGGTGTGACTCAACCAGGCTCAAACAGAGAAGCAGCCAATATCAATCTTATAGTCTTTGGTGTGACTCAACCAGGCTCAAACAGAGAAGCAGCCAATATCAATCTTATAGTCTTTGGTGTGACTCAACCAGGCTCAAACAGAAAAGGAGCCAATATCAATCTTATAGTCTTTGGTGTGACTCAACCAGGCTCAAACAGAGAAGCAGCCAATATCAATCTTATAGTCTTTGGTGTGACTCAACCAGGCTCAAACAGAGAAGCAGCCAATATCAATCTTATAGTCTTTGGTGTGACTCAACCAGGCTCAAACAGAAAAGCAGCCAATATCAATCTTATAGTCTTTGGTGTGACTCAACCAGGCTCAAACAGAAAAGCAGCCAATATCAATCTTATAGTCTTTGGTGTGACTCAACCAGGCTCAAACAGAGAAGCAGCCAATATCAATCTTATAGTCTTTGGTGTGACTCAACCAGGCTCAAACAGAAAAGCAGCCAATATCAATCTTATAGTCTTTGGTGTGACTCAACCAGGCTCAAACAGAGAAGCAGCCAATATCAATCTTATAGTCTTTGGTGTGACTCAACCGGGGCTCAAACAGAGAAGCAGCCAATATCAATCTTATAGTCTTTGGTGTGACTCAACCAGGCTCAAACAGAAAAGCAGCCAATATCAATCTTATAGTCTTTGGTGTGACTCAACCAGGCTCAAACAGAGAAGCAGCCAATATCAATCTTATAGTCTTTGGTGTGACTCAACCGGGGCTCAAACAGAGAAGCAGCCAATATCAATCTTATAGTCTTTGGTGTGACTCAACCGGGGCTCAAACAGAGAAGCAGCCAATATCAATCTTATAGTCTTTGGTGTGACTCAACCAGGCTCAAACAGAGAAGCAGCCAATATCAATCTTATAGTCTTTGGTGTGACTCAACCAGGCTCAAACAGAGAAGCAGCCAATATCAATCTTATAGTCTTTGGTGTGACTCAACCAGGCTCAAACCCACGATCTACTGCACTCCAGACGAGCATCACCCTTACATCACTGATGTGGTTTGTTTTGTAATAATTTGAATTCCTACTTGGTAGGTCTAATGAAGTGGATAAAAGAATATATCAAGTTTAATTACTATTTTACTTAATTTCATCCTCTATATACTGAGTAAAATTACTCGTCAACAAACTCAGAAATTAACTAAAATTGCCTTATTTTTTATAACTAAAATCAATCATGTATTAAAGTAATATGAAAGGCGAACATCGTGGAATTTTTAATTAATTTTTTTTACTTAATATGCCACTTAATTTAACTAAAATCAACTGCATAACATTAAAAATCCACTCAAAAGCAGAATTTATGAGCAAATCGCAAAATATTTGACAGCAGATAATTATGTAGTGCACAACAGTAATGCAAATGATATGCATGTGAACTCTTTCGAGGAGTAACGGGTGTGTTCGATTGTGTTTAAATTATTTCCCTTTTGGAAACCTGGCTGTCAAAAGTAGACATTTATTTTGATGTTGATATGTTTTATTGATATATTTTGTAATGATAAGGCTATTTATAATATATTTATCGTATTTAAACATTGACAACCTTCTGCAAATAAAATTTGTTAAGAAATTTGCAGAATTAAAATAATAACCATACCATTGTCAAGGTCACAAATGTTTTATATAATGCTTAATGTTTACATTTTCAACTCGTTCAAGGAACCACTGGCTATTAACAGTATGACCAAAACTTTTTTTCATGAGGTAATGATCGGCAATCATCGGAACAAAACAACCAAAAGTTAATTAGTCTCCACAATAATGGCGAGGATGAAAAACATGCACACGGATTTGCAGATTTCTAGTTGTTGGGAACATATTTCGACTTGAAACATGGATGAATAGCTTAGTAAAAGTACCACCGTATTCCAAATGAATTTTCAGGGACAAATTTTCTTCACCCAAAACTGGTGTAATATTACTTTAAAATTGTGAAGCTATGTAAACAATATTTAAATGATTATGAAAATCAAACTTTTTAACCCCTTCATATGCAACTATCAATCAAGATGTCTCCTTTGTCAAAATGAAGTGCAGTGATAAATAAGATTAGTTCAGAAAAGTGCTATTTTCTACATGTTAACATTATGTGAACAATGCCACCTTTCTTGTTTGACAATAAGGAATACACATATACTATGACTATAGGGTAAAGAAATGAATAAACTCTCAATTGATATTATTATTCAAATCCTTTTAGAAATTGTATGCTTAATTTAGGCTCAATATGGGCCCCCAAGCTCATAAATTGTTGAATTTCTTTCCAGAACAGAACCTTTTTTTAATCTTAAAAGATAAAAAATAAAAGAAAAACATTCAATCTTTAAATAACAGTATCTCCCTCATCATTTAATTTACATAAAGAACTTGAGCAAGCATGAACAATATCAAAAGTGATTTTTATTTAAAATGCAGGGGGAATAACTCTCATAAGCTTTAAACAAACAAGACATTATCATTTGGAAGCTGACATGGAATAAATTAATCAATAAATAAATAAACATGTCAGTGACTCATATGTTTTTATATGATCATATGCTACAATTTGAGCCCTATTTCTAAGTCAATAAATATTCTTATTCATAAGCTAACTAACACCCAACTGATGTTTGATTACTTCAGTTTAACTGAAATAAGAAGGAAAAAATCTTTATTTAAGGTTGTGACTTAGCATTCCTTGTGATTTGACATTATTAGTTTTCCCTTGAAGTCCACATTACAACTTAAATTTCTTTAAATTTGAGGCAAAGGGAAAATGGTTATTGTTTAATGGGAAACAAAGGTAAAATTAAATGCTTTGTCTTACAAATCTATGCTATGACTTGATTAAAACTACTAATTAAATTTTTTGGAAACCATCTATATGTATATTCTTTCCTAAACCAATAAAAAAAACCTAGTAATTGCCTTAATACTTTAATATCAGCCTCCAGTGATGGTCTGTGTAATATCGCTGTAGCCCCTTACCTGTGAGATCTATTATTATAGTTTTATTTTCTTGTAAATGACATTTTTGCTCTTTTGTTCCTTTGTATAGTTAAATGTTTGTTGTTACCAAGCTTGTCTGTTATCTATTTTACACCACAAGATCAGTAATTCAAGTGTCATATAGACATAGTTTGCATTAATTTATGAATTTTTATCAATATGACAAGCTATTATTGTTAATATAAATATGGGTATATTACATTTTTATGGCACAGACTTACCGATTTAATCAGATAAAACAAGATTAATGTCCAATCTTATTCTATGATCAGTTTTAATGTCTTCAGTAGGAGTCTAACACACCTTTTTATACTAATGAAGTGAACTTGTATTTAAAGTAATTACCATCCATGTAATATAAAAATATAGTTGACATATCAATTTTCTGAAGAAAATTTTTCTTAAAATTACTATCATAAAAAATTCACAAAACATTTTTATCATTTTATCAGGGTCTTTTATGATAATAAAATGGGGACAAGGGTTCCTCTAATCCAAATATTATTTTAGTTCTTGTTACTTGCGACCAATCACCTTGTATTTGCTTAATAATGTTTAAACAGAATGGGTACAAATAAATTTTAACTGTTTTTGCTTCTATACTTTTTTTTGACAAATAACAGATCTTCAGTGAGTTTGTTTTCTCAATTTTGTTGGTTTTGAAAAGAAAAGTGATTTCTATTATAAGTAACAATAACAATCTTGTAGTTTACACATGCCAAATTTGTAACAATATTTACCTGCACATGTGTACTGGTTTAACTTCCCCTTCCTCCTGATGACAACTGGGATACACATGATTACAGAAGATCTTTTTGGCAAATGTCAGACATTTGTCATCGATGGAGTTCATAGACTTGATAATATCATTCATCATGCCTTTGACAGTATTGTCAAGTTCTTGGTAGGTTACGTTAACTATTTTATGTATAGGATGGGAATCAATCTCTGTACTACAGGAACTCCCATTGTATGATACACACTGTCCAACAGGTCTGAAAACAAATATGGATTATTATTTAGAGTAATGATGGCCATCTTTGATGAGACTCTCATGTACAATCTAACCTGCTTTAGTGACCACCTCTATTAAGCAATTACTTGTATTGTGTGACCTTAATTTGTATTTCTCTTCACAGTGCATGTCATATCAATTAAACCTGTATTAAGTGACCACCTGCCTTATGTGACCATATTTCACTGTTTCCTTGAAAGGTCACATAAGACAGGTTTGAATGTATTTGAGCTACATAAAATCCATCCTGACTTGTCTTAGTTACTATGTCCATTTGTGACCATGGGCCTCTTAAAACTTGTAAATTACTGGCATAGAAACATATTTGATTGGATTTTCTCCACAAAAGAAAACAAAGTAAAATTGTCAACTAGCTGGTATGTATGTATCCTACCGTGACATCTGCTCGGTCATGTATGTATGTACAAATTAAGACTAAAAACCAATTTTCTTTTCGTCTTTGTTGTTTATTTTCATGGAAATTCATTGGTCAAAATATTTGACAAATGTTGTTTCCATATTTATCATTCCAATGGCCTGGAATTTGAAATTCTGAATTAAATTTGTCAGAGCTCTGTGCACACAAATGGACATAGTAAGATAGACAAATGTAGATGCATGTCTCATCAGTAAGGATTTTGATGCACTAGTTCTACACACAGCCAGTGCAGGTTTTCTATCTCCCTCCCTGAGAAACAAATGAGGTTTATTTTCAAGAGTTAAGAATGTAAAAACAAACTCCAGCCAATACTTAAGATTTCATAGCTACTGAAGACAAACATTATCTACAATAATTATTTACACTTCTTGTTCTAGATATTGAAATGAAAGACAGACAAACATCTAATGTTTTGTCTGCCGATTGTAAATATATACAGATAATTAAGTGACAAAAACAGTAGAAATCTAGACACATTTTGTGCAGGTTAAGAGATAACATGCTGTTTTTTCTACTATTCATCACACAAATGAAAAACAATAATGAGTAGAAATCTTCATTATAAATTCCTAGTCTACATGGAATGTTGTCTTATTGTAGGGAACAGGAAACTCACCATTGTCTTTTTCTCAATTATGTCACTATTAATTACACCAAGGACCATAACTCTGTAGATTGAGATAGAGTTATGGCACCTTTTGACAGATCATAGAGGTTAACATCATACCATATGGCACCACAAACATATTGTATTACACACCAATTCTTTGTTAACAGTAATGTAAAACTGTTGATACCTTTGTGTTTAAGATTCTACATTTGTCTCCTATATTTTTAGTGTATTATCAACAATATACACTTGAGGTAACATAAAATATACCACACTCCACAGGCATATCATCTTATTAGAAATATTATCAATATACTACTGTAATCAGTCATGCATGAATTGATGTGTGATCAGAAAATAATTTGACCAAACTGAGTGAGTATTATATATTGGAAGTTGGCGAGTTTTACAGTGTCTGAGAAAAAGGTGATTTAACATCTTCCCATAGTATTCTATGTTAATCTGAGAAAAAGGTCATTTAACACCTTCCCATAGTATTCTATGTTAATCTGAGAAAAAGGTCATTTAACATCTTCCCCTAGTATTCTATGTTAATCTGAGAAAAAGGTGATTAAACATCTTCCCATAGTATTCTATGTTAATCTGAGAAAAAGGTCATTTAACATCTTCCCATAGTATTCTATGTCTGAGAAAAAGGTCATTTAACATCTTCCCATAGTATTCTATGTTAATCTGAGAAAAAGGTCATTTAACATCTTCCCATAGTATTCTATGTTAATCTGAGAAAAAGGTCATTTAACATCTTCCCATAGTATTCTATGTTAATCTGAGAAAAAGGTCATTTAACATCTTCCCAAAGTATTCTATGTTAATCTGAGAAAAAGGTCATTTAACATCTTCCCATAGTATTCTATGTTAATCTGAGAAAAATGTGATTAAACATCTTCCCAAAGTATTCTATGTTAATCTATGTCTGAGAAAAAGGTGATTTAACAGCTTCCCATAGTATTCTATGTTAATCTGAGAAAAAGGCGATTTAACATCTTCCCATAGTATTCTATGTTAATCTGAGAAAAAGGTGATTTAACATCTTCCCATAGTATTCTATGTTAATCTATGTCTGAGAAAAAGGTGATTTAACATCTTCCCATAGTATTCTATGTCTGAGAAAAAGGTGATTTAACATCTTCCCATAGTATTCTATGTTAATCTGAGAAAAAGGTCATTTAACATCTTCCCATAGTATTCTATGTTAATCTGAGAAAAAGGTCATTTAACATCTTCCCATAGTATTCTATGTTAATCTGAGAAAAAGATCATTTAACATCTTCCCAAAGTATTCTATGTTAATCTGAGAAAAAGGTCATTTAACATCTTCCCATAGTATTCTATGTTAATCTGAGAAAAAGGTCATTTAACATCTTCTCATAGTATTCTATGTTAATCTGAGAAAAAGGTCATTTAACATCTTCCCAAAGTATTCTATGTTAATCTGAGAAAAAGGTCATTTAACATCTTCCCATAGTATTCTATGTTAATCTGAGAAAAAGGTCATTTAACATCTTCTCATAGTATTCTATGTTAATCTGAGAAAAAGGTCATTTAACATCTTCCCAAAGTATTCTATGTTAATCTGAGAAAAAGGTCATTTAACATCTTCCCATAGTATTCTATGTTAATCTGAGAAAAAGGTCATTTAACATCTTCCCAAAGTATTCTATGTTAATCTGAGAAAAAGGTCATTTAACATCTTCCCATAGTATTCTATGTTAATCTGAGAAAAAGGTGATTTAACATCTTCTCATAGTATTCTATGTTAATCTGAGAAAAAGGTCATTTAACATCTTCCCCTAGTATTCTATGTTAATCTGAGAAAAAGGTCATTTAACATCTTCTCATAGTATTCTATGTTAATCTGAGAAAAAGGTCATTTAACATCTTCCCATAGTATTCTATGTTAATTTATGTCCAGCTTTGTTGATCATCCTTGTTTTTCAAAAATAAAATACAAACTTTGTAAAAATAAACATCCATCCAAGTGATATTTTTTTTACAAAGTTTGATTACTTAGTGGATTCTAAGAAGATATTTAATTGAAATGTGAAAAGTTAATGGACAATAGTAGATTCTAGCTAAATATACTCTGTTAAGGTAAGCTGACAAGAAATTAAATGGCTAAAACTTCTACTACAATTAATTCCTTTATTAGAAAGAATCATGGGAGGGGTGGTACAATTTTTTATTCCCTCCCACCTCCTCCACTGCAATGAAGTTGATGGGGAGGTATTTAGTACTGTTTCAAAGTGTCATCTGTCTGTTGGTAGACAAAATCATTGTCAGATGCAGAACTTATTTGTCTTAAGGTCCAAAACCACCATAGTTTGTATGTAATTAGGATATAAAGGAGTGTTATGGATAAAAATGAGGTCACTGTGACCTTGACCTTTAAATGACAAGGTCAAATATGTAATTTTGTGTGAAGTATGGCCATCATCATATTTTGCATGTATGTGTATTAGGACATGAGTGTCATGGGACAAACATGGGGTTACTGTGGACTTCCTAGACTTTAAATGTCAAGGTCAACTACCATTGATAAGTTTAACCTTGTGTACTCATTATTTATTTGCTACATAATCATGATAATGGGAGACTTAATTAAATGGAAATAAAATAAATAATTATTGAAATTTCTGTATGTAATAAATTGGATGAAAAAGAATTCATATTGTTAATTGTCATAAAATATGTGCAGCAAGAAAAACAACTATTTCATGTAGTTTATGTGAAGCAGCAAGTAAGAACTAAAACTGCTTTACCGCATCACAAATATCAACCTCAATTTTTCAAAGAATGTAAACAGATATTATTGTTTTATTATAATTAAAAGCAGAGGGATATTACACTAAAAGGGAATGCTAATATCTCTCTAATGAACATGATGATTGCTCAAATTGTCATATTTATGATCAAGAATTATTTTTGCAAATTTTGTTTTGAAAATGCAACATTTTATGGTTTCTTACAATTAATAATACTTGGAGTGGTATTTTTGTGCATTGTCATAGCAGACATAATTCTTGCACAGCAAGCTAAGCATTAAAAGTAATGCTTTCCTTTTATACACACTTCCACAATTATAGTGAATTGCAGCATGTTGACAAGGGAAAGTTGAAAAAGCTTATGCTCAAAGCAAGTGTGAACAAGATGTTGCACGCTACGTCGTGCTAAGAATACCCCCACTCGTTCATTTGTAAGTCGCACGGTAAACAGGAAGTAGATGTGCGGTAAACCTGGAAAGGGGAGACACATACAAGTCACCATGCCAAAGCCATATATCAAATATAAAATCATTTATTCCAGTAGAAGCTGAGATAACTTTTACGAAAGTTTTCATTACGGCAAACATGAAAAATTCTAAGTCGCACTGTAAACAGGAAGTAGATGTGAGGTAAACCTGGAAAGGGGAGACACGGTACAAGTCACCATGCCAAAGCCATATATCAAATATAAAATCATTTCTTCCAGTAGAAGCTGAGATATCTGTTATGAAAGTGTGAACGGACGGACAAACGGCAAGACTAATGGATGGACTAACGGATGGACGGACGGACAAGGTGATTGCATTATAGCCCCCTCTCTACGAGTGGGGGTATAACATAGCATTTTGCTTGATAGAGTAAATTGCTGGATACAATAATGTGTTGGACACAGTAATTTTCTGGACATTCTGTATTTAGGCATTTATCTTGTTTTTCTATTTTAAATGTTTGTCCTTCAGCTCCCTTTAACCCCTTAAAATAAACCTTGTACCCAATTATTAAAATAAACCTTGTACCCAATTATTAAAATAAAACTTGTACCCAATTATTAAAATAAAACTTGTACCCAATTATTAAAATAAACCTTGTACCCAATTATTTTTTCTGTTCTTTTATTATTGTTTCATAAAAAGGAATAGAGGAATATGGCTATTTATATATGGCCATTGGTGACCTGTTGAAAGGTAAAATTTTCCAACACTATCCTTCATATCCTTTTTGTCCTGTTGTAATACAGTTCCTGCCTGGCCCATATCAGAGCCACATTTTTACCTACAAGATTTATTATTTGCTAACATTAGAAATTTCTAATCACTTGTAAGAACAGTTGATATATTTTTAACCTTAATATATTTGACCTTTTTTTTTTACTTTTTTAACATGTTCTTGTCATGAATATTGTTGAAATATTGCTAAATTAAACAAAACCTAAAGAAAGGGGGGGGGGGTATGATGCTTAATGCCACTTTCAACAATATTTCAGTTATATCGCAGGGGAATAACTGTAAAAATATGAATATCGTCAACAACAGGAAACATATTTTTTTATATCAAATTAATTGATCTTTTGAAACCAGCTGTTATTTCTTTCTCATCTATTTTTATATCAAATGTTCGTTACATAATCTTAAAGCAAACAGGTGGAGTATGAAACAGCTGTAGTTAATATATTACACTACTTATAGTGGATATACAGAGTACAAATGAATACACTAGAATGGTGACACATGGTCACAAATTACATCTTGTTTCTATCATCTTTCTCATTTCAAAGGAAACATTCTTTTTGGTTGTTTGGAATTAATTACAAAATGTATAACTAAGTGACATTCTCCGACTAATTTTTGGAATTAATTAGAAAACATGTAACTAAGTGACATTCTCCGACTTGTATCAAAGTCTTCTTTTTATTTGACAATCAAGTTATTTTAATTGTGACAAATTACTCAGACACAATTTTCATAAAAAAAAAGTGGTAGACCTAACCTTGAACAAATGTATACTGCAATTATTTTCAAATTTGTCATAATTATTTTGTTCTTTTGAAAAAAACAAGTGTGTTGATGTACTAAATAATGCTGAGCTATACCCTAAATTAAATCAATGAAGGACACTTTCAAAATTTGTCACCTTAATATTAATGGCAGGACAATAATTTTTAAAAATCAGGTATGCTCAAAGCGAGAATATTTGAAAGCAAAATAATTTTAAAAGCCTTTGGGAGCAAGAAAACAAAGGGGCTAAACAGGTTAGCCAAAATTGGAGGAGGTGAATCTTCATTTTAATAATAATTACATGACTTAGGAACTGGAAATTTCGATAAAAAAAATATCACTGACTACTGGGTGATAACCTCAGGGACTAAATAGCCCATCAGCAGAGCTAACAGATGATAACCTCAGGGACTAATAGTCCACCAGCAGAGCTAACAGATGATAACCTCAGGGACTAATAGTCCACCAGCAGAGCTAACGGATGATAACCTCAGGGACTAATAGTCCACCAGCAGAGCTAACGGATGATAACCTCAGGGACTAAGTCCACCAGCAGAGCTAACAGATGATAACCTCAGGGACTAATAGTCCACCAGCAGAGCTAACAGATGATAACCTCAGGGACTAAGTCCACCAGCAGAGCTAACGGATGATAACCTCAGGGACTAATAGTCCACCAGCAGAGCTAACAGATGATAACCTCAGGGACTAAGTCCACCAGCAGAGCTAACAGATGATAACCTCAGGGACTAATAGTCCACCAGCAGAGCTAACAGATGATAACCTCAGGGACTAATAGTCCACCAGCAGAGCTAACAGATGATAACCTCAGGGACTAATAGTCCACCAGCAGAGCTAACAGATGATAACCTCAGGGACTAATAGTCCACCAGCAGAGCTAACAGATGATAACCTCAGGGACTAATAGTCCACCAGCAGAGCTAACAGATGATAACCTCAGGGACTAATAGTCCACCAGCAGAGCTAACAGATGATAACCTCAGGGACTAATAGTCCACCAGCAGAGCTAACAGATGATAACCTCAGGGACTAATAGTCCACCAGCAGAGCTAACAGATGATAACCTCAGGGACTAATAGTCCACCAGCAGAGCTAACAGATGATAACCTCAGGGACTAATAGTCCACCAGCAGAGCTAACAGATGATAACCTCGGGGACTAATGGTCCACCAGCAGAGCTAACGGATGATAACCTCAGGGACTAATAGTCCACCAGCAGAGCTAACAGATGATAACCTCAGGGACTAATAGTCCACCAGCAGAGCTAACAGATGATAACCTCAGGGACTAATGGTCCACCAGCAGAGCTAACAGATGATAACCTCAGGGACTAA
Organism: Bathymodiolus septemdierum; assembly: GCA_963383655.1. NCBI lineage: Eukaryota > Metazoa > Mollusca > Bivalvia > Mytilida > Modiolidae > Bathymodiolus > Bathymodiolus septemdierum. The sequence goes on from OY726518.1 coordinate 130,761,671, forward strand.
TAGTCCACCAGCAGAGCTAACAGATGATAACCTCAGGGACTAATAGTCCACCAGCAGAGCTAACAGATGATAACCTCAGGGACTAATGGTCCACCAGCAGAGCTAACGGATGATAACCTCAGGGACTAATAGTCCACCAGCAGAGCTAACAGATGATAACCTCAGAGACTAATAGTCCACCAGCAGAGCTAACAGATGATAACCTCAGAGACTAATAGTCCACCAGCAGAGCTAACAGATGATAACCTCAGAGACTAATAGTCCACCAGCAGAGCTAACAGATGATAACCTCAGGGACTAATAGTCCACCAGCAGAGCTAACAGATGATAACCTCAGGGACTAATAGTCCACCAGCAGAGCTAACAGATGATAACCTCAGGGACTAATAGTCCACCAGCAGAGCTAACAGATGATAACCTCAGGGACTAATAGTCCACCAGCAGAGCTAACAGATGATAACCTCAGGGACTAATAGTCCACCAGCAGAGCTAACAGATGATAACCTCAGGGACTAATAGTCCACCAGCAGAGCTAACGGATGATAACCTCAGGGACTAATAGTCCACCAGCAGAGCTAACGGATGATAACCTCAGGGACTAATAGTCCACCAGCAGAGCTAACGGATGATAACCTCAGGGACTAATAGTCCACCAGCAGAGCTAACGGATGATAACCTCAGGGACTAATAGTCCACCAGCAGAGCTAACAGATGATAACCTCAGAGACTAATAGTCCACCAGCAGAGCTAACAGATGATAACCTCAGGGACTAATAGTCCACCAGCAGAGCTAACGGATGATAACCTCAGGGACTAATGGTCCACCAGCAGAGCTAACAGATGATAACCTCAGGGACTAATGGTCCACCAGCAGAGCTAACAGATGATAACCTCGGGGACTAATAGTCCACCAGCAGAGCTAACAGATGATAACCTCAGGGACTAATAGTCCACCAGCAGAGCTAACAGATGATAACCTCAGGGACTAATAGTCCACCAGCAGAGCTAACGGATGATAACCTCAGGGACTAATAGTCCACCAGCAGAGCTAACAGATGATAACCTCAGAGACTAATAGTCCACCAGCAGAGCTAACAGATGATAACCTCAGGGACTAATAGTCCACCAGCAGAGCTAACGGATGATAACCTCAGGGACTAATGGTCCACCAGCAGAGCTAACAGATGATAACCTCAGGGACTAATAGTCCACCAGCAGAGCTAACAGATGATAACCTCAGGGACTAATAGTCCACCAGCAGAGCTAACAGATGATAACCTCGGGGACTAATAGTCCACCAGCAGAGCTAACAGATGATAACCTCGGGGACTAATAGTCCACCAGCAGAGCTAACAGATGATAACCTCAGGGACTAATAGTCCACCAGCAGAGCTAACAGATGATAACCTCAGGGACTAATGGTCCACCAGCAGAGCTAACAGATGATAACCTCAGGGACTAATGGTCCACCAGCAGAGCTAACGGATGATAACCTCAGGGACTAATAGTCCACCAGCAGAGCTAACGGATGATAACCTCAGGGACTAATAGTCCACCAGCAGAGCTAACAGATGATAACCTCAGGGACTAATAGTCCACCAGCAGAGCTAACGGATGATAACCTCAGGGACTAATAGTCCACCAGCAGAGCTAACGGATGATAACCTCAGGGACTAATAGTCCACCAGCAGAGCTAACAGATGATAACCTCAGGGACTAATAGTCCACCAGCAGAGCTAACAGATGATAACCTCAGGGACTAAGTCCACCAGCAGAGCTAACGGATGATAACCTCAGGGACTAATAGTCCACCAGCAGAGCTAACAGATGATAACCTCAGGGACTAATAGTCCACCAGCAGAGCTAACAGATGATAACCTCAGGGACTAATAGTCCACCAGCAGAGCTAACAGATGATAACCTCAGGGACTAATAGTCCACCAGCAGAGCTAACGGATGATAACCTCGGGGACTAATGGTCCACCAGCAGAGCTAACGGATGATAACCTCGGGGACTAATAGTCCACCAGCAGAGCTAACAGATGATAACCTCAGGGACTAATAGTCCACCAGCAGAGCTAACAGATGATAACCTCAGGGACTAATAGTCCACCAGCAGAGCTAACGGATGATAACCTCAGGGACTAATAGTCCACCAGCAGAGCTAACAGATGATAACCTCAGGGACTAATAGTCCACCAGCAGAGCTAACGGATGATAACCTCAGGGACTAATAGTCCACCAGCAGAGCTAACAGATGATAACCTCAGGGACTAATAGTCCACCAGCAGAGCTAACAGATGATAACCTCGGGGACTAATAGTCCACCAGCAGAGCTAACAGATGATAACCTCAGAGACTAATAGTCCACCAGCAGAGCTAACAGATGATAACCTCAGAGACTAATAGTCCACCAGCAGAGCTAACAGATGTTAACCTCAGAGACTAATAGTCCACCAGCAGAGCTAACAGATGATAACCTCAGGGACTAATAGTCCACCAGCAGAGCTAACGGATGATAACCTCGGGGACTAATAGTCCACCAGCAGAGCTAACAGATGATAACCTCAGGGACTAATAGTCCACCAGCAGAGCTAACAGATGATAACCTCAGGGACTAATAGTCCACCAGCAGAGCTAACAGATGATAACCTCAGGGACTAATAGTCCACCAGCAGAGCTAACAGATGATAACCTCGGGGACTAATAGTCCACCAGCAGAGCTAACAGATGATAACCTCAGGGACTAATAGTCCACCAGCAGAGCTAACAGATGATAACCTCAGGGACTAATGGTCCACCAGCAGAGCTAACAGATGATAACCTCAGGGACTAATGGTCCACCAGCAGAGCTAACGGATGATAACCTCAGGGACTAATAGTCCACCAGCAGAGCTAACGGATGATAACCTCAGGGACTAATAGTCCACCAGCAGAGCTAACGGATGATAACCTCAGGGACTAAGTCCACCAGCAGAGCTAACAGATGATAACCTCAGGGACTAATAGTCCACCAGCAGAGCTAACAGATGATAACCTCAGGGACTAATAGTCCACCAGCAGAGCTAACAGATGATAACCTCAGGGACTAATAGTCCACCAGCAGAGCTAACGGATGATAACCTCAGGGACTAAGTCCACCAGCAGAGCTAACAGATGATAACCTCAGGGACTAATAGTCCACCAGCAGAGCTAACAGATGATAACCTCAGGGACTAATAGTCCACCAGCAGAGCTAACAGATGATAACCTCAGGGACTAATGGTCCACCAGCAGAGCTAACAGATGATAACCTCAGGGACTAATAGTCCACCAGCAGAGCTAACAGATGATAACCTCAGGGACTAATAGTCCACCAGCAGAGCTAACAGATGATAACCTCAGGGACTAATAGTCCACCAGCAGAGCTAACAGATGATAACCTCAGAGACTAATAGTCCACCAGCAGAGCTAACGGATGATAACCTCAGGGACTAATAGTCCACCAGCAGAGCTAACGGATGATAACCTCAGGGACTAATAGTCCACCAGCAGAGCTAACAGATGATAACCTCAGGGACTAATAGTCCACCAGCAGAGCTAACGGATGATAACCTCGGGGACTAATGGTCCACCAGCAGAGCTAACGGATGATAACCTCGGGGACTAATGGTCCACCAGCAGAGCTAACGGATGATAACCTCGGGGACTAATAGTCCACCAGCAGAGCTAACAGATGATAACCTCAGGGACTAATAGTCCACCAGCAGAGCTAACGGATGATAACCTCAGGGACTAATAGTCCACCAGCAGAGCTAACAGATGATAACCTCAGGGACTAATAGTCCACCAGCAGAGCTAACGGATGATAACCTCAGGGACTAATAGTCCACCAGCAGAGCTAACAGATGATAACCTCAGGGACTAATAGTCCACCAGCAGAGCTAACAGATGATAACCTCGGGGACTAATAGTCCACCAGCAGAGCTAACAGATGATAACCTCGGGGACTAATAGTCCACCAGCAGAGCTAACAGATGATAACCTCAGGGACTAATAGTCCACCAGCAGAGCTAACGGATGATAACCTCAGGGACTAATAGTCCACCAGCAGAGCTAACGGATGATAACCTCAGGGACTAATAGTCCACCAGCAGAGCTAACAGATGATAACCTCAGGGACTAATAGTCCACCAGCAGAGCTAACGGATGATAACCTCAGGGACTAATAGTCCACCAGCAGAGCTAACAGATGATAACCTCAGGGACTAATAGTCCACCAGCAGAGCTAACGGATGATAACCTCAGGGACTAATAGTCCACCAGCAGAGCTAACAGATGATAACCTCAGGGACTAATAGTCCACCAGCAGAGCTAACGGATGATAACCTCAGGGACTAATAGTCCACCAGCAGAGCTAACAGATGATAACCTCAGGGACTAATAGTCCACCAGCAGAGCTAACAGATGATAACCTCAGGGACTAATGGTCCACCAGCAGAGCTAACAGATGATAACCTCAGGGACTAATAGTCCACCAGCAGAGCTAACAGATGATAACCTCGGGGACTAATAGTCCACCAGCAGAGCTAACGGATGATAACCTCAGGGACTAATAGTCCACCAGCAGAGCTAACAGATGATAACCTCAGGGACTAATAGTCCACCAGCAGAGCTAACGGATGATAACCTCAGGGACTAATAGTCCACCAGCAGAGCTAACAGATGATAACCTCAGGGACTAATAGTCCACCAGCAGAGCTAACGGATGATAACCTCAGGGACTAATAGTCCACCAGCAGAGCTAACGGATGATAACCTCAGGGACTAATAGTCCACCAGCAGAGCTAACAGATGATAACCTCAGGGACTAAGTCCACCAGCAGAGCTAACGGATGATAACCTCAGGGACTAATAGTCCACCAGCAGAGCTAACAGATGATAACCTCAGGGACTAATAGTCCACCAGCAGAGCTAACAGATGATAACCTCGGGGACTAATAGTCCACCAGCAGAGCTAACAGATGATAACCTCAGGGACTAATAGTCCACCAGCAGAGCTAACGGATGATAACCTCAGGGACTAATAGTCCACCAGCAGAGCTAACGGATGATAACCTCAGGGACTAATAGTCCACCAGCAGAGCTAACAGATGATAACCTCAGGGACTAATAGTCCACCAGCAGAGCTAACGGATGATAACCTCAGGGACTAATAGTCCACCAGCAGAGCTAACAGATGATAACCTCAGGGACTAATAGTCCACCAGCAGAGCTAACAGATGATAACCTCAGGGACTAATAGTCCACCAGCAGAGCTAACGGATGATAACCTCAGGGACTAATAGTCCACCAGCAGAGCTAACAGATGATAACCTCAGGGACTAATAGTCCACCAGCAGAGCTAACGGATGATAACCTCGGGGACTAATGGTCCACCAGCAGAGCTAACGGATGATAACCTCAGGGACTAATAGTCCACCAGCAGAGCTAACAGATGATAACCTCAGGGACTAATAGTCCACCAGCAGAGCTAACGGATGATAACCTCAGGGACTAATAGTCCACCAGCAGAGCTAACAGATGATAACCTCAGGGACTAATAGTCCACCAGCAGAGCTAACAGATGATAACCTCAGGGACTAATAGTCCACCAGCAGAGCTAACAGATGATAACCTCAGGGACTAATAGTCCACCAGCAGAGCTAACAGATGATAACCTCAGGGACTAATAGTCCACCAGCAGAGCTAACAGATGATAACCTCAGGGACTAATGGTCCACCAGCAGAGCTAACAGATGATAACCTCAGGGACTAATAGTCCACCAGCAGAGCTAACGGATGATAACCTCAGGGACTAATAGTCCACCAGCAGAGCTAACAGATGATAACCTCAGGGACTAATGGTCCACCAGCAGAGGTAACGGATGATAACCTCAGGGACTAATAGTCCACCAGCAGAGCTAACAGATGATAACCTCAGGGACTAAGTCCACCAGCAGAGCTAACAGATGATAACCTCAGGGACTAATAGTCCACCAGCAGAGCTAACAGATGATAACCTCGGGGACTAATAGTCCACCAGCAGAGCTAACAGATGATAACCTCAGGGACTAAGTCCACCAGCAGAGCTAACAGATGATAACCTCAGGGACTAATAGTCCACCAGCAGAGCTAACAGATGATAACCTCGGGGACTAATAGTCCACCAGCAGAGCTAACGGATGATAACCTCAGGGACTAATAGTCCACCAGCAGAGCTAACAGATGATAACCTCAGGGACTAATAGTCCACCAGCAGAGCTAACAGATGATAACCTCAGGGACTAAGTCCACCAGCAGAGCTAACGGATGATAACCTCGGGGACTAATAGTCCACCAGCAGAGCTAACAGATGATAACCTCAGGGACTAATAGTCCACCAGCAGAGCTAACGGATGATAACCTCAGGGACTAATAGTCCACCAGCAGAGCTAACGGATGATAACCTCAGGGACTAATAGTCCACCAGCAGAGCTAACAGATGATAACCTCAGGGACTAATAGTCCACCAGCAGAGCTAACGGATGATAACCTCAGGGACTAATAGTCCACCAGCAGAGCTAACAGATGATAACCTCAGGGACTAATAGTCCACCAGCAGAGCTAACAGATGATAACCTCATGGACTAATAGTCCACCAGCAGAGCTAACGGATGATAACCTCAGGGACTAAGTCCACCAGCAGAGCTAACAGATGATAACCTCATGGACTAATAGTCCACCAGCAGAGCTAACGGATGATAACCTCAGGGACTAAGTCCACCAGCAGAGGTATCAACCCAGTTATAGTCAATAAAAAGTAGATATCTAATGTAGTGTGCACGAAGCATTTCTGAAATAACCTTCATCTGGTAAACAAAAAACCAAAATATTTGAAAGTAAAAAAAAAGAAGTGAAGTCTTTGGGAGCAAGACAACCAGAGGGCATAGTTTTATTTTTTAACACTTATGTCCTATTTCCCACTCATTTTTGTTAAGCATAAATGTTTGCAGGGATTTCATTTTCAAAATATTATGTATTCTATTATTTGTTTGTAAAACTATGTGTTAAATTATATATGAAGGAAGAGGGTATATATCAAATTATATCCCAGAATAGGGAAGGTCATAGCCATTATCATAAGGTAGTTGAATATACATCTAAAAATGAAGTGATTTTGATTCCCTCCCATTGCTAGTTCAGGGTACTACTAATTTCATAACCAATAAAACTGGCTGCCACGAAACAACTGAAATAATGTTGAAAGTGGTGTTAAACACAAATAACCATGATAAAATAGCTCCAAACCCTACCCCCAAACATCTATTGTTTTCCTTATTATTATATTTTTAATTTATAATAAATCAACAATTCTAAAAATTCTGTGTGTTGTGAGAACAAATTAATAAGTGGATTTGGTTAGATTGTTTAATAAAAACACGAACACACCACTATTAAAATAAATAAATATGTCTTTATAACTAGATTTTAAACTTATTTCTTGTAATAACATTTAACTTGTTCTTCAATAAAAGATTTATATATTTAAATGATTAGATTTCACACTATCAAGTGTAGAATGTTGATACTTGTGTCTGCTAACTAGAAGGATTTGAAGAGATCAAGCCCAGACATTAGAAAATACCGCCAGACCATTAAATAAACTTACATAACGAGAATAACATAAAATATAAATATTTACAAATGTTTTAGCAAGACATCAGTGTTTTTTTTACTCAGCCATGGTGAACTTACAACTTTCCCACATTTTCTGACTTCAAACTAATTTTGGGAGGAATTAATGGTAAAAGGTCCATGAGTATGTTTCAATAGCAGATGATCTTGATACAAGAGATAAAATTAGCATAATTAATATTATGGCTATTATTTCAAAGTCTCTGTTAAGGTACAGGAAGTCTACACTTAAAATATCTGTCATTTTACAAAATTTGGGTGGGGTATTTTAAATTTATATGTAAAGTAAAGACTGTGAAATAATTAACTCTCCTACAGAGATACAACCTGATACCAACCAAGATCAAATACTCTCAAGAACCATTCATTATAATATGATTTGAGCCACTTTTTATTTCATCAATTTGAATTAAAGGCTATAAAGTTACATGGCCACAGAAAGGCATTGATTTCCATTAGTTTAAGCATTTTCAAATGACACATGAATAAGCATAATTATTTTTGTGTATTATTCATAGTACTCTACTAACGTTGTGAGATCGAATCCCGCTCGAGCGATGTGTACTTGATACAACATTATGTGATAAAGTTTGTCAGTGACTTGTGACAGGTCAGCGGTTTTCTCCTGGTACTTCAGTTTCCTCCACCAATAAAACTGACTGCCACGATATAACTGAAATATTGTTAAAAGTGGCGTTAAACACCATAACCCTAACAGTGACCCCTCATAGTATTTTAACATATATTCTTTATTTTATGAGAGCATCAATTATATAACTATGCCTCAAGTGGGCCTATTTTTATGAAAATACAGCATTCTTCTCTTCTTCTTCTTCTTCATATACCATATTTCCTAGACAATAAGTGTAAATATAGACTAAATACCTAATATTGACAAAATATAGTCAAACCTGCTCGTGACCTCTATTAAGTCAAACCTGCTCATGAGGTCACCTCTATTAAGTCAAACCTGTTCATGAGGTTACCTCTATTAAGTCAAACCTGCTCATGAGGTCACCTCTATTAAGTCAAACCTGCTCATGAGGTCACCTCTATTAAGTCAAACCTGCTCATGGGGTTACCTCTATTAAGTCAAACCTGCTCATGAGGTCACCTCTATTAAGTCAAACCTGCTCATGAGGTCACCTCTATTAAGTCAAACCTGCTCATGAGGTTACCTCTATTAAGTCAAACCTGCTCATGAGGTCATCTCTATTAAGTCAAACCTGCTCATGAGGTTACCTCTATTAAGTCAAACCTGCTCATGAGGTCACCTCTATTAAGTCAAACCTGCTCATGAGGTCACCTCTATTAAGCAGCCACCTGTATTAAAAGGTCACTTTTTCTTGTCCTGTCATAGAAAATTTGAACCACTTTTAAGATGTCACCTGTCTTAGAAGATCACTTTTACTTTGTCTCAAAGATGTCCTCCTAATACAGGTTTGACTGTAAGCATGAAATGGGAAAAAATTGAAGAAAAAAAGTCTTAACCTATATAAATGAAATACTAAAAATATGATAGAAAATCATATCTAAAGAAAATGTCTAAATATTTAACATGTTAGACATGCATGTTCTTAATTGTTAGTAATTGAATTAAATTCCAGTTGCACAAATGTTAATTAAATTTAAATGTCAATTAAAACTTAACCGACACTTAAAATTACTTGAAGTGTACATGAAATTAATTTACACTTAAGGTTTAATTGAGACTTAAATTTAATTGACGTTTGTGCCACCTAGTCCTATTGTTGTAATCATCCTGTGAAATGATATACTGGTACATACAATCATAAATAACTAGGTCCATACAATCTCCTGGCATAAAGATAACCCAAAATGGAAAGCATTTATTTGTTCAAAAATCCTTCTTTTTTTTTTAAATGTTGCTTCCTAAAAATAAAATAACTATAACTTAATATGGTGTTAAATTGACCAATCAATTTACATATTTCAAAAGTAGGAATAAATAAATGATATATTATGAATTAAAATAATACTCACTTGTATTTTGTACCTGCAGAAGAAACAAAAAAGAGAATCAGTATAAAGCCAGAAGCAGACGACATCTTGTTGATCACAGAACCAACATCAAAAGACATCTCAACAGAAGATATCAGTGTTTTAACTATCTCCTGATTTTTTTCTGGTCTTTAATTTCACTATTACTACTACTCCAGCACAGTTTGTTTATTTCTGTTTTATTGGTAATAAAATCAGAAAACTTGTCAAATGTACCACTGGTTTATTTCAACAAATGTCTCCTAAAGTTTTTTTAAAGTTTTTTTTAAACAAAATGACTTAAGACTGTTTTATAGCAATGTCAGTACACTGTGATAAGAATAATCCATGGAGTCCTCTGCTATCCAAATAATTCATTTATTGTCACTATAGCTTATAAAAGTATTCCAAATTACATAGCACTTGTGTCACAAACTATTTAAAAATATATCAAATTGTACAAATATTTTCACACAGTCAAACTATGAGACTTTCGTGTCCAATGTTACTTTCAAGTCTAAACTAGCAATTATGATTCCTAAGTAGAGAGAATTCCAATCTAGTATACACAATTGTAACATTAAAATCTGATTAGTAGACCTATAATACAATTGTTAAACCTCTAATAAAATCTTGACTAAATCTCTTAAGTCAACAAGAAAATAAAACTGAAAATTCCAACATAGAGCTATATAATTATACTGATGTCCTCTTAGTCTCTCCAACATAGAGCTATATAATTATACTGATGTCCTCTTAGTCTCTCCAACATAGAGCTATACAATTATACTGATGTCATCTTCTAGTCTCTCCTCCTTATCAATCTAAATAACCAGTAATTAAGCTTTGGTTATCTTTTGAAAGTTTTGTCCTATCTTTATGAAATCAGAGTGGATTGGTGAATGAGTGTTTGGCCTTTGCTAAAGTTGTAGTCTGACAGTAACAAAATAAACTGTTTGTAATGTCAACATGCTGTGGGAATCAACTGATAAGACCACTCTCTCAGATAGCACCAAAATGTTCCCCATCACTGTATCCAGTAGAGCTAGAATACATCTCTCTGATACTAAATGTTTTCACAAATGTTTCAAGATAAATATCATCCATTACAGAGTTTTTCTTCCAATTTGTTCATCATATAAAATTGCAATTTTTGATGAATTGAAACTATATCTTGATCACCTGTTTTTGTATTTATCTAATAGTATTCAGTCAAATTTATTTTTTGTAGGAGTTTCAGTTTAGTTTATGAGATCAGATTTTGCACTTAGAAATTTATTTGTTTCAGTTTTTAAGTTTGACTTTTATTTTAATATAAATAGATGACATGTATCACAAAAATCTTTATTTTTGTATTTATATATCCCAGACTTTACCATCATCAGCCCAAAATAAGAAATAAAACATTGTACATATATGTATGACCATTTGATTCTTATTTATCAAATATGTTCGCATTCACCAGCTTAGAAGCACTATATGATCCTATATTAAATAAATTTTCTTGAATTCTATTTTTTTAGGCAAGCTATAAATTTCACTCTGATTTTTTCAAATGATAACGTGGTCTTCAAGGTAAAAAATGCAGGTACTAACATATATACCATTCACAAGTATGAACATCGACATTGTTAAATAAATAAGTAATATATAATCCTGCCAAGAATTCAGATGTGCAGTGTCTCATAACATTGATAATCAAGTATAAGATGAAGTGATAATAACTTCAAAATTCTTATTCCCAACAAAAAACACTTTCATTTACAGTCGTTGATTCTTATATTATCAGTAGACTTCTTGTAGATGTGCAATATCAATTACTTAATAAAATCTATAAATTTTTACAGCTATTATCCCAATTTTTATCCTTTTATCAAAATGTTTGCAGACAATAAATACAATAAATTTATATGATGTGATAGATTATAATGAGTGATCGACACTTTATATGTAGCTAAAATCCATTGAAAAGAACATCTCCTATGGTTTTTAAGCAGCGAGTTCAAATATTTTCATCCAAATCATATCTTTATAATATTATCTCTGAATAAAATTCTGTTCCCATGTGAATAAAATTGTAGGGATGTTTTATTTCCTTTGTGTCATTTTATTATTACTCATCAATGGCCGGGTGATATGAGAGGATCATTTCATTATCCCATTGTCTTGATAAAATAGACCCTGCCCTTAGCTAATAAATAACCAATGGAGCATTTAATTGAAAGCTGACCCTACGGACACAACTTATCACCTATAGTATCTTAGTATAACAAGATTACCACTGTTTTAATGGAGCATTAAATTACAGAAAATCAGATGATTTAATACAATGTACTATTATCAAAGGAAAATATTGATCACGAATATCTTAACATTATCTTAGAAACAAAGACTAAGATGAGATCTGTCATTATATCATCTTAATAAAATGGTGCTTAACGCCACTTTCAATAATATTTCAGTCATATCGTGGCATAACATCTTAGGAAGAAAGACTAAGATGAGATCTGTCATTATATCATCTTTATTGTAACATTTACCTTCATTTAAACTTCATATAAATAATATTATTATTAATATAAAATGGTTTAAATCAGACAAATCCCACATTTCTGTATGTTTGTTAGTCATAATTCTGATATAAGTACTGATTGGTGATTGATATGAGTAGTATCCCTCCACTGTTATAGATTTGGTATCAGAAAACTAAACAATCATCTGTTATATCTAACACAATATGAATTTATATATACAATATACATACATTGTTAGAAAATATAAAATTTATTTGTATGAACTTTAGAAACAGGTAGAAAAGTCAGCCTTTAGTTTCGCAGTGAGTGCAAATTAATTTCATATGTAGGTATATTGTGTTTATGCTGCAATGTCAAAAAGTCCAAGACAAGTGCCAAATTGTCTGAAGCAATTGTTGTTCTAATGGTTTTCAAATAACAATCTATGACGTCAGCGCTTATACTGTTACCGTTTTTGTTGTTGCTCTACATGAATCAGGTACCAGAAATGCTTTATTAGGTCCACGACTAAATAACACTGAAGTTTATTTGACCCCTTTTATTTGTACCCAAAATCACACAATTGCAGGATAAAAAACAATATTCATCTTTAACAGTTATATATTTTATCCATTGGAGAAGAACCTTTTTACTATACAATTTAGGCTATAACTTATTTACACAATGATAGAAAGTGTTTGTTTTTTATATCTAATATTATTTAAGAATTTTTGCTGATAATGGGTTACATCAGTATATTTCTACAATCTTTATCTTTATCAATTTATATCAATATCAATTGAAATCCATGTTTTTTCATTTCAAAATCTTAAATTTTCCCCCATTGTTGTTTTGCATTTATTGATTCTCAGGATTACCCTCTAAATTATCCACGTTCTTAAATAAATCCTATGCCATAGAAATAATGAAATCTTTATAATTTTGTGAATCAATAACATCAGCTAGCATTTACATAAAAAAATTCTGAGCAGATGTCATAAAATAAATCTTGTTAAAAAGTGACAAAGATGTTAGGAGAAATTCAATTATGATTTGTGATGGAGACAAAGGAACAAGAACCATCTGTGAGAGACAAGATTTGACTGCATTATTGATGGCTTGATATTAATACCACTGATGGCTGGTTACATAACATTGATACACTGCCTTTATTTCTGGTTTACTAATAATTCTCCATGATATAGCTGAAATAATGCTAAAATTGCCATAAAACACCAATCAATCAATCAACCTAATAATTCTATCTGTATGATTTAATATCAAAGGACCAAGATTCAAAGTGATGTTGTAGAATTAAGACATACAATCTTCTCTTGTCTAATTAAATGTCTTAATTTATGATTGACAAGCGGGAGGAAACCGAAGTACCCGGAGAAAACCACCGACCTGTCGCAAGTCACTGACAAACTTTATCACATAATGTTGTATCGAGTACACCTTGCCTGAGAGAGGTTTGAACTCACAACGTTAGTGGTGATAGGCACTGATTGCATAGGTAGTTATAAATCCAACTACCATACGATCACGACCACGATGACCCCTCCATAAATATGAAGATGTCCTCATTTCACCTTGTATTATCTAATTTGTACCAATACATATGGATATTGTGCATTAAAATTGCACCATACAATCTAATGCCTGGCAAATACCTACCCATACTCCCCATTACGATAACAACACTGGGAACAATAGGTTGACAATTGTTTACCAAATTCTGCCTTTAAAGACAAAAATATTGGAAACTTACTGGCTGACAACGATCTAATGCAATCTCCTAATACCATGACAATAAACTTTGAATCTAATAGTTTATAATTCCCTACTACAACCTTGCATTACTATGACAACAACCCTTTAATCTAATAATTGTTGACAAGTATCCACCTCAACCTCCTATAACCATGACAACAACCCTGGAATCTAATTATTGATAAGCACCCACCTCAACATCCCATAACTATGACAACAACTCTATAATTCAATTATTGATAAGCACCCACCTCAACCTCCCATAACCATGACAACAACTCTATAATCTAATAGTCAACCTACCACTAGAACACATCATTGTGATTTGTACATCTTGCTTGACTATGTTGATTCCACCCACAGGTCTGTTGTAAGCTTTACATCCATATCTGTTAGTTTCCGTCACATTTTTTATATACAGACGTGATACTACATGATTGTCTTGGTATGCTGTATATATATTGATGCCATCAGGACGCAGGTCATCAGTTTGAATCTACAACAAAAATACCAAATTTCTATATACATGTGCAACATTTGGCAGCCAATAAAATTCAATGAGTTATAAAAAATCAAATTCATCAATTACATACCTACAAGATATTTATTATATCCAAACCTGACACTCCCTCCTTCATCGAAAAGCTATCCCCTATCGGTCATCTGGGTACATGCTGGCCAGCTGTGAGTTGAGCCCTGGGAACAGTCACTAGTACCATAGTGTGGACAGAGGATGGCGGGAGTACCATAGTGTACATGCTGGCCAGCTGTGGGTTGAGCCCTGGGAACAGTCACTAATACCATAGTGTGGACAGAGGATGGCAGAAGTACCATAGTGTACATGCTGGCCAGCTGTGGGTTGAGCCCTGGGAACAGTCACTAATACCATAGTGTGGACAGAGGATGGCGGGAGTACCATAGTGTACATGCTGGCCAGCTGTTAGTTGAGCCCTGGGAACAGTCTCTAGTACCATAGTGTGGACAGAGGATGGCGGGAGTACCATAGTGTACATGCTGGCCAGCTGTGAGTTGAGCCGTGGGAACAGTCACTAATACCATAGTGTGGACAGAGGATGGTGGGAGTACCATAGTGTACATGCTGGCCAGCTGTGCATTGAGCCCTGGGAACAGTCACTAGTAACATAGTGTAGACAGAGGATGGCGGGAGTACCATAGTGTACATGCTGGCCAGCTGTGAGTTGAGCCCTGGGAACAGTCACTAGTACCATAGTGTGGACAGAGGATGGTGGGAGTACCATAGTGTACATGCTGGCCAGCTGTGAGTTGAGCCCTGGGAACAGTCACTAGTACCATAGTGTGGACAGAGGATGGCGGGAGTACCATAGTGTACATGCTGGCCAGCTGTGAGTTGAGATGAGCCCTGGGAACAGTCTCTAGTACCATAGTGTGAACAGAGGATGGCAGAAGTACCATAGTGTAGACAGAGGATGGCAGAAGTACCATAGTGTACATGCTGGCCAGCTGTGAGTTGAGCCCTGGGAACAGTCTCTAGTACCATAGTGTGGACAGAGGATGGCGGGAGTACCATAGTGTACATGCTGGCCAGCTGTGCATTGAGCCCTGGGAACAGTCACTAGTACCATAGTGTGGACAGAGGATGGCGGGAGTACCATAGTGTACATGCTGGCCAGCTGTGAGTTGAGCCCTGGGAACAGTCACTAGTACCATAGTGTGGACAGAGGATGGCGGGAGTATCATAGTGTACATGCTGGCCAGCTGTGAGTTGAGCCCTGGGAACAGTCTCTAGTACCATAGTGTGGACAGAGGATGGCGGGAGTACCATAGAGTACTATCTGTAATAATGTAGCTCCTGTGACAAACTTGTGTCTCGGCAGAGCTACAATGCGGTCCCATTCGTCACAATGGAGCAAAAAAAAGTTGCAGTTGAAACATAAAAACTCACTATTTATGCTTCAAACATTTCATTATAACTATTACTGATGATCCCAGTCCTTGTTAAATCGGTTTGGCTGAGAAATATATGCTTTTCAAAGGTAGCAACAACCTTGTTCAAATTTATCGATCGTTTGTCATAACCGGAAACTACGGAAGGCGGAGCTTTTCTAAATATGGTATTTCTTACTACGATGCTTACGGCAGCTGATGTAAACATTCACGCCTTAATCGCCAAATATGGTATCGACATCCAAATAGTGAGGCCGGAAATGACGAAATTCAAAATGTTCAGAGAGTTTAGTAAACATGGATTTTTATTTTGTGGGAATTACATTCTAAAATACTGGTAGGTGATAAAAACTTGTTATAATAATGGACAAAAGGAAAGGTTATGTCTTATCATTGATAAATGCAGGTGTCAGAAAATCTCGGCGGCTGCTCCATTACGTGTAATGGCATCCCGTTATAACCCTTGCGAGTAAGCGAGCATTTAGGGTTTTATTATTAGAACTACATAGAGTACATGCTGGCCAGCTGTGAGTTGAGCCCTGGGAACAGTCTCTAGTACCATAGTGTGGACAGAGGATGGCGGGAGTACCATAGTGTACATGCTGGCCAGCTGTGAGTTGAGCCCTGGGAACAGTCACTAGTAACATAGTGTAGACAGAGGATGGCAGAAGTACCATAGTGTACATGCTGGCCAGCTGTGAGTTGAGCCCTGGGAACAGTCACTAGTAACATAGTGTAGACAGAGGATGGCAGAAGTACCATAGTGTACATGCTGGCCAGCTGTTAGTTGAGCCCTGGGAACAGTCTCTAGTACCATAGTGTGGACAGAGGATGGCGGGAGTACCATAGTGTACATGCTGGCCAGCTGTGAGTTGAGCCCTGGGAACAGTCTCTAGTACCATAGTGTGGACAGAGGATGGCGGGAGTACCATAGTGTATATGCTGGCCAGCTGTGAGTTGAGCCCTGGGAACAGTCTCTAGTACCATAGTGTGGACAGAGGATGGTGGGAGTACCATAGTGTACATGCTGGCCAGCTGTGAGTTGAGCCCTGGGAACAGTCACTAGTAACACAGTGTAGACAGAGGATGGCAGAAGTACCATAGTGTGGACAGAGGATGGTGGGTTCCCAGAATATCAATGGTGGACAGAATAGTGTGCTTACAGAATATTATTGGTGGAAAGAGGAGGGAGGCTCTTTATATTGGTTGACAGAGGAAAACTTGTACAAAGAAAACAATTGACAGAAGAGGATGGAGCCCGAGAATACCAGAGCTAAAAAAGTAATATTACAAATTTCAGGAATAAAACATGCCACAGACTAAACAATAGAAAGTGGTGCTTCGTAAAATCCTGAAACTAAAAGATGAACATCTACCTACCAAATCAGTGCTAATTACCAATTAAGTTTGTGAGTTGTATTCCAGCTCGTGATGTGTTGTACTCTATATAACTATATGTGATATAGTTTGTCAGCTACTTGTGACAGGACTGTGCTTTTTCTCCAGTTTCTTCCATCACTAAAATTGACTGTCATGATATTACTGAAACATTGATGAAAGTGGCATTAAACACTCATCATCTTAATCCATAAACTAAGTTCCAAAAATGTAATTCTTTGATTTTGAAAAATGTTCAACATTCCAAGTATAATGTAATATATAGTAAAATTTGAAGTGAATAGTTAAATAATATGTTAAGATAGAGTTGAACAGACCAATGAGCTTACTTTAAAATATTCAAGTAATACAGGATAATTTAAGTGGGCAGCTACTACAAACAGACTAAATATTTCCTTGGAGTTACATAAAGAAATGATTTATTACAGTTTGAGATAAAAAGGTTTGACTGTAGTGGAATAAATATAACTAGAGCAGTCTGTGCCAAAAACATTTTGACAAACTAACCCAAACAGCATTTTAGAATAAGTTTTTCTAATTGATTAAGCAAATTTTATGCAATTTTCCTATCCTGAACCAATTGTTACTAGACTGGAGCTTAGGGATAGTGGTTTTTAGTGCAGGCTGCTAGACACTAAATTATATTAAAATATATTTTTACATTGTAGCATACCTCTACTCCATTTTTAGTCCATATCATTCTTGGTACTGGTAATCCATAGACATTACACACTAGCTGTACTGGGTTTCCACACATTACTGTACGATTATATGGAATCAGTCCAACAAATTTTACAGGCACTGTAATTAATTATACTGACAAATTCATTTGGGATCTAACATTTTTGCACATTTCACACTAAAAATATCAAGATGTTTAAAATCTGCTATATTTAAAAGTTCAATATGGTTTGAAATCTTAACATTATTAAAATGTAGTTTGACCTAATGAATATTCCTCACCTTGAACCTCTATATTTTGTTAAGATAACCTCTTTATAATTCACCATGTAGTTTTGACCTAATGAATAGTCATCACCTTGACCCTCAATCTACTTAAAACTAAATCTCTGCACTTGCCTCCTATTTTCTATAGGTTGTTTACTAGTTACTAAGTGGGAGATCTAAAAACGCACCTTTAAGGGTCCTGTCATGGGTCAACATGAATACATTCAGTGTCTATCGGGTGCATTCGAAAACGCATATGCTTGTCTTGTCTGCTGGATTTTGTAGAAGTTTTGCTGATCGGTATATTTTTAATACATTCATGTTGATCCCTGATGTGACCCCTAAAGAAGTGTTTTTAGATTTTTCACACGGCAACTAGAAAACAACTAATAGACCAGAGGCTCTCAAGAGCCTGTATCATTCACCTGGTTATAAAAAGAACCAATTGGTCCTATGTAAAAACTATGTCCTGCAGTGGTAGTCATCTTGGAATTACGATCAACATAAAAAACACAAAGTTTGTAAAGGACCTTCCAATGATTGATGTACAGTTTAGGTTCAATCAGTGCAATAGCTTCAGAGAAGAATATATTTCTGTATTTTCCCCATATGGTCCTGTGTTAATACTATGACCTGTGGTGGCAGCCATCTTGGATTTCCGATCGGCATAAAAAACAGAGGACCTTCCAATGATCATTCCTGGGCAGTTTGGTTTCAACTGTCCTAGTGGTTTCAGAGAAGAAGCGTTTTGAAACATCTTTCCCATAGGGTCCAATATTAAACTAAGTCCTGCCGTAGCCGCCATTTTGAATTTCATATCAGAACAAAAAACGTACAGTTTGTAGAGGACCATCCAATGAACACTCATGTACAGTTTGGCATTAATCATATTTGTAGTTTCTGAGAAGAAGGCATTTGAACATTTTCCCATAGGGTCCAATGTTAATCTATGTCCTGTGGTGGTGGCCATCTTGGATTTCCGATCGGCATAAAAAACACACACCTTGTAGAGGACCTACCAATGATCATTCATGGGCAGTTTGGTTTCAATTGTCCAAGTGGTTTCAGAGAAGAAGCATTTTGAAACATTTTTCTCATAGGGTCCAATGTTAAACTAAGTCCTGCCGTAGCTGCCATTTTGAATTTCATATCGGAACAAAAAACCTTAAGATTGTAGATGACCATCCAATGAACATTCATGTACAGTTTGGCTTTAATCATATTTGTAGTTTCTGAGAAGGCATTTGAACATTTTCCCATAGGGTCCAATGTTAATCTATGTCCTGCGGTGGCGGCCATCTTAGATTTCCGATCGGCATAAAAAACAGTAATTTGGTAAAGGACCTTCCAATGATCATTCATGGGCAGTTTGGTTTCAATTGTCCAAGTGGTTTCAGAGAAGAAGCATTTTGAAACATTTTCCCCATACGGTCCAATGTTAAACTAAGTCATGCTGTAGCCGCCATTTTGAATTTCATATCGGAACAAAAAACCTTAAGATTGTAGAGGATCATCCAATGAACATTCATGTACAGTTTGACTTTAATCATATTTGTAGTTTCTGAGAAGAAGGCATTTGAACATTTTCACATAGGGTCCAATGTTAATCTATGTCCTGCGGTGGCGGCCATCTTGGATTTCCGATCGGCATAAAAAACAGTAACTTGGTAAAGGACTTTCCAATGATCATTCATGGGCAGTTTGGTTTCAATTGTCCAAGTGGTTTCAGAGAAGAAGCGTTTTGAAACATTTTTCCCATAGGGTCCAATGTTAAACTAAGTTCTGCCGTAGCCGCCATTTTGAATTTCATATCGGAACAAAAAACGTAATGTTTGTAGAGGACCATCCAATCAACATTCATGTATAGTTTGGCTTTAATCATATTTGTAGTTTCTGAGAAGAAGGCATTTGAACATTTTCCCATAGGGTCCAATGTTAATCTATGTCCTGCGGTGGCATCCATCTTGAATTTCCGATCGGCATAAAAAACAGCAATTTGGTAAAGGACCTTCCAAAGATCATTCATGGGCAATTTGGTTTCAATTGTCCAAGTGGTTTCAGAGAAGAAGCATTTTGAAACATTTTTCTCATAGGGTCCAATGTTAAACTAAGTCCTGCCATAGCCGCCATTTTGAATTTCATATCGGAACAAAAAACGTACAGTTTGTAGAGGACCATCCAATGAACATTCATGTACAGTTTGACTTTAATCATATTTGTAGTTTCTGAGAAGAAGGCATTTGAACATTTTCCCATAGGGTCCAATGTTAATCTATGTTCTGCGGTGGTGGCCATCTTGGATTTCCGATCGGCATAAAAAACAAAAACTTGGTAAAGGACATTCCAATGATCATTCTTTTACAGTTTGAGTTCAGTCAGTTCATTAGTTTCAGAGAAGAAGATCTTTGAGATTTCAGCCAATCAGAGCATATTATTGGCCCTGGCAGCCATGTTGAATATCCGACTGGAACGGAAAACAGTAACTTTGTAGAGGACCATCCAAGGAACATTCTTGCAAAGTTTGGTTCCAATTGGCCCAGTGGTTTCGGAGAAGAAGCTTGAAATGTGAAAAGTTTACAGACGACAGACGACGGACGCCAAGTGATGGCAATAGTTCACCTGGACCTTTGGTCCAGGTGAACTAAAAATAGGGAGCAAGTGCGGAGATCTAATTTTAATTAGATTGCTTGACCCTCTAACTACTTTTAGGATATCCTCTTTACATTTCCACACGTAGGCTGACCTTACACAAATTTCTCACCTTGAACTTGTATGTACACCTTTTGTGAGATCACTGTATCATTTACATGTTTGACCTTGCACTGGTAAAAGCCTTTATCCTCCACTCGTACATGAATTAGCTTCAGACTACCAGTCTTTTTATTTATATCATATTTAAGACTTCCTGTATGTTCATCTCTGTTAAATCTATCTTTTATACGAACGCCATCTTTGAACCATTTGTACAGTACTGTTGATTTGCGTCTATTAGCTCTGCAATGTAGTGTATGGCTATATTCTGCCAAGATGGTGGCATTCTTAGGTGGTTTAACAATCTCCAACTCTGAAAAAAAAAACATTTTGATAATGTTATATCAAATTATTTAAGATGATTATTTCTCATTAATGGGAGAAAGTTTGCTAGAAGATGGATGATTTAGTTAGGTCTAGGTTTATGGTGTTTAATGCCATATTCAACAATATTCCAGCTATAACATGGCGGTCAGTTTTATTGGTGGAGGACACCAGATTACTCGGAGAAAACCACTGACCTGCTGCAAGTCACTGACAAACTTTATCACATAATGTTGTATCGAGTACACCTCACCATGAGCAGGATTCAAACTCACAACTTCAGTGGTGATAGGCACTGATATAGTGATTGCATAGATAGTTGTATATCCAACTAGCATACGATCACGACCATGGCGGCTACCAGACTGATAACTTTTGATGAAATTTAAGATGGTAACCAGTAAATATCATCTTTTTCATTCTTATTCAAGACATTTGTATCCTTGACAAAATATTTTTGTCTTGGTTCATTACAAAAAACAAAAAAAATTAGTACCGGTAATGACAATAAACTATTTTAAGTACATCATTTTTTTTAAGGACAAACTTTAGAAGTTACCAAAAGTTTTAAACAAAGGACTATTTTTGTAGTAAATATTACATATAATCCCGTCGAGGGAAAAACAAAAATTTGACAGCTCTAAAATCTAATTCTAACACTGTTTGGTTTAATTTTCAGACGTATATAATATTTAGTATTAACCTAGTATTCTTAGTAACTTTGAGATCCAGTGAGACAGATATATTGTATGGTTGTCACTTGCTTAGATGTTTGTATAATATACTTTATTTCATGTGACTGTATAATGAATTCTTCATTATCCTATACAATATATTAAAATTTGCTGAGTTAGATTGTTGTCAAATTATAATATTAAGTATATATGTACCATCTACACACGCTTATACACATGTCTTACGTCTATCCCTAGATTTGCCTTACGAGAAAAGGTAACATTAGGATTATTGAAGCTCCTTTAATAAGGGAGTGGATGTGGTCGAGTGGTCTAGGGCACTGGACGTAAGGCTAAGCGAATGGTGCTGCAGTGTATCAATGGTGTGGGTTCAAATCCCGTTGAGGGAAGAACAAAAATTTGACAGCTCTAAAATCTAATTCTAACACTGTTTGGTTTAATTTTCAGACGTATATAATATTTAGTATTAACCTAGTATCCTTAGTAACTTTGAGATCCAGTGGGACAGATATATTGTATGGTTGTCACTTGCTTCTAGACGTTTATATATATATATATATATAAATAAAACACACATTTTATTTTTGCTTGGCTTTTAAACAAGTTTTGAAACATGTTTTTTCTGTGTTTGTTATCTCCCTTACATCCAACTTCCAAATGGGATATGATAAATAAGTAAACAGGTAATAAAAATTACCTACTAAAACAGTATTACACCTTTATTTACTATTTAAATAAACCATCCTTAGTGTTTAAATACAAACTCACTTTGATTCCAGATTAGTCATTTTCCCATCCAATATTCACATTAACCTGTTAACCCTGTCACATTATTATGCCTGTCCAAAGCCTGGACCTAGATTTCCATTAGTTTCTTTGTTTTTTTTATCAAACCTCAGGTTTGACAGAGGAGTGGTTTGTATTGTTATGGTTGATTTTTTTGTTGACAATTACTATTAAATCTTAATTTTCAAGGAAGATAATTTATGTGATTTATTAGTAATATGTATTTGTGATTTTACCAAATAAAAATAACAGGTACTTGCTAAAAGCTTTAATATTAGTTGATTTCTTCATTTTACTATCTGTTCTGTTATCAAATGAGAAAGATTTCTTATTTCATGTACAAGTGGAGACAACTCTTGTCTACATTGTATTTTTATAAAAATCTAATTGTTTTCCTACAATACAACATTAACATTGTAAAGCACTGATCATTTTTTATTCTATTTATATTCAAAAATTAAAAGGGACAAAATCAAAGCATGGATGTATGTACAGTGGAACCTCACAAGGTTAAAGTTGAAGGGACAGATGCATTTACTTTAAAATATCCTAGTATTTGGATTATCTTGGATAAGTTAAGATGAAAATTAAAGCTTGTTTTTTCCCGCAAAAACGTATGTCTCTCCCCGTCCCATAAACTGTAGTCAAAGGTAAAAAATCTGTTTAGGTAACAAATAAAATTAAGCTTCAATGAATATAAAAAAAAAAACTGTTTTTAATCCATGAAACACCAAAAAAATTTGATCAAAAGTGCTAAAGCAAGGGATACAGGTACTATTCCATATTGTCATGGCAAAGTTACCCATTCCCGAAAATTGTTCAGCCTATGTTCCAATGATTTTAAAGGAGTTTTGTTCTTCTAAATTCAATGGGTTGATGATGAAAACTTTTTCAGGGAAATAGTGACATTATGATAGACTCTTGTACATATATATATATATATATATATACACAAGTTTCAGTAAGGGATATTACACTAGAGTGTTTGCAAATAACTTCCACAAAACTTAGGGGATCAAAATTTCCTGGTAATAAGCACAACTACATATGGTGTCCTTACTACCTACCTAGTTTCATGAAATTCTGTTCAGTAGTTTCAGAGGAGTTGTGCTGACAAGCTGCTTCAGAAGTATATTTTGGGAAATTCTAAGTTCAAAGAGGCATAACTCCCACAAAACTTAGAGGATCAACATTTCCTGGTAATATGCACAACTACATATGGTGTCCTTACTACCTACCAAGTTTCATGAAATTCTGTTCAGTAGTTTCAGAGGAGTTGCACTGACAAGCTGCTTCAGTAGTAAATTTCTGGAAATTTCTAAGTTCAAAGGGGCATAACTCCCACAAAATTCAGGCAATCAAAATTTGCTGGTAATATGCACAACTACATATGGTGTCCTTACTACCTACCAAGTTTCATGAAATTCTGTTCAGTAGTTTCAGAGGAGTTGTGCTGACAAACTGTGTGACGGACAGACAGACGGATAGACGGACGGGACGAAAACAATATATATCCCCACCAAAGTGAGGGGAGACATAACTACTACGGACCAAACTTTTACTTCAAGTTATGAAAAGAAATGATTTTTACAAGTTATAAATACAACAAGGTTTAACTGTATAATGGATGCCAACTTATTGGTGAAATATCTGGGAAATTGACTGTAAAATAAGACCTCCAACAAACACATCCATTCAGTCAGACTGAGATAAACTGAAATGAACATGAGAATTATTCAACTTAAGAAATGGAGTAAAATAATTTTACATAGATATTTGATTATTTATTTCATAAGTAAATAGCATATACATAAACTTCAATTTGTTTTGATATTTGTAATATGTATATTACAACTGATTTCATTTACAGATGAAAGTTGCTCTGCAGGAAAATGAAAAATTATAAATTAAAACTTTTCATAGTATTCAACACCATGGCTTATGATCAGAATTTCAAGTAGCTATGAAGAATAAGGAAAAAAGACATTGATTTTATAATTATAGTACAATAAAAGAGACTTTAAATTGTAAATACATCACACTCTTTTCAGAGATATTTTAAATTAAAAGTGAAAAGATTCTTCCAAAATAGGGTATATGAAAATGGGATAGGTAATTTTGCAATGTTTTCTGTCTCATTAATTTTATTATGCTAATATTCAGACTGAACTGGATAGATTTCTATTTTATTTTTACAGTCCTTTGATGTTAGTAAAGAACTGTTTCAATGCAATATAAAATATAAACACTACTAATACATATTTCATCTTATACAAGCTATAAAATACTTCAAAAGGAAAATTTCATGACAAATGACCTTCACTGGTTGTCTACTATAAAAAGTCCTTTTTTGGTAAACAGTCTTTATTATGAATCTATGGTTGATATCATCTATTTGTAAACGATAATTAAATACATCATCAATATTCAAAATTATATGAACCAGAGGCTCCCAAAGGCCGGTAATCTCATTAAATTTTAATAGAATATTAGTTAGAACATAATCATGTTAACCAAGTCAAAATTAAGATTTCAATAGATCCCAACTTAAAATTTTTCCTATTTTTGCTGATTTAAGACATCTTTATTTTTAGAAATGGCAATCATCTTGGATGTGAGGTGATTTAACATCAAATTTTAAAAAGAATAACACAAGGACTATCACAGGAGTGACAATAAATTTGATATGTCACATCACAACTCATAAGTAATATTACTATTATATTCAACACAAAAATCTCTGTATTTCACCGCCATCTACAACACGATCCAGGCCGTCATGGTCGTGATCATATGGTAGTTGAATTTACAACTACCTATTATGCAATCAGTGCCTATCACCAATGAAATTGTGAGTTCAAATCCGCTCATGGCGAGGTGTACTCGATACAATATCATTTGATAAATTTGTCAGTGACTTGCGGCAGGTCAGTGGTTTTCTCCGGGTACTCCAAGTTTCCTCCACCAATAAAACTGACCACCACGATATAACTGAAATATTGTTGAAAGTGGCATTAAACACCATAACCCTATAACACAATCACCTGTACTGTGTTGAATAATAATTGGGTTTTGAAGTTGGTAACCAATCTTGTCATGTGGTGGTTAGTTTTATTGGTGGAGGAAAGCAAAATTCTCAGAGAAAACCAATGACCTACATCAAGTCAATGACAAATTTTTAGCAAAAAGTGGTATCAAGCAGACCTAGTGGTGATAGGCATATGATAGATGTAAATCCATATAATAATGGCCATGGCAGTCCCTAGATATTGTCAGTATCATTCTACTAGCCTGATACTGAAATATATCAGCAGTAATCCATATAATAATGGCCATGGCAGTCCCTAGATATTGTCAATATCATTCTACTAGCCTGATACTGAAATATATCAGCAGTAACTAGACACTAAATTTGAAATTCACTTATGATTATTAATAACCAATGAAAAGTCTTCATGAACATTAAAAAAATCATTAAAAAAATGGATATGCAGACTTGATAATAAATTATGTTGTTTATATCAACTATGTTGTCAAGTTTCATTATTCCGCATGTAAATAACCAATAAAAAAGAAGAATGTTATTTTAATGTCTAGAATGAATTCATCATCTCGTTTCAAAGCTACACCTAATGGTTTTGCTGTGTTGCATAAATCTACCTTCATTATCAAATTCAAACTTGTTTAAATTATTAAATATGTTTAACTTTTGAGATTTTTAAAAAATATAAATAATCAATTCCCTCAGCAGGCTAAAGCATATTCCTCTCCTGATTGATTGATTGTTTGATTGATTGGTGCTTAACATCCAGAGGCAAACATTTCATGCATAGTCAGAACAAGAACAAGTTCAAAAATATTTACAAACAACACAGAAATGATGAAATGTTGGGAAAACCAGCTTGATTAATTGATTGTTATTTTACAATATAAATACAATTAGACGTTTGTTGCATCTTTTTTTCTTCTCTCTCTCTTGATGACACACTTGCATCTGATGACATCTCAAAATTAGTCATGTCAGCTAACTTTCATAAAACTTTAGACATTTCAACCATACATGCTACTGTTGTGGTCGTAATTGTATGGTAGTTGGATTTACAACTACCTGTGCAATCAGTGCCTGTCACCATTAACGTTGTGAGTTAAAATCCCGCTCATGATGAGAAGTACTTGATCTAACATTATGTAATAAAGTTTTTCAGTGACTTACTACATGTCAGTGGTTTTTCACTAGGTACTACGGTTTCCTCCACCAATAAAACTGACCGCTATGATATAACTGAAATATTGTTGACAGTGATGTTAAACACCATAACCCTAAACCCTAACTCAACCATACACAAGATATTTAAATACATTGACCAATCGAACAAAAGCTCTCTGTGTGTGCTCGGTTCAGATTTAACACTGGTAGGTTTATCACCGATTGGTTGTTGTAAATATGAACGCCGACGAATGTGACCCCTTACAAGATGTAGTTTGATGCTTGTGCATGGATGAAAAAAAAGATTCAACCAATATAAAATTTGAATTAGATTGTAAAATTATAATCCATTAATCTAGCAATTTTTCTCCTTAGAATTTGAATGATGCAGGTCAAAAAAATGGAAGAATATGTGCATTGGACAAGGGTGCCCCCACCTCCATCATGCAGGAAAGACATATGGTCGGATGTAGACATATGGACAGACGCAGACATACGTATGGACATGGGTGAAACTTCATGCCACTGATGCCTAGCGGCTGGGGCATAATACAAACCCATTTATTGCTATGGATGTGTTCTCACTAAAATGTATAACATGTTGATACTCACTTCTCTTTGTTGGTTTTCTCGTAGATTTTTTGATAAATCCATCATCATTAATACATTCATATTCACAACAATCCATTCCAATTTTCCACACATAATAGGTACAGTTTCTATCAGGACACTGTATAATTCTAACAGTGCGGCATTGTTTAGTATCCCCCTCCTGTCCACAGGAACAAAGTTTACAATTATCTTCCTTGTACGGAGCGTAGACCTCTCCATATTGGTGAATGTTGCCTTTCCAATCAGTGCAGGTTATGCTAGGTAGTTCTAGAAGTGAAAATTATTATTCAATGATCATTTTTACAGTGTGCATTCAATCAATTTAGTTGTTATGTGATAATCATGAACAGAATTTGAGTTTAAACAGTGATGGTCATCTATTCTACTCATATCAACAATATGATCAATCACCTCTCATCTTAACTGAACTCACTGAACACTATAAAGTTTTTTTCAAATAACTTACAAAATGATACTATGCAATGTGGTGACAGATATATTGGATGTCACATTAACACAAACAAATATATATGACCACCATACAATTACAAGGAACAATATCCTTTCAAGTTCATCATTGTTTTCAGAGAAGATGTTGAAAGTGTAAAAGTCTAATGGAGGCCACAGATCTTGACAGATTCAAAATGATGTCAATACATCACAACGTCCTTTGGACTAAGTGGACTGAACATTGATGAACAAATGAAGCAATTTTAGCTTCTGGGAAGTTAAAATTTCAACACTGAATTAATAAACGTGAAGAAACTGATACAAATAGAAGAGACATATTCTTATAGCTTTAAATACTAATTCTAAACGTGAAGAAACTGATACAAATAGAAGAGACATATTCTTATAGCTTTAAATACTAATTCTAAACGTGAAGAAACTGATACAAATAGAAGAGACATATTCTTATAGCTTTAAATACTAATTCTAAACCATTAGAAAATGAATGTCTTTTGGACAATTAAAAAATATAATATAAATAAATACATTTTTTTAGTCATATTTTCTTTTTATCATCTGATCAAAATTGTGCTTTCGGATATGTAAGGTCGAGAACTGAATGAGCCGTGCAGAAATGTTGAGTAAAACTGGTACCTGTTACTTGTTCTGTAGTACCAGTAACAGCAACAGATGTTACATTCTCCATCAATGTTGTAACATTTTCTTTCTCTTCAGTGATATTTTGATTTGATATTTTCTCTTCTTTGGAAACTTTGTGTGTTTCATCTTTTTCTTCAACAGAACTATGGTTTGATACTGTTTCTACCTTGTTACCTTCTACATGATTGGTTGTATGGTCAAAACTGTCAACATTTTTTGTCTCCTTGTCAACTCTGTTTGGATTGTTATTAATGGCATCATTTTGTACTTCTGATTTTGATGACTGTGTAGTATTAGATGATTTGATACACTCTGTACAGCAAGGACTAGATAGGTTTTCTGTACACTTAGAAAGATCACATGTAATATTTCTACAATCTGTGGCTATATTGTCATCACACATACAAATTTGGCAGTACTTCTGGCTGGGGATAAATTCTTGTTCTGATGGAATTAGTTCATTCTTCCAATTTATACACATCAATTTCTCATTTTCTGTGGAAACAAAAAGAACTTTTGTATGCATTGACTAATAGTATAAAATATAGAAGGTGCCATCATGATTGTGATCGTACGATAGCTGGATTAACAACTATCTATACAATCAGTTCCGATCACCACTAACGTTGTGAGTTCGAATCCCACTCATAGTGAGGTGTACTTGATACAACATTATGTGATAAAGTTTGTCAGTGACTTACGACAGGTCAGTGGTTTTCTCCAGGCACTCCGGTTTCCTCCACCAATAAAACTGACCACCACGATATAACAGAAATATTGTTGAAAGTGGCACTAAATAACCCTATAAAACTTAGAGATTTCAAAGCATTTTAAACAAGAGTTTCTCATTTAAAATCATCAAAGCAACAACAAAGACAGAATATATTTATATGTAAGTTGTATGAAATTCTGATATTCAAAAGATTCAGCTTTATTAACTGTTAAATAATTTCAACATTTAAATCCATTTTCAGAATTAACCCACCTGTGCATTATGAACAGAAATTATAACATCAGTTAGCTCATACTAAGGGGTCACTTATCTCAACTGTTAAGACAGGGACTTGGCTTTATAAAATTAACCCTTATTTATAAAACTAGAAAGTTCATATACAAAATTTAAAAGTCACATTATTATATCACCTCAGCATCATAATCTGTTCTAAAATAAATCTACTTCTTTACTGCAAATTCCAATATCTTATATTATTTTTTAAGTATATTTTCTCTAAAATATAGACTATGTACCAGATTAACTCTGTATATCTTTGTTCCCGTTCTAGGACAAAGATTTCTATCAGTTTTTGTCCTTGTATTTTTCATGTTCTTACAGTTTCTCATGTATATTTTGGTTGTTGCAGCTGTATACTATTGACACTTTTCTCAAATCTATGCAGTTTGCCAAGTTAAAGGCAGTCCTCACAATGAGCACAGGTCCTCCGGCTCAAGACCAGTAAAACTTTGTTCAGACCAGTCAATTTTTCAGTTTTTATTTAGAACTATATAAAAATAAATTCAAGAATTTGATTCGGACCAGTAAATTCAAATTTCCATTTCGAGGACTGTATCTATGCTCATTTCTTATAGACAATTTACATCTCCCACTTCAAGTATATACTTGTATGTACTGTCACCGTCAGAGTACAAATTTAAAGGTTTTTTTATAATTTAACATTTATCATGAAGCTAATTGAAAACCAGGAACAAAAAAATTGTTGATTTATGAAGTAACCTTAAAACTCTTGTGAATGTCAAATTAATAAATTCACATTAAAAAAGCAACCAGAATTTAATGAAATTACAAACAGCTTAAATACCAAGTACATCTACCTATAGCTTGATAACCTTAATTTTATTTAGTGCATATCTTTTCACACTCTGACATTTCTGTTTTAAGATCAAGATTCTTTATTCTCATAAACCAATGCATTACAATGGTTTCAAAATATCTTTATTTAAATATTATATATTTCATCGTTGTTAGAGAAAAAGTTTGTTTTTCACACAAATATGGTAAAGCACTCTAACATTTCTGCTTCAAAATATCTTTATTTAAAAATGGATATATTTCATCATGTTTGAGAAAAAGTTTGCTTTTCAGACAAATATGGTAAATATTTGAATGTTATTATCTCTACACAGGTGTTAATGTAAGATCAAAGCTGTTCATAGGTAGGTCATTAAAACATGATAGTGGGTGTTTTACATACCATACCATCATAAATAAACAGGTACAGACAGGAGATATCCATCATGTAGATATTCTCAAATCAAATGGTGTTCTCATATAAAATAATTATTTACTAAATTTAAAAATGAAATTTAATCATAAACAATAACAAAAACATTTTTTATGTAGTGCAGGTAAATTATAAAACACTTTGTAGGTACGATAGGCAGTACCACAGGTAAATTATAAAACACTTTGTACCTACGATAGGCAGTACCACAGGTAAATTATAAAACACTTTGTATGTACTATAGGCAGTACTACAGGTAAATTATAAAACACTTTGTACATACTATAGGCAGTACCACAGGTAAATTATAAAACACTTTGTATGTACTATAGGCAGTACCACAGGTAAATTATAAAACACTTTGTATGTACTATAGGCAGTACTACAGGTAAATTATAAAACACTTTGTATGTACCATAGGCAGTACTACAGGTAAATTATAAAACACTTTGTATGTACTATAGGCAGTACCACAGGTATATTATAAAACACTTTGTACGTACTATAGGCAGTACTACAGGTAAATTATAAAACACTTTGTACGTACGATAGGCAGTACTACAGGTAAATTATAAAACACTTTGTATGTACTATAGGCAGTACCACAGGTATATTATAAAACACTTTGTACGTACTATAGGCAGTACTACAGGTAAATTATAAAACACTTTGTACGTACGATAGGCAGTACCACAGGTAAATTATAAAACACTTTGTATGTACTATAGGCAGTACTACAGGTAAATTATAAAACACTTTGTATGTACTATAGGCAGTACCACAGGTATATTATAAAACACTTTGTATGTACTATAGGCAGTACTACAGATAAATTATAAAACACTTTGTATGTACTATAGGCAGTACTACAGGTAAATTATAAAACACTTTGTATGTACTATAGGCAGTACCACAGGTATATTATAAAACACTTTGTATGTACTATAGGCAGTACTACAGATAAATTATAAAACACTTTGTATGTACTATAGGCAGTACCACAGGTATATTATAAAACACTTTGTATGTACTATAGGCAGTACTACAGATAAATTATAAAACACTTTGTATGTACTATAGGCAGTACCACAGGTAAATTATAAAATACTTTGTATGTACTATAGGCAGTACTACAGGTAAATTATAAAACACTTTGTATGTACTGTAGGTAGTACCACAGGTAAATTATAAAACACTTTGTATGTACCATAGGCAGTACTACAGGTAAATTATAAAACACTTTGTATGTACTATAGGCAGTACTACAGGTAAATTATAAAACACTTTGTATGTACTGTAGGTAGTACCACAGGTAAATTATAAAACACTTTGTATGTACTATAGGCAATACTACAGGTAAATTATAAAACACTTTGTATGTACTGTAGGTAGTACCACAGGTAAATTATAAAACACTTTGTATGTACTATAGGCAGTACTACAGGTAAATTATAAAACACTTTGTACATACTATAGGCAGTACCACAGGTAAATTATAAAACACTTTGTATGTACTATAGGCAGTACCACAGGTAAATTATAAAACACTTTGTATGTACTATAGGCAGTACTACAGGTAAATTATAAAACACTTTGTATGTACCATAGGCAGTACTACAGGTAAATTATAAAATACCTTGCATGTACTATAGGCAGTACTACAGGTATATTATAAAACACTTTGTACGTACTATAGGCAGTACTACAGGTAAATTATAAAACACTTTGTACGTACGATAGGCAGTACCACAGGTAAATTATAAAACACTTTGTATGTACTATAGGCAGTACTACAGATAAATTATAAAACACTTTGTATGTACTATAGGCAGTACCACAGGTATATTATAAAACACTTTGTATGTACTATAGGCAGTACCACAGGTAAATTATAAAACACTTTGTATGTACTATAGGCAGTACTACAGATAAATTATAAAACACTTTGTATGTACAATAGGCAGTACTACAGGTAAATTATAAAACACTTTGTATGTACTATAGGCAGTACTACAGGTAAATTATAAAACACTTTGTATGTACTATAGGCAATACTACAGGTAAATCAAAAAATCTGCAAAAAGTAGAAACAGCAAATAATTATTCTTTACTTAAAAATAATTACCAGTCAATACTAGTCAATACCAGTCAATACTAGTCAATACCAGTCAATACTAGTATACCTTTTTAAAATTTGGTTTGGTTTATGGTGTTTTACGCTACTTTCAACAATATTTCAGTTATATCATAGTGGCCAGTTTTATTGGTGGAGGAAACCGGAGTACCAGGAGAAAACCACCGACCTGTTGCATGTCACCGACAAACTTCATCATATAATGTTGTATCGAGTACACCTCGCCATGAATGGGGTTCAAACTCACAGCTTTAGTGGTGATAGGCACCGATTGCACAGGTATTTGTAAATCCAACTACCATACGACCATGACAGCCCCTCAAATTAATACTTTGCAGTTAAAACAGGTAAGAACAAATTAAGATGTCTATGAAATGAGGTAAAGATCAGCTGACAAGTACCGTTCATTTGATAACTGTCACTCACTTTGATGTATAAGTTCTTCATTGAAGATCTGACTGTGAAATGAGGAACAGCAATCAAATAAAGCACTGTTAGTAACTTGTGATATTTACAAGAGTTTTATGTACATATCCACATCAATTCATGTTATATGTGATGCCACTTTAATGCATTTCGAATACGTTTCAGAATTTAGAAGTTGTCTGGTTTCGAAAACCTATATTAAGTAAAGGTTTTCAATATATACGTTTCAGCTTGAACGATTTAAAAAAGCATCAGAAATTTGAAGACGTTTGAACATACAATGCGCTTCTGAAATGATTTTGATATGATTTCGAAATATTTTAAAGGTACATCTGAACTCACTATAATAGGGTATCATCCTGTGTTTCAGGAAAGGAACTAAATTGTCTTTTTATTTCACAAAGGAAAAATTGATGAAGAAAAACTACTGAAAACTTAATTTAATGTTAATTTAGATTCATATATGTAGTTTAAATGTAAAACAAAATATAAAACTATATGATATATGTGTACCATATATAAACCGAAATTTGATCTATGTATATTTAGCTTTCTAATGTGTAGTTATGATAGGATAACATATTAAGAGGTATGATACCTGTTACAGACACCTTGTCTCTTCTAAACAATCATATATTAAAGGTATACAGCTAACATATGATGGATGAGGAATGTTTTACTTTTGTTTATTGTAAATATGTATGCAATCTGTAATGATAATATTCAAGATGACATCACTTTTAATTGATTGAAATAAACTCAAAGTTTTACAAATTTTATTTATTATATCGCAGAAGTTAACAAAAATGTATTATAAGATGTATTCAACACATTCCTAATTTCTTTGTATCATCTAAATGTTTGACAACTAACATCTTTTACCTTCATGAATATAGGGGCCATCGTGATTGTGATCGTATGGTAGTTGATTTACAACCTGTGCAATCAGTGCCTATCATCACTGAAGTTGTGAGTTCGAATCCCATTCATGGTGCGGTGTACTTGATACAACTGAACATTATGTGATAAAGTTTGTCAGTGACTTGCGACAGGTCTGTGGTTTTCTACCGGTTCTCCAGTTTCCTCCACCAATAAAACTGACCGCCATGATATAACTGAAATATTGTTGAAAGTGGCATTAAACACCATAAACCAAACCTTCATGAATATCTATTGGCCATTGATCAGGCAATAGGAGCATTCATACTGATCAATTTGCCATTCCTCTTTTGCAATTGCTCAACTAATATTACAGTTTTGCAATTCAATCTGTAACATTGGTATTGCATTTTCATTTTCTTGTGACAATCTAAACTTCTACTGCCATATTTTTACCTCCATGATTTATTGCTAGTAAACTTGTTTTTGTCATGAATATAGAGTAGAACTTTGGTGGCCCGAACTCAATGGGACTGCCAAAATGTGTTCGAGTTATAAGAAGCTTGAGCCACCAAAGTTCCATAATTTGATGAAGAAAAAAATCCGGTTCTGACATTTGTAGTTGAAATTTTGTTTACTTGACTTCAAACAGCAATCAATCTGATCAAAATAAGATCTCTCACTTCCTCCCATTTAGCGATATCTCACACTGCTGAAGATATGAGGAAATCCCATTACAGGTCACATTGCGAGTGAGTCTATGTACCATCCAATGAAAATGGTGATAACGAGAATATGAAAGTGTTTGCTACAAGCAATCAGAAAATCAGAATGGCAGAAAAAGGAACGATATGAGGTCACTTGCATCCGACTCGTAAATGGGACTCCTCAAATCTCCAATGCAGCGACATATCTGTAAAGGGGAGCAAGTGAGAGATCTGATTTTAATTAGATTAAACAACAATCAATCAACCAAAATAAAAAGTTTATTTTCTTAATACAGAGTGAGAGATTGTTTTTTTAACACCAACTCAGCAATTTTTCAGTTTTATCATTACGAGAACAAGTTAATTTTCAATAAGATGATGAAGAGGTCCGCTTTGTACAAGACCAACAGGTTTAGTTGGATTTTTATGGTGCTAGCTCACTGAAACAACAGTCCGCAGGAAGATATGTCGCCCCACTCGGACACATTATCCTGATTCCAGGCCAACCGGTCTTTGCTCTTTTTCCTTAGTGCTGCTTATTTACCAGAGTACCAACAAATACCAATTTAATAGTCTTTGGTTTTACCCGATCTGTGCTTGAACCCATGATCTACCACACTCAAGATGAGCACGCTAACCATTACACCACAATGCCATTTTTTGTTTGTTTTTTTTGTACATTTTCAAGTTTTAACACTAACATATAAATAGAATGATATAAATATTTACAATTAAAGTCACTTAACCCTTTGTTCTAAAAGCTAGGGAAAACAAGGTCACAAAGTACAAAACTATTTACAGTATCCATATGATTACCAATACAAATACAAATGTGTTTATTTCCAATCAAGGACCCATTAAGGGCAAGATCATTACAATGATTAATATGATATGGGTACAATGTGTAATGTATACACACAATACAATGTAACAATAAAATAACAGAATATAACAATAATATTGGATGATACCTATATAACATAGGATACACAACAAGTGTCTGATAAGCATACTCAATAAAGAGGACAAGGTAGTTGATTATTACCAGAAGCTGCGACAGTCCCCATCCATGCATCAATTCAAAAAAAGATACTACATGTATTATATTTAGATGAACTTTTAAAGTCCTCCTCGTGGCATAAAAGCATATAAACAAGTACATTTATAATTTGTAGTTGTTTAGGTGCAGAAGTCACCAAGGGCCGGTGCTAAAGGACATTCATCTTAGAAAAAAATAAATAAATAAAAATAAAAATAAAAGGAACCCAAAGGAGAAACATATATCTATATAATTAGTCCTCCTTGAGACCAGTGCAAAAGGGCAAGTAAGAATATGAGTTACCCAGATGCAACGGTCACCAAGGGCAGGTGCAAAAGGACATTCTCCTGTTTGTGGTTACAATTACATGTTTAGTACATTTATGATGTTTTAGGTATAAAGATTATACAAGTTACAATATGGGAACTGATACAGCCTCCAGCACATGCCCCAGTGCTACAATCAATATGTGAGAGTGAACAAAAAATTAACCACATCTTTCATTATTTTGTATATAACTAAATAAAGTAATCAGGATATCCTTATTTTCATTATTCATTAGCCAAATAAATTTATCCTTATTAGCTAATTTTATGAAATTTATACAGTTATCAGTAATGCATTGAATCAAACTTTCTCTCTCAATATGTAAAGCACTGCATGTAAGAAGAAAATGTAATTCATCTTCAACTTCATTGCTTGAGCATCTGGGACATATTCTATTATGTCGAGGAATACCCCGATGCCTACCCTTCTCAAATCCTTAGAGAATGTGCTGATAACCAAAGTCTTATAAAGTGTTTCCTTATTTCAATGTTATTTATTACAGACAAATATTTTTCACACCCAAAATTACTTTTGAAAAGAACATAAGAACATAATTTACCATTAACTTGTGCCTGTAAATTCTGTTTCCTCTCATGTAAAAAATAAATTTTGCACCAATTTACCACCAGCATGCACGTTATCATAGTTCCCTGACTTGTAGGTCTTGATTATTTTGAATATGTAATTTATAGAGGCATACCATGAGGGTTTATTTGAATGTGACAGAATCTTAGATTCCTCAGAAGCATCATGTAAAATTGGAAAATCTGACTGAATGTTTTTTAGTCTGTAATAATATTTAACTAGGGCTTTAACTACCGGTATGTTGAAATATATGGGGAATCTACCCAATTCTGACAGCACAGCTGTATTGCTTGTTTTTGAGTGAACCCCAAGTATATATTTACAGAACTTTTGATGCAGTTTTTCTGCAGGAAGTTTGTCAAAAATTCTACTAAAGTTCAATAGTGTTCCTAAACTTAGAGGTGAATGGATTAAACATGCCCCACACTTCCCAGCCATACAAGAGAATTGGTTTAATAGTATGATAGAAAACATGCATACTTGTCTTGATTGTTGGATTCAGTGACAATAGGTCTTTTGAGAATTTAAAGTAGGCTTTTAATGCCTTTTTGTAAAGTTCTTCCTGAGCAAAATAAAAGGACCCTGATGCACAAAAATGAATACCAAGGTATTTGTATCGATTCACACATTCAAGTTGGGTATC
The DNA here is from genome assembly GCA_963383655.1 of Bathymodiolus septemdierum. NCBI lineage: Eukaryota > Metazoa > Mollusca > Bivalvia > Mytilida > Modiolidae > Bathymodiolus > Bathymodiolus septemdierum. The sequence continues at coordinate 130,799,390 of OY726518.1, forward strand.
ATTAAAGTTAAAGGTGTGTTTGATATGTTTCCCTGCCTTATTAAAAATTAATACTTTGGTTTTCTTAGTATTGACTGTTAAACACCAGTCATTACAGTATTGCTTCAGTATATCTAGTTTGTTCTGGAGACCCTGAGGAGATGTCGATAACAAAACTATGTCATCAGCATATATCAGACAGTTCACTGGTTTATCATTTAGTAATACTGCATCACCGGAAGACTGTAAATATTTTGGTAGGTCATTAATAAAAATATTTAAGAGATTGGGTCTCAGATTATCACCTTGTTTAACACCTATTTTAATAAGAAAACTATCAGAAATTTATTTACTCACTGAATACATGTTTTTAATGATATTATAAAAAAGAGATCCAACACCAATATCTAAAAGTTTCAGTTTGATACCAGTGTGAATTACAGTATCGTATGCCTTCCGGAAATCAACAAAAACAGGAATATTTATCAATTATGGACTTTTTACTCTGTCAATATGTTATATATGGACCTGCTAGGATTATATTGACCAAAGACGAAGTCTGAGGTCAATATAATCCTAACAGGTCCATATATAACATATTGACAGAGTAAAAAGTCCTTAATTTTTATATTACATATGTAATGTATTACTCGTGTCATTGAAAATAAAATATTAACACATCATTATTTTATTGTTTAAGAACACAATAAAACTAGAAAATTGTTTACTACAGAAGGAGTGTAAACGCGGTTCGGAACGGACAATATCTGGATCTAAATTTAGTAACATAGCCGCTATATTGACGGTCAATATACTTAAAAATAGAAACAAGGCGTCTGGTTTCTTCACAGTGGAAAAAATACATTAAATATTCTGTATATCACGTGACTGATTTAGCCAATGAAATTGTATGAAAACCACACCATATGTAATATAACTTTTTATTGCCAGCTACACAATACTTATCAATGATGGTCTTCAGAACAAACATGTGATCAGAAGTTCTGGCTTTCTTTCTAAACCCAATTTGACACTCGTCTATAACGTTGTACTTAATTAAGAATTTATCAAGTCATGCATTTAAGACACGATTAAATAATTTACCAATGGAACTTGTAATAATCAGTCCCCGGTAGTTACTTGGATCTAAAATATCATTTGTTTTATCAAGGGGTGTTATATAACCCTCTGCCCAGGCTTCAATCAAAACTATTCGCTTTATTGAATGTCTCAAATAATTGAATTTAAAATCTTAAAAGCTTTTGTTCATTTATTTGTTTGTCTGCGATCATCTACGTATTTAAAATTCCAATCATATTAAAATTAGGAAATCTTAAGGAAATCTACTCGTGCATTTAAACAGCCGTTGTTTTAGTGTTACACAACTCCACAACTATTGCCAGATTTATTCTTATAGAACACTATTTATAAGACGGAATTTATATTATCTCAGTTCTGGAAAACGACCAACATATATAGTAAAACCTGGTAATGAAATAATGATAATGGTTATAAAGGTTTTTACATTTTCACACAATATCTATCTTTGTCAATATTTTGGGATAAAGAGCTACCACAATCTTAAAATGACTGATTTGTTTGTCATCAAAATATTTATTTAGGATTTTCTCCTTTGACTTTATCGGCCATAATTTCTATATATAATAATTGTATACTCTTAAACTTAAGGTTACATAGGTAAATTATTGACCCGGTCCAAAAATGAAATCTAAAGCTATAAAAATTAATTGTCTACTTCTATCTTGATCCTTGAAAAACACAAAAATATACTGTATATTGTGAAATAATTTGTTGATATGTAATGAGGCTACATAAAATATACATGTATATATATTGCTACAATGAAGGTTAGAAAATAAGGTACAAGCAATAGTTAACATGACAGCGTATTAAAGGGCTGGCTTGATTAATTAAAGAATACACCTATGGTTTATTAGATATACTTCCTACTGAAATTTACAGTTCTTAAATAATGTAATTATTAATAAAACTAAGGTTCTCCCCCCTCAGGCATAGGTGACCTTAGCTGATTTTGTCTATTCTGTTTAGGCCCTTTGAAAGTGTCCTGCAGACTAAATTTGATATCTATGTTTTTATAACCCTTTTTATTGATTGATTGATTGATTGATTGATGGATTATTGCTTAACATCCAACAAGCAGTATTTCAGCTATATTCAGGAAATGTCCCCTCCCCCTTTAAAAATTAGACTTTATTCACCATATATTTCCTCCATTAAAAAAACTTTCTCTTATCAACATTTTATATATACAAAAAATGTAGTGACACTAATACTTTACTCACAATAAAATATTTTCTGATGGAGAGGAGTGAACTGTCCAGTAAAGAGATTTAAAACAATCACCAATACTAATTGATGACACCTTTGTCATGATGAGGTGTTGATATACATCATTATCAGCTGTTCTACTAATTGTTTAAGCATGGATTTATGACCTTCTATTGATGTATTGGGCCAAAAGTACACAATAAAATGGTAGTTATACACATCCTAATCAGTGTACCCCCTGTGGTCTAGTGATGAGTGACCACTGGACAATAATGAACCATTAATTATCACTACCCTTTGTGTGGTTTTGTGTCCAGCTGAGAAACTCAGGATGAAATACTTATGGAGAAAGAGAATATGTCATAGATACTATAAATTATTGTAATTAAGTACCTTTGTAGGTAATGATGCCTATAAATTATCTTAAAGGGTGGGACTAGTTTTACTCATCCCATTGTATAATGCTTACTAATTTTCAAAAAGCTGATTCATAGGTGTCACCCCCCTTTTTTCAGTGGTATGAATGATCATTCTATATTTTCAGAATTTCCTTAAATTCTCCCACTTCCCATCGGTCTCCATGGAGGTCTATTTCAATCACCCACATGACATCATAGAAACAAGAAAAAGATTGAGATTTCATAAATATTCATTCCAAAATAAAATATTAAGACTTCAAAAAATTGAGCTCAACTTGATCTCGCATTGAAACAAGAGAAAGAAATCATGAAGGTGTTCAAATACCAAACCTAATTCCTTCAACACATAAAATGATTATAAACTCTAGAAAAAATATACTAATATGCCATATACCAACCCATATTTTCAACAAGGGTAGACCAATGACTGGCCATTTGGGCATGTAGAATTTGGAAGATTTAAGTCAAAATATATGTCTATCCTGTAAAAGGACACATTAACTTTATGCATCTCCTTTATCTAATATATGTATAGGAATTTAAAGGCATACAGGCTGTCAGAATTGAATTTTTTTTTATATTAGAAGTTGCCAATATTCGATGTTTTATACTAATTGTAGTTGAAAATTTTTCATAATATCATACATAAATAGCCTAGATCGAAGGAAATACGTCGCTGTTTTATTTTCTTGAATCCAGTAAAGAATCCAATGTTTACCCGTGCAATATTCATACGACCTGACAGTGAACTCATTCGGGAAAACGTTTGCGCATGTGCGAAATTGTTTGTTGATGAAGAAAGCACATGGCACAAATCGAATTGTGGAATTGAACAAAAACATTGACAGATTCTATACGAAAACGACACAAAAAGGAGGATTCAGCAAGCTTTGTGTAAAAATTAAAAAAAGATGTTACACCGACCTACTCCATTTTTCAACACGTAAACATAATTTAGTATCTTTTTTCACCGAATCATATTTTAACAGTAGAATTGCATCGTAGTTTTTTATATATTCTTTTTTCTCTTTTAAATTAGAGACTAAAATAATGAACTTTTTTCTAAAAAAATATAATCATAACAACTCAAGTGTTGTCAATAATATGCAATACAATTTGTTTACAATTTTCCATTTATCAGGCCCCTTTGCAGAGCTTAGGTTTGTTTTTATTGATTTCATCACGTATTTCAGATTTTAAGTGTCATTCTTACTAAATACCATTATATAATATTAACTGATTACCCCGGGATCCAATTTCATAGATATATTTCTTAAACTATATTAATTCTAACGAATTTACATGCAATATGCTTCCTGGTTATTCATAGCAGTTATCAATATTCTGCAAACCTTGGAAAAGCAGCCGACTTATAATTAGGTCGTGTTAATGGCGATTTTACCAACGGACATTCGAATTCTTTTCACTAATTACGACATTATAACATATTTTTTAAACCTGGCTTCTTGTTCAGAACATTTTATTAGTATAAAACATCGAATATTGGCAAGTTTTAATATAAACAAAAAAATTCAATTCTGACAGCCTGTATGCCTTTAAGCTCCATCTTACTTCACAATGAGGAATCTTAGGGAGCACATTGAAAGTAAAACCACAAATAAATCTATTATTAAAACCATGAATATATGCAGGATATATAAGTGTATTGCCCTTTAATAAGATTTATTTGTATACAATACCAAATATATTAAGGTGGATCACAAATAAATATTTCCTTTAATAGAATATCTTCCTTTCAATTTTTGCCAAAAAATAATGTTTGAAATGTTTTTTGTTTTTAAATTCAATAAAATATGTAAACAACAGTTCATATTATTCAAAAGAATCTGACTCAAAGTTGATTTAATTTTTGGTCGTTTTTTTGCCTTAAAGTAACAAAGAATGTACAAGAAAAAATTATGAAAAGAAAGTTTAAACAGTGATGGTCAACAATTCCACCAATATCAACAAAACGAACAACCACCTCTCACCCTCAAACCATTGAACACAAACAAGACCGCAACCTATGGCGGCGCTGGAAATCCGGTATGTAAACAATATACAATAATCAAAATGATATGTTTTTCTATACATTTAAATAGTAGATCACATAAAAACATAATAAAACAGAAAATTATAAGAAGATATAAGAGTTATTTGTTTTTGTTTGAATTTAAAGGTGTTGAGATATGGGAGATAACTCTTCCATGAATTATGTATTTGAATATCTGACATGGTTCTACACTTTTTGTACAAAAATTATGAACCAAAATCAAATCTCTATTTTGCACAATTTTTCAACAATTATAAGTGTGCATATTTAAAATTATATGACAAGATGTGAAAATACAGAAACTCAGCAAGATCATAAATATCTGAACTCAAATTCAGGTTTTAATAAATAAAAAATATATTAACATGACGTCTTTCTTTCGCTTTGTAGACAAACGAGCGATTTATCGATAGTATAATCTCATTCGCACATGCGCCGGTGAATGTGACTGACTTTTCCGTCGTAAATGTACATGTTGATGAGTTATCGGAGGCATAAATTGTGTGCGACATTTTCCGTAAACGTAAATATAAATTACTGCCTTCCAATCAAAGTATACTACTGTATTTGTACTCTTAGAGATATCAGAATCGAAATAAATCATGGAAGCCAGAATGTGTTTTGAGCTTTAACATGGATTGGCGGATATAATTTACTAATATCCGCCAATCCATGTTAAAACTCAAAACACATTCTGGCTTCCATGATTTATTTCTTAAACAAGATGAACTGTGAGCTAATGCTCACTTATGATATCCTCGCTCATTGGCAAACAGGAAGTAGGAATCTGATGGGTCAAAAAACACTTCCCACGATATGGGGTACCTATATGAAGCTTGTGACCAAATATCAGATTTCTGCCATCAATATTTGCTGAGAAAAATGTGACGAAAAATGTGCATATATGTTCAATGTGTATAAAAACCAACTAAGTCGGCAAACAGGAAGTAGGAATCTGATGGGTCCAAAAACGCTTCCCACGATATGGTGTACCTATATGAAGCTTGTGACCAAATATCAGATTTCTGCCATCAATAGTTGCTGAGAAAAATGTGACGAAAAATGTGCATATATGTTCAATGTGTATAAAAACCAACTAAGTCGGCAAACAGGAAGTAGGAATCTGACGGGTCCAAAAACGCTACCCACAATATGGTATACCTATATGACGCTTGTGACCAAATATCAGATTTCTGCCATCAACAGTTATTGAGAAAAATGCAACAAAAAATATCTTGGATGGACGGAAGGACAGACGGACAAAGGTAAAACAGTATACCCCCCTCCTCCTTCGCTTGGACGGACGGAAGGACGGACGGATGAAAGGACAGACAGACAGAGGTAAAACAGTATACCTCCCTCCCCTTTTGGGGAGTGGGGGTATAATAATAATCTACAAGTATTGTATATTAATACAGAAATAATGTCACTTAAAGTCAATTACACTGTGAACAACACAATCACATGAATTTTCTTCATTCAAAATCTGAATTTATTTTTAATCTATGACATTCAACTTTAACTTGAGGTCAGATGAAGACTTTAAGCTCAGAAAGGCCACTGCCAATATTATGTTCCAACACTCAAGGTCCAATGTTCAACAATAATCTCATCTATTTTTCTAGAATGGTGACAATTTTTTTAAACATTTTGTCTATATTAGGTGTTCATTTTATCTCTTTTTTTTATCATTTCTACAAAATTTAAGAGACTTTGGCAAGTATTATATTCAAGATTATTTTTTGCTGCCAAATTAAAAATGATCTCAGTTATATAAAGCATACCACATTTCCTTCATCTTAATGGGTGAATTTCTCCCCATTTTATGTTACAAAACAGCCCTAAAAGTTTCAATATGACATTTTGTTCTATTTTTTTTTTATTTTCACTAAATGAATTGAAAAAATAAAATATTTTCTTAAAGGCAGAATTAAGTAAAATTAATAAAATCTTTAAAGAATTTCCTATAAAATATTTAAATTTTGTAAAATTAATTGATAGAATATATTTTCTCTATATAATTATTACCATATAAAAACTAGTCTATAAATATAAAAATTAATCAAAAAATAGTTTGGGTTTGATTTCTAATATTAGGTATTTTATACATATATCTTATAATGTTAAAATTTGATATTAAAATATTTCCTCATCATGCACTTAGAAACTTTGAGAAAAGATTTAAACATTCTTCTGATAAAATCAAGTGATTGAATAGATCTTCAATATTGTTCTTAATTGAAATATTTGGCCTACAGTGAGAACTGCCTAAATGGATACAATATCTACCATATTGTCACAAAGAAAGGGGGTGGATCACAAACACAATCCATAAAATGTCATTATATTCCACCACAGAGAGCATGAAGAAGACTTTTCTCATATATTCACACAAGAATGATTCTATTATGGAATGTGAAGATTAGTTTAACTAATGTTTCTGGCCAATAAAAAGTTCCTTTGAGAAAGTCTGCAGGGAGCACTCTGTCATACTGTCTGTCATAAGCCGATTTAAGAAGGATAGAACAACCTCTGTATTCCCTATTTTAACACGAAGGAGTGTTTTCATTGTCAGATGAATGAAAAACAAATAAATTGTCTGTATAATTCTGTAATTTATAGTTGTATACCATTTTATTATACTAGATTTTATTATAATTTATTGAATTTCAATAAAATGGGCACAATAAAATGCACAAAAACAATTTTTGTGGTTACAGTTTGTAGGTGAAAGTGTTGAGCAAATAAAATATATGGAACTTGTGACACCCACTCATCTAATATCCACATCTTATCAGGTCAAATTTTCCCATGTCTGGTTGCAAAAATTATGTCACCGAAAATAAATCACAAACTGCAGAATTTAGTCAACAGTTTAAAAATTAAGGAGTCAAAAAAATTCAATACAAAACTTTGTAAATTGATTAAACATTGAAATACTATTGTAGGGTTATGGTGTTTAACACCACTTTCAACAATATTTCAGTTAAAATATCATCAAAAATCTACCTTCTTTCAAAATTAAGAAATATTTAAACCTTGAACCAAGACAACTTTTTTATTCAGGTTATATTTTGCCTTTAGTTGATTATTGCTGTGTTGTTTGGGGAAATTGTTCAAATGAGGGACTTAATCGCATTCTTAAATTGCAAAAAAGAACAGCAAGATTGATATTAGATCAAGATCCCATAGCACCATCTGAACCTCTATTTAAACAACTGGGATGGATGAGTATTGAACAAAGAATCAAATATCATAAATATCTTCTTGTTTCAAAATGTCTAAAGAATGAAGCACCTATATATTTAAAAAATAAAATCCAGTACTTGTCTGATAGAAATCCTTACTCTCTCCGAAATGTTGCAAGTGAAAAATTACAAATCCCAAAGGCAAAAACTGAACTTTTTAAGAAAACTTTTACATACTCTGGACCAAAGCTATGGAATGAACTTCCGTTTTCGATACGGCAAGCTTCTTCTCATAATGCATTTAAAACAAAATTTAAAAGTCTCATTTTAAATGTTGATGTACCTTAATTTACCATTAAATGTTTACTAAATCTTTTGTGTATACTTATTACAATGTATTGTGTAACTTTATATTGTATACTTTACAATGTATGTCTAAATATGTCAATGAGGGCCTCAGGGAAAATTAGTTATTAACTGTGTAACCCTCTATAAATAAAGAATTTATTATCATCATTATTATTATTATTATATTGTGGTGGTCCATTTTATTGGTGGAGGAAACCGGTGTTCCTGGAGAAAACCACCGACCTATTACAAGTCACTGACAAACTTTATCACATAATGTTGTATCGAGTACACCTCGCCTGAGTGGGTTTCGAACTCATGATTTCAGTAGTGTAAATACTATTGTAATTCTACAGTAAAATAAGATACGATTACATGTATGACTTAATGTGATCCACCTCACTAGTGTTATGGTTAGTGTGCTGGATTCCAGTGATAGACTGTGGGTTCGAGGCCCAGACAATAAAATTGGTATTTGCACGTCCGCGCTAAGCACCTAGCATTGAAAGACAATGAGCAAAGACTGGTTGACTCAAAATCAGGATAATGTGTCCGAGTGGAGAGGAATGTCTGTCCACAGACAATTGTTTTTTTTGAGGTAGCACATGTACATTAAAAAAAAACAACTAAGCGTGTTGGTCGAGTACGAAGTGGACATCATCAGTATCATCATCTCATCAAATATAACTTGTTCTCGCAATGATATGGCTGAAAAATGGCTCATTTGGTGTTAAACAACAACCACTCACTTACTTCCTTATGTGATCATAATAATGTAAATATCAGGTTTGCACAAGATTGAAACATGTAATAAGTGAACAATTTATTATCTATATCATGGTGAGAACAAGTTGTACATTTCAATGAGAGGATGATGATGTCCTCTTTGTACTAGACCAACACACTTAGTTGGATTTTTATATTGCTAGCTGACTGAAACACCAGTTCATTGGTAGAGATGCTGCTCCACTCAAGACACATTATCCTGATTTCAAGCAATACAGTCTCTGTTCCTACTACTGGATGCTGTATGCTTAGCAAAGAAGTAACAAATACAAATTGCATAGACTTTGTTTTGATTCAACTGGGGCTCAAATCCACAACCTACTGCACTTGTGGCCAATATACTAACCATAACACTACAATACTGATGCCGCTTCCATTTTTTGCCTGTCAGGCAGATCGATATGTCTCACAAATTCTACAGAGGCTGCCTATCTGACTGATCGTTGGGCAGATCTCTATACCCCATAAATTCAACAGACACTGCCCAACTGTTTGATGGTCAAACAAATCACGATACCCCACAAATTCACAAAATGAATAACCTAGGTCTATTAAAATGCAGTTGTTTTTTTGTGTGTGAGATATAAATGAGTTTGTTATCAAGAGAAGAAAGGAATTTGAACTCGGGTGTAATCTACCCTATTTAATTTCTGAAACAGTAGCTTTTAACAGTGTCAAAGTATTTGTATTATATTAGCCTCAAACATTCTGTGTTACTTATTATATATAAAGTTTTGCCACAATTTAAAGTCAGATCAGTTGCTTATTTTTACATAAAATTCACATAAAAAATTCCAATAAAATAGATCATTCTTACAGTATTTTTCAACATAACATTTAAACAATTTGATAAAATATGCAAAAATTCAGATCCCTGCATAGATGACATTTAGTATATATATGATGTCACTAAACAGGCATCTGTCAACTGGTTCCAGCCATGCATTCTAAATCATATACTATTGTCTAAAAAAAGACCTTATTTCAACACTAAGGTCAATTGACAATTATTTTTTTAGTCAACACCCAAGTTCTCCCCTATAATTTATAATTTAGTACTTAATACACTGCTCAGTCCTTTAATTTATTAACCATTGTTTTATTATGGTATAAACTACATTTGGCAGAATGCATAGTGAAATCTTTATTTTAAAATGTTCCCCACCTTTACAGTCAGTTATGAAGGCTTCATTTGTAGAACAGTACAACAGAATTACATTTTATCATCACCTCGCCAACGAAGTTGCGAAGGGAGATAGTAACGCTACTGTCCGTCCGTCCGTCTTGCCGTCCTTCCGTCCTTCCATAACATCCTTGTGAACACTCTAGAATCAACATCCTTCAATGGATTTTGACCACATTTGGTACATACTTAGTCCTTAAGAGAATTTGGAACCCTATTGATTTTCAAGGTCATAGGTCAAAGGTCAAGGTCACTGGGTCAAATTTGTACTAGTAACATTCTTGTGAACACTCTAGAATCAACATCCTTCAATGGATTTTAACCAAACTTGGTACATACTCAGTCCTTAAGAGAATCTGGAACCCTATTGATTTTCAAGGTTATAGGTCAAAGGTCAAGGTCACCGGGTCAAATGTTTACCGCATACCATCCTTGTGAACACTCTAGACTCAACATCCTTCAATGTATTTTTACCAAACTTGGTACATACTTAGTCGTTAAGAGAATCTGGAACCCTATTGATTTTCAAGGTCATAGGTCAAAGGTCAAGGTCACCAGGTCAAATTTTTAGGCAAGGGGATATGCCACGCTTTGCGTTGCCTTTGTTAGTTATATATTCTGGGAAGAGAATAAATATATGCATAATTACTCCATAGATTAAAATGAGAAGATTTCCTTTCTAAATCAAAACTTTAATTTATAAATTTTTGATGTAGTATCTTCCTAAATACTAATGTAAGTCTAGAAATTTATATCCGTTTGACTTCTATGAATCTTCAGAAAAAAATTCTTAAAAATCCAGTTTTTAAAGCAACAATTTTTTTTCTAGATATTTATTAATATATGATATATACGAACTCTGACAATTAATTCTCTATGTAAATCTGGATGGAGTGAGTACAAATAGTATAAGAGCCAAGCATCAAAACAAAATAACAGACATGTGCTTTCAATGTATATTTCATCGTACCATGTGACATAGGACATTTAAATATTAAAGGCTACTCATTAACTGACCATTAAGGTGATAGTCAATTGTTATTGATGTCCTTTAATATTTAAATTTCCTATGTCACATGGTACAGTCTGTTATTTGTACTCACTCCCTCCAGATTTTTACATTTTAGAAAATAAAATTAGCATAGGGACCTAATGGGTAACATTTTTAATAATGGACCAAAGATTTATAGAAGTCAAACAGACTTGTGTTTAACAATGTTGAAAATGTGGGATGCCTTAAGGGCCATCCAAAGCATGTACAGACTGGGTACAGTTCTGTGATTCCTGAGAAGAAGCTGTGTTAACATCCCCCCTCCCCAAATATACTATAGTAAGCTAGATCCCACTGTCACAGCATCACAGCATTCTTGGATTTTTGATTGGAGACAATAATGTATATTGGCTAGCGTATATTAGAGGAACATTCTTGAAGTTACGATTGGACCCAATAACATAAACTGGTTAGGGAACAACAAAGGAACAGAACATAACCCTTAAAGTTAAAATCAAACTTGGTCTGAATTTTATGGTTCCTGAGAATAAATTTCAAATGATTTGCTTAAGGGGAACTTCAGTTATTGAACAGAAAGCAGAAATTAGTATTATTGACAAATCAAGGGACATAACTCCACAACGAAAAAAAAACAATATCCAACTCAGCTTGCCTCGTATGATTCATGGATTTACATATAAATTTCAATTCATTTCCTAAAGGAAAACTTTGGTTATTGAACGGAAACCTGAGATATTGGCACTTTTTGGCAAAGCAAAGAGCGTAACTCCAGAACAAAAAAAATGTTGCAAGTCCAAATTCAAACTTGGCCCTGATCTTCTGTATAAATTTCAAATGATTTGCTCAATGAGACCTAAGCTTTTTAACAGAAATCAAATATGGGATGGATGTACAGACATGAGGAAACCTTAGGGTCAGGGACATACAAATTGCTCATATCTGTAAATCTTCCTGTGTGGCAGAAATCAAACTGTTGGGAGTATAGCTGTGATCAAGATAAAATGTGATACGAACAAAAAAAAAAACCAACAACACAAAGGACAAAGTTACATAACAATAATAGAATGAAACATTTTAGAAACAAATGATTAATGTTTCATAGATACCAAGATCTGAACGGATCATAGGCTAACGTTTTATAACATTTTCGACCAAAGCGGTGATTCCAGAGGTATTTTTATTTTAACTGCAAAATCAGTTCAGTAAGAGTAGACTTTACCAGACTGAACCCTATTTTACCAGTCTTAAATTGCCACTATGATCCTATAGAATTACTGGTATGATTGACCATTCGGTCTAGTAAATAAGTACAATTAAGCGGACCAAACCAATTTTTACTGGACATGGTCGAATGTCAGACGGCCCTTCGAAGCGACTCCCAATGACTTTATTTTAGTACAAGAAAGTCGTACATCTTCTAAAATTCTAAATTGTTTACTAAATAAGCTTTAAGTTCACTGTAGCCATAACCATAACAGTGACTCTGTTTGCCATAAGTTCAGTGGAGTCCATTTGATATCACTGAGTACGTCTTTTCAGATAGATTACAGCCTACTGATTATAGAAAGTTTTACAGTGATTTTAAACAATATACAGTTCTATTCAATTTCTTCTTAGTCAATGATGATGTTTACAAGTGACTTAAATCTATAAAGTTTATCTAAGATTATAAAATCAAACATAAAAGAGTTAATCGTTTGATTGAACAGTATGAATAATCAACAAGATAATGCTTCGGTTATCAGTATTGACTTTTTTGTCTTTTAAATGTTGATCGAGAGATTTAACAAAATTCATCTTACCGAGGAATTCTTTGAAATGATGGCCAAAAAGAAATATAAGACAAAGTGTTAAAACAAATCAACACAGGTGCTAAGTTAATCAATATAGTAGGGTGTCACACCTCCGTGATCAAGGTCAAATCAAAACAGGACCGAAATTCTTCTATCAACAAGACAGTGTGGGAAACATCCTATATATATTTAATTCTTATTGTCTACTATATTTAGGTCTAAATAACAAAAATATGTCAGTTTGTACTTTATCGATCAACACATTTTTAGAAGCAGGCAGGTTAATAGGCAATGTCTTTATTTTCTTTAAACATCCGAAAACATAAAGAATTTCAGTGGAAGAGGTTGTGCTAGGTTGATATAGAATAGAATAGAATAGAATATATTTTATTGCCTAATCATAGGACCCACATGAGACATCATTAACAATACAAACATTCATGATTGATAAATGAGACATACACAAAAAAGATAAAGGACATAGTTTAAGGTTTTTATATTTCTAAAAATATAAATATAATTATTATTATTTAGTGGATCATGTTCTGGTTTGTCTCCTATATCTCACATCCAGTGTGAAACTTTACATATGTTGCATATTCCTTAACAAGTAGTAAACCTGCTAAAAACAGATGTAGATAAGTAGCAAATGTATCTAAGACTATAATTTAGGTCTACATTTTTTATCCGAACAAGATAAATCTGAAATAAGGAATCAGAATTTGAGGAAACAATTTTGTTTATTATGGCCTTAGTAACAGAACTAACCTAATACAGTAACTGTAGCACTGGAGGTAACACTTCCATCTTTATTTGTAGCTATACAACTGTAGATTCCCTCATCAACTTTCTGTACATCACTGATAAATGTTACAGAATGGGCCGGTTCTACATGCCATCTTTTCTCTTGAATTGCTGGAAAATTACTCACACCATTTAACTGCCAAGATATAACCAGATTTGGTGGTCCTTTGGCCTTACATTCTAGTTCTACGGTAGACCCTATTGTAACTTGTCTGTTCTGTGGAGTAATAAGGAATTCTGGTATTTCTATAAAAAGAAGAAACATTGTTATAAATTATTTTGTCGTACAGAACCTGTATAGCTATATAGGGGTTGAAACACTTTCTGTTGTTGTACATACAAAAACAATCTGAGAGGTAAAGCCACAAAAATTGATTATTTCTTTACAATCTTACGAATTTTATTCTAAAAATTTGGAATTTGTGAACACCAAAAATATGCGAAGGGAAAGTAAAAAAAAAATCTTTATCAATAATTTGTTTTCTAAGTGAGCAAACACTGATACAAACAGATTCTGAAACTAGAGGTTTCAGTGAGTCTGTTCTGCTCCTCTGGTTTTATTCATGCAAGTTTATGTTCAATCAAGCCTAGTTTTTAAGAAAATATTTTTTATTAAATGTCATATAGTGTCCTATGTGGAGGAAACCGGAGTACATGCCACAAGTCACTGACTTATACTTTATCACGTAACGTTGTATCAAGTTTACCTCACCATGAGCAGGATTCCAACTCACAACTTTAGTGATTTGATGTACGTATATTACATTCACCTATTTAAAAGTTCTTTTAATAATTGGCACTAACAAGTTAAATAAGCTACTTGAATTCTTGTGTACAAGTCCCATCTAAGCTAGAAAAATAATTGTCTTCATAAACTAAAGGCCTAAATGAGCCTGTATCATATACATATGTATGTGGTTATTCGTGCACTGTTTTTGGTTCAAGCATGTTTGTATTTTTAGAGAAATTGCTTTTTTTATATTCCCATAGTTAAGCATTGTTCTGTAGTGTGGTCAATGTGGATTTCCTATTCACACAAAAAAATGAAATATATGTTATGAGCTCCTAACCATGCTCTTACAGTTGAAATCTGAGCAGCTTCAGATAAGACAGCTTAGAAATTCAAGAATTTTCTATTTTTAGTAATGATGGCCATCTTGATGGAGTTTTGACAAATCAGATACATATAATACAGGGACAATCTTAAACCTATTTCTGTGGTTCATATTGGACGAGTAGTTTCAGAAAAGAAGATTCTTTACTGATTTTTTGCTTAAATATCCTTATATCCATATTGGCAAAAATCTACAAACATAATTATAGAGTTGTTTGAAAAACCAAAAATTTAAAGAGTTCCTATTTACGCATTTACAGTTAAAACTTTAGCAAATTCTGGCTTGAAATAAGGCAGATCTGACCAACTTAGGAACTTTATATTTTTAGTAATGGCATCCATCTTGGACAGAGTTCAGATCAATTGGATACAATTCATAACGAGGTTCAAATTGTCTGAGCAGATTCAGAGAATCAGATTTTTTTAATGATTTTTTGCTTAAATATATGCCTTATTTCCATAATCAGTAATAATGTAGAGTTGACCGAAAAAAAACCCAGAATATACTAAAAAAGAGCTCCTAATTATGCTCTTTCATTAGACAAATTGAGCATGTTCTATTTTTAGCAACAGCTGCCATTTTGAATTAAAAAATGTTTACAACGTAAGGACCACAACAGAAGCTTATTTGGGGAGAGGGCAACAAAAATAATCTTTTTCTTTCCTCTAAAATAAAATATTTTGCAATCAATCCTGTTATACTTGTACATATAATTAATAATTTTGATTAATTCAAAAAATAAAAATAATCATTATGCAGGAATAATGATAAAATCAAAAATATTCCATAAATATACCAAAATAACAAAACATTAACTAAAAAATACACAGAATAACTTTTAAGATTATGTTACAGGTGTGGTAAAATCTTCTTAAATACATTGTATATATAACAAATTTAGTCTTCATTCCCATTCAAATAACATGGATAAATCTTAATCATTTAAGGTTGATCAAAAATTTAAAAACAGTGGCTGAAAGGTCAAAATAATAACTGTCTTTTTCATAAATCAACCAATAAAAAATATTTTCATATCAAATTTCTTTCAAATTTTGGTAAAGAACAGAAGAATTTTGAGTAAGTTATAAAAATTCAATAGATTTTATATGTAAAAATAAGTAATCCATTTTTATCAGTTTTCTTCTTCTTAAAAAATTGCAATGAAAGGATGGTCTTTGTTGGCACAAAATGAAATGCAAGGTGATGTATAGATAATTACATTGACTATTCATATCTGACCCTGTTCTACCCATACCTTTTATTTGTACATGTTCTCCTGGTGTTTCTATTAACACTTGAACCTGAAAATGGGCAAATATTTCTTCATTCAAGTGTTACTAGTGGCCACCCTCTTAAATCTGTCCCCGTACAACATATCACGTCTTTAAAAGTATGTCTCTTCAACTCACAAGGGGTCCTAATTAGCATACAGTTATACCAATTTTATTTCAAAACACTGTTTAAAATAAAATATACCATAATATTATAATTTAATGTCACAAAATTTGAAATATTCAAGTTCAAAATAAATATTAAAACACCAGTTTTTTCTTGCTGCCAAAGTAAAATTGATAATTAAATATTAAAATGCAAATAAAAATGTACCTCCCAGCTTACTTAAATGGTGACAGTATGCTAAATAAACTAAAAAGTATTTTGTTGTTGTTGTTAAATAATCAATCAAATTTAACCATATGATCTACATTGTTTATGAGGCGGGGGTATTCTGAATTTCTAGGAAACCATTGGCATTTTATATTTTTGTGGGTCTTAAGGCAAATATTTTAATATAAAACCCAATAATAGCGTAGTTACCTACGAACGGCCAGTAATAGATTGATTAACAATATTTCTGTTATTTTGTGGTAGTGTTTGATGGAGTACCCATAGATAACCAACAACCTCTGCAAGTCCATGAAAAATTGACTTCTTAATGTTCTATAGAGTACATCGTGTCATGGGTGTGATTTACATTGGAGGGAGGGGGGGGGTGCTAGTACAAGTGACCAGTGCACATTAGCACTTAAATTTAGAATGTGTCACTTATTGTTGTTTTTCACGACAGCGGTCACTGTGGCTAAAATAAATATCACATGTATAAAGATTCCATGTGATATATCCTTACTGGTTTTTTTCCATGACAATACTGTCAAAATGGCTAATATAAATATCACATGTTTAAGAGTTACAGTGTGATGTGTCCTTTTTGGTTTTTTTAATGACAGCAGTCAATATGGTTTAAATTGACACAAAACAAATGTCTTCCCCACCTCACATAATAATAATTATATTTATATTTTTAGAAATATAAAAACCCCAAACTATGTCCTTTTTCTTTTGTGTGTATGTCTCATTTATCAATCATGAAGGTTTGTATTGTTAATGATGCCTCATGTGGGCCCTATGATTAGGCAATAAAATATATTCTATTCTATTCATTCCATCATCCTTGGAGAAAGATGCTGTGTAAAATGCTGAATGACAGAGTTGAGCATATCATCTTTTTGATGCAAGATTCTAAGTGAAAAGGGGCAATAAATCTTTCAAAAATGATACAATCAAACTGCCATATAAACAAAATGCAAATCTTCATATTGTAATAAGCAATCACTCAATTTTTTGTAGTAAATTCCTGTTACTAAAAGTATGAAGATTTGCATACAAACTTTTGTGATGGACGGCAGACATGGACAGGATCATAAATATCACATGTGTAAGGGATTCAGTGTGATGTATTGTACTTTTGTCATGATAGTAGTCAAAATATATGTAATGGTTTCTGTGCTACCTCCTTTAAAATAAACTACAGTCTCTTAACTTGCATTCTTTACATATGTCCCACCAACCACTCCCACATTTTCCCACTCCTGCTCCTCTTTTCTGAGTAGGTACACAAGCTATTATAAAAACATGAACTAAACTTAAAATGTATTTTATTTTTTATATCAAAGCTTATCATCAACTGATTTAGATTACTTTTTTTTACCAGATTAGTGATAAAGGTATGAAACATCAAAGGACTTGTTAAATTAAAATTTCAAAGGTAAATCATGTTCTTCTAGTAATAAAAGTATAAATATCTTAAAAAATTACCTGTAATATGACATGTTTAACATTCTCTTTTATCAGATTACAGAATTTACACCGATTTATCCCATAAAAAATACTAAAATCTTTCCAATATCAAATCAAGTATTTCCTTGATCAAATAAATACCAAATATTTTCTTTCTTTTTTTTTCAGTGTAAAAATATAAAGGTTTTTTTTTATTGTATGCAGCTTTTTAATGGGGACCATTATACAGTTCATGCATATGTTTTGTCTACTGGGAAACAGGTAGTTAGTTATTAGGTCTGAAAAATATGGATATAAATAATATTAATATTTTTTTAATCTTTAATTTCCATCCTCCTCTGCCTTCTTGCTGGCTGGCTTAACGCAAAAATAAAAAAAACAAGCTTCAGATAAAAATATATATTGAGAATTTACTACATGTATCAATATTTTTGTTTTAACTATATTCAAATTCTTACTTTGTTGTTGGAGTTTTATTGTTTTCATAAGAAAATATACACCTTGAGAAAGATAAAAATAAATAAAAGATTCTGTCTTGATCATACAAAACTCTAAAATTAGTTTCTTTAAAGTCTGGCCAAACTACTAAAATAATAAAAGATGTTTTTTATATAAATAAACAAGATAATTTACATGGTCATGTACAGTTCAGTTTTTTTTAATGGCATTCTTTTCATTATTTTCATCAAAGACAACTGTCAAATAGAACCACTTTCAACTTTATTCAATAAACTCAGTCCCAGCAGATATGTAGGGTTAGAGTTATGGTGTTTAACTGCACTTTCAACAATATTCCAGTTATAGTGCGGCGGTCACAGACAAGTAAAAAAAAAACTATCAGTATATCATAATAGATTTTTGTTTTTTTTACTAAGATTTCATTAAATGCATCCGATTGAAAACATGAAATAAAGTTGTACAGTACAAACAGTTCATTGAATTTTAGAGGCACACCCAATGTATATTTATTATTTGAGAACTGCACAAGTTTGCTCTTAATACTATTGAACAAAGCTATTAAAAGTATAACCGTTATTCAAATTTGAAATAGATCTAACAAACAGTTCAAATTAAAAAATATTATATTCAATATTGTAAGACCAACTCCCTTTTAAGATTATGTTGATAAAGACTTGTTTGCCAAATGTTTAAATATTAATTGTCACTATTTAATAGTTAAAAGAATTCTCAAATTTCAATCAATCTTTTTAAAGTCGTGTTGATATATAGATAATACATAAATCTGAGTCAAAGAAAAATGTTTGACAATAAACTTTATTGTATAACCTAGACCAAAGAACTATTGTAAGACTATTCTTCTCGTCACATATCGTTGTTTACTGCATTACATTTGTCAACTAATTTTGTCTTTAAAAATTTCTAAATTTTGACAAATGCATATTTTACAAAATTATCAATAATTTAATTAAAATTACACAAGTTTCTTTGAGAATTTTTTTTTCTGACAACACCTTTTTATTTAAAGTATTTCGAAAGTTGTTGTTAAAGCATTAAAAATATGACTTAGAATTTGTGGAAGTTATTTAAAAAATTTACAATATTGTAAAAAAAAACCCAAAAAAACCAACATTCCTAAAAAATATTTCATCCTATCAAATCTTAATTTCCAAATACTTTTGAAGAAACTTTAAATCAAATTATTTTCTGGGTATACTAACCAAAATATGTTATTAAAACATTTTTCCTTTTAAATGAAGCATTACTTATTATATACCCACTAATACACAATACACCGCAAGGTAGTCTATTTGTCTTAATGAACTTTGATATCTTTATTATAAACAAATTACCGATCTTTACTTACCTGAATTGACCAGGTGAGCGAAACAGGTGACAATGAAAAGATATACAAATTCCTTCATTTTCACAGCTTCAAAAATATTTATAACGAGATATTGTAAAACACATATTTCTGTTACTTCAAATAAACTTTGATTTACAATACAAGGAATTACGGGTAGTCCTACGGTATACCGGTAAAAATATAGTTTTACTTCTCCCTACATCACACCTCCTAATAATAAATCCTAAACATAAATTATTGTTCTTAATTAAGTCCGATTGAGTTGATATATCGTCAAAAGTCAATCCAGTCACTTTAAATCCATTTTTAGCAATACACCCGTACAACTTTCCCAACTTCACGAAGTTCACGACCTGCGCAAAGTTACTCGCAGGCTAGGACTTGTCTGCGCATAACAAAAGCACATGGTTCTGACTGTCAATACACATCGATATACAGGTGATAAATCAAAGAACCTTTAGATCATAATGACATTCTTCCATGTAATGTCCTCAGTGACCTCATTTTTAATAAATAATTGAAATACGACAAATGATAGTCAGTGATGCATGAAAGAAGTAAATACACCTGAGTCAGGTGTAAACAATACCTGAGAAAATAGCTAAGATGTCTATCATAACAATATGTTTAATATACATTTAGATCCTTTTGACAATGAGTCAGTATATGTAAGTACATTTAACATTCAGACAGCCGGACCACCTAGATGGATTCCCTTGTTGTTATTATGTACATTGTATGTTTGTATTCCATATTGCCAATCATTGTAATTGCTATGCCCCTTGTGGGTCCTTAATTGGTCAATAAAGTATTCTTCTTCTTCTTCATATGTCTTGAGTATTTTCAAATTGTGAATTACAAAAGGATCCGTAAATTATTTATAAACAAGTTCTAGTAATTGACAATTGGCATCTAATTAGCCATATTTTAACTAAATTCTTGCTTAGAAAGAAAAGACCAGCACATGATATAATACAAGCAAAAACAGCTGATATGTCCTTGGTGGAATTTTTTTTCTATCCAATTGCAGTGTAAAACTTCTCAGAAATGGCTTCAGAGTAATGTAGAATGAATCAAATACAACTAGGTAGTCCTTAAAAGGGGCATACATTTGTACCGTGTCTATGGAGAATGTAAGAAACAGTGCCGGATTTACCAACTGTAGGCTTGATAGGCTGAAGCCTAGGGCTTCAAAATTAAGGGGGCCTCCGAACCAGGTGTATAATATTTTAACATTGTTATTGGACTTTCACTTATGTTGTCATAACGCACTGTGCTTTCTAAACAACCCTTCAGTAATTTTCCTTACACATTTGCACTCCATTTCAGATTATTGTAGAATTTTAAACACCCCTCATCATCTTTGCCTTTATTGAAATTGATTAAGCACGCTTCCATCTTCCTCCAGTCATGAAGGTGGGGAATTGGGAGGGGCCTCATAAGTGGATTAGCCTAGGGCCTCTCTTTATCTAAATCTGGCACTGGTAAGAGACAACTGTCAGCAGCTTCCAACAAGAAACGTCGTGGGCTTGAGGCCAGATTGGGTCAAACCAAAGACTATAGAATTGGTATTTGTTGCTTTTCCGCTAAGCACACAGCATTAAGGAGAAAGAGCAAAGACCGGTTGGTACGGAGTCGGGATAATGTGTCCGTGTAGGTTGACATGTCTTTCCGCATACTGTTGATTCAGTGAGCTAGCACTATAGAAATCCAACTAAGCGTGTTGGTTTAGTACAAAGCGGAACTCATCATCGTATCATTGAAAATTAACTTGTTCTCGCCATGATATAGCTGAAGCATTGTTGAGTTAGCATTAAACAACAATCAATCACTCTAATTAGAAACAGCTTGCAAGGAGTGGTCTATGGTGGTCTGTTGACAAACATAAAATTTCACCTATAGTCATTATGTTCTCTTTTTCCTTGGGCAATCTAAACTTCTACCAATAGACCCATCTCAGCGCAACCTTTTTACCCACTGGTACTTGATGTATTGTTGGTTCACTTGTTCATGGCATGTCCTTCTGGGCACCTGAGTTCAATCCTGATTTAAAGTGGGGTTCATGTTGCTCAATCTTTAGTTTCTTGTGAAGTGTTTTGTAGAACATTGTTTGTCCGTTTGTCCTTTCTCTTTGACCATTGTATTGTCTGTCCTTTGATTTATGGCATCTGATTACCCCATTGATATCTTCAATCTTTTCTTGCTTGAATTACTGCTCACTTGATGTTAAACAACAATCTATATACTTTTACTGATATCTTACATCATTATACTTTTGATATATCTTATTTTCGGTATAACAGACGATAAAAGCTCAAGTCTGACAGAGCAACCAGACAGGCCTGGATAGAAAACTAATACAACAAACCAACACAGCAACCAGACAGGCTTAGGACGGTCAACTAACAGCAACCAGATAGGCTAAGGATCGTCAACTAATACATCAAACAGACAGTCTTAGGACAGCCAATAGCAAACAAGCAGCCTTAGGCCGGTCAACTAACAGCAACTAGACATGCACAGGACAGTCAACAAACACTAACCAGACAGACGTAGGAAAGTCCAATTACACAATCATACATGCTTAGGACAGGACAGCCAATAAACACAGAAACCAGCCAGCCTATGGACAGTCAACAAACACAGTCAACAGACAGACTTAGGATAGTCAACTAACAACAACCAGACAGACTTAGAACAATCAATAAACACAACAACCAGAAAGACTTATGACAGTTAATAAACACAACAATCAGACAGACTTAGGACAGTCAATAAACACAGCATCCAGACAGACTTAGGACAGTCAATAAACACAGCAACCAGACAAATTTAGGACAGTCAAATTACACATCAACCAGAAAAAGTTAGGACAGTCAATAAACACAGCAGCCAGACAGACTTAGGACAGTCAAATTACACATCAACCAGACAGAGTTAGGCCCGTCAATAAACACAGCAACCAGACATACCTAGAAGTCAAATTACACATTATCCAGACAGAGTTAGGACAGTCAAGTTACACATCAACCAGACCGACTTAGGACAGTCAACTAACACAACAACCAGACAGATGTAGGACAGTCAACTAGCACATCAACCAGACAGACTTAGGACAGTCAAATTACACAACAAGCAGACAGACGTAGGACAGTCAAATTACATAACCAGACAGACTAAGAATAGTCAAATTACACATCAACCAGACAGACTTAGCAAATTACACAACAACCAGAGAAACTAAGGACAGTCAAATTACACATCAAACAAACAGACTTAGGACAGTCAATAAACACAGCAACCAGACAGACTAAGGACAGTCAACTAACACATCAACAAGACAGACTAAAGACAGTAAAATTACACAACCAGACAGCCTTAGGACAGTCAAATTACACAACAACCAGAGAGACTAAGGACAGTCAAATTACACA
Source organism: Bathymodiolus septemdierum (assembly GCA_963383655.1). Lineage (NCBI taxonomy): Eukaryota > Metazoa > Mollusca > Bivalvia > Mytilida > Modiolidae > Bathymodiolus > Bathymodiolus septemdierum. Next base: position 130,822,714 of record OY726518.1, read on the forward strand.
TCAACCAGACAGACTTAGCACTGTCAAATTACACAGCAACCAGACAAACTAAGAACAATCAAATTACACATCAACCAGACAGACTAAGGACAGTCAAATTACACATTAACCAGACAGACTAAGGACAGTCAACTAACACATCAACCAGACAGCCTTAGGGCAGTCAATTTACACAACAACCAGACAGACTTAGGACAGTCAAATTACATATCAACCAGACAGACTTAGGAGTCAATTTACAACAACAACCAGACACTTAGGACAGTCAATTTACAACAACAACCAGACAGCCTTAAGACAGTCAATTTACAACAACAACCAGACATCCTTAGGACAGTCAATTTACAACAACCAGACAGACTTAGGACAGTCAATTAACATATCAACCAGACAGACTTAGGACAGTCAACTAACATATCAACCAGATAAACCTAGGACAGTCAACTAGCACATCAACCAGACAGACTTAGGACAGTCACTAAACACACCAACCAGACAGAGTTAGGACAGTCAAATTACACATCAACCAGACAGAATTAGGACAGTCAACTACCATATCAACCAGACAGACTTAGGACAGTTAACTAGCATATCAACCAGACAGACTTAGGACAGTCAACTAGCACATCAACCAGACTTAGGACAGTCAATAAACACAGCAACCAGACAGACTTAGGACAGTCAAATTACACATCAACCAGACAGATTTTGGACAGTCAACTAACACATCAAACAGACAGACTTAGGACAGTCAAATTACATATCAACCACACAGACTTAGGACAGTAAAATTACATAATAACCAGACAGACTTGGGACAGTCAAATTACAGTCAAATTACAACTCAAACAGACAGACTTAGGAAAGTAAAATTACTCAACCACCAGACAGACTTAGGACAGTCAAATTACACATCAACCAGACAGATTTTGGACAGTCAACTAACACATCAAGCAGACAAGACTTAGGACAGTCAAATTACATATCAACCACACAGACTTAGGACAGTCAAATTACATAATAACCAGACAGACATAGGACAGTCAAATTACAACTCAAACAGACAGACTTAGGAAAGTCAAATTACTCAACAACCAGACAGACTTAGGACAGTCAAATTACACCTCAAACAAGTAGACTTAGGACAGTCAAATTACTCAACAACCAGACAGACTTAGGAGTCAAATTACACAACAACCAGACAGACTTAGGACAGTAAAATTACTCAACAACCAGACAGACTTAGGAGTCAAATTACACAACAACCAGACAGACTTAGGACAGTCAAATTACTCAACAACCAGACAGACTTAGGAGTCAAATTACTCAACAACCAGACAGACTTAGGACAGTCAAATTACTCAACAACCAGACAGACTTAGGACAGTCAAATTACTCAACAACCAGACAGACTTAGGACAGTCAAATTACACATCAACCAGACAGACTTAGGACAGTCAAATTACACATCAACCAGACAGACTTAGGGCAGTCCTCTAACAAAGCAAACAGATAGGCTAGAACAGTTAACTTTTACAGCAACCAAACAGTCTTAGGACAGTGTTATGGTGATAGGCAACTCATAAATCATTTTGCTGTGTTGGGCTTCTGTCCAGAAAATGTGAAAACTATTGATGGGACAAGACTTGACAGAATTGATGTTTGTTAAATATAGATTTGATAGAAAACCTTTTAAATTATTATCAAATTATTTCAGCCAGTATTATAATTAACAACAACAAAAACAGGATTAAAATTTTAAATTCACAATTAAAATGAAAACGAAATTGAAGATTTTGAAATATGAACCTAAAGACCGTGAGAAATTAATATGCAATATTCAAAGTTTGTCAATTTCATTTTGAATTGGCGTGATATCTGATATTAATAGATAATGATGTATTAGTTTTCGACTTTTCACAGTAAGTTCCAATTGAAAGGGGAAAAAGGTAAGAACTATTAAAGTGTCAGTAGGTAAAGCAGGTATTATTTTGGTGACCTTCATTCAATGGCAGATTTAATCAGTGGTTTCAGTAACACTGTCAAACCTACAAAGACATGGTTGGGAAAAAAATGGACCAGAATTTACTGGTGACAATTATAATATGTAAACTTTAGTGCCTTTTTACGTCATCAAATCAGATCTCATCCATATGATATATATTATATGTCAAAATTTAAAATGGCTATATGGGAAGTACAGAAATAAGGAATACATGTCTAGATAATAAAAGATAAAATTACAGGTTTTTATAAATATTCTCTGTAAAAAATAATTAGTGTTGGTAAATTAAAAGTCAATTCAATAATATTTTTGAAGGATTTATTTAGCTTATAACATTAACAAGATCATCCGGTACGTTCATTGAAGAAAAGGACATTTGTACCTATTTTTTTTTAACTTTAAAACATAAACAGGATCCAGAGAAAAAATTCAGATGCCTACCCCAACTTAAACTAGAGGTTAACCAGAGCCTTAGTCTCTCACCACATTATTCATTATAAAAGTCTGATGGACTGATACTACACATAAAACTTAAATGAATAGTTTAACTACATTCAAATGCACCCACAACAAACAAACAAAGACAAAAACAAGTCCAGTTTCTTCACTCACTTGGCAAAAAAGAATTCAATATTAATATATAGTAAAATGTTTTGGGCCTAATGTAGTTTCTGATAAAGTTTCATGTACCGGTAATTATTTGACTGGTTGATAAAGTCGTTTTCATCTTAAATAACTTTAACATTACAGTTAACCAACTACAATCTGCAAAAAAACTTTAGTATAAATACTCGTATAAATCTACAGGAAAAAAACTGATCAAAATCGGACTTAAAATAAAAATTCAATATTTTGGGAGTTGACCATATTGTGTCTCCCTTATATCTTATTAACAGTAAGATCCATACAAAATAGCTATGTTGGTTTAATTACTATATAGAGAGTATATCATAAGGAATATAAAGAAAAAGAATCATCAAAATTGGTTGAATAATAAAGGCTCCACATACTAAAGTAAAAAAAAACACCCTTTTTGGCACCTTATGGCCTCTTGTTTAGAAATAGGAAAGACTGGAACCTCCCAAATCAATACCAACTTTTAATCTGTGCCAATGATCATTCAGAAGGATTGGTTAACTAAAACAAAAGTTATTGTAGGGAAACCACAGACAGACAGACAGACGACAATAACATTGACAACAGACGGACGGCAATAACATTGACAAACCAATAACATAATACAACCACAAAATATTGAAGTCCTATAAAAACAAATATTTTGATTAACCTAAATGTTGACACTGCCACCACTGATGACAGCAGAACGTGTGTTTGATATGTCTTTCTTTCAGAAACTTTTAATCACAGGCGAGACAAAACGATGAGGCCAGAAACAAAAGGTAATCTACAATTTGGGTAAAATACAAAAACTAAAAATGTGGCAGGATTAAAGCACTCAATGGGATCTACACCCTCTACTCTTGATACCCAGATCTACACCCTCTACTCTTGATACCCAGATCTACACCCTCTACTCTTGATACCCAGATCTACACCCTCTACTCTTGATACCCAGATCTACACCCTCTACTCTTGATACCCAGATCTACACCCTCTACTCTTGATACCCAGATCTACACCCTCTACTCTTGATACCCAGATCTACACCCTCTACTCTTGATACCCAGATCTACACCCTCTACTCTTGATACCCAGATCTACACCCTCTACTCTTGATACCCAGATCTACACCCTCTACTCTTGATACCCAGATCTACACCCTCTACTCTTGATACCCAGATCTACACCCTCTACTCTTGATACCCAGATCTACACCCTCTACTCTTGATACCCAGATCTACACCCTCTACTCTTGATACCCAGATCTACACCCTCTACTCTTGATACCCAGATCTACACCCTCTACTCTTGATACCCAGATCTACACCCTCTACTCTTGATACCCAGATCTACACCCTCTACTCTTGATACCCAGATCTACACCCTCTACTCTTGATACCCAGATCTACACCCTCTACTCTTGATACCCAGATCTACACCCTCTACTCTTGATACCCAGATCTACACCCTCTACTCTTGATACCCAGATCTACACCCTCTACTCTTGATACCCAGATCTACACCCTCTACTCTTGATACCCAGATCTACACCCTCTACTCTTGATACCCAGATCTACACCCTCTACTCTTGATACCCAGATCTACACCCTCTACTCTTGATACCCAGATCTACACCCTCTACTCTTGATACCCAGATCTACACCCTCTACTCTTGATACCCAGATCTACACCCTCTACTCTTGATACCCAGATCTACACCCTCTACTCTTGATACCCAGATCAGCAACACAACAAACAATAAAAAACATCCACTGATTAGCCTCAACTAATAAAGACTACATACTATCACAGATATGACAATAAATGTCAAATAAACATCTAATGAACCATGGCTTCATCTCAATATCAACTTTAGTTCTATTCATATTATTATTTGTTTTTAATTTGAAGTAAAATCATTAAAGAATGAAAACAAGATGAACTGTGAGCTAATGCTCACCTATGATACCCCCGCTCTTCGGCAAACAGGAAGTAGGAATCTGACGGGTCAAAAAACGCTTCCCACGATGTGGGGTACCTATATGAAGCTTGTGACCAAATATCAGATTTCTGCCATCAATAGTTGCTGAGAAAAATGTGACGAAAAATGCCCATATATGTTCAATGTGTATAAAAATCAACAAAGCCGGCATACAGGAAGTAGGAATCTGACGGGTCCAAAAACGCTTCCCACAATATGGGGTACCTATATGAAGCTTGTGACCAAATATCAGATTCCTGTCATCAATAGTTGCTGAGAAAAATGCGACGAAAAATGTGCATATACAAATGTATGTTAAATGTGTATAAAAATCAACAAAATCGGCAAACAGGAAGTAGGAATCTGATGGGTTCAAAAATGCTTCCCACGATATGGGGTACCTATATGAAGCTTGTGACCAAATATCAGATTTCTGCCATCAATAGTTGCTGAGAAAAATGCGACGAAAAATGAGCATATATGTTCAATGTGTATAAAAACCAACTAAGTCGGCAAACAGGAAGTAGGAATCTGATGGGTCCAAAAACACTTCCCACGATATGGGGTACCTATATGAAGCTTGTGACCAAATATCAGATTTCTGCCATCAATAGTTGCTGAGAAAAATGCGACGAAAAATGAGCATATATGTTCAATGTGTATAAAAACCAACTAAGTTGGCAAACAGGAAGTAGGAATCTGATGGGTCCAAAAACAATTCCCACGATATGGGGTACCTATATGAAGCTTGTGACCAAATATCAGATCTCTGTCATCAATAGTTGCTGAGAAAAATGTGACGAAAATGTGCATATATGTTCAATGTGTATAAAAACCAATTAAGTCAGCAAACAGGAAGTAGGAATCTGACGAGTCCAAAAACGCTACCCACAATATGGTATACCTATATGATGCTTGTGACCAAATATCAGATTTCTGCCATCAACAGTTACTGAGAAAAATGCGGCGAAAAATATCTTGGACGGACGGAAGGACGGACGGACAGACGGACAGAGGTAAAACAGTATACCCCTCTCCCCCTTCGGGAAGCAGGGGTATAATTAGGTCACAATAGACTATTCTTTTATAAATTGTACTTTGAACAATGTACTGTGTAGAGACAACTATTGTAAGGGCATGTTAGCAACACAACAAACTGAAATAAATAAATAGGTTTTTGTCTATGGTTTTTTTTGTTTAGAATACTTGATGTTTGTTTGTTTGATGGTGCTTAACGCCACTTTCAAAAATATTTCAGTTATATTGTGGCGATCAGTTTTATCGGTGGAGGAAACCGGAGAACACCACCAACCTGTTGCAAATCACTGACAAACAATATCACATAATGTTGCCCTGATCGAGATTCGAACTCACAACGTCAATGGTTATAGGCACTGATTGCATAGGTAGTTGTAAATCCAACTACCATACGATCACGGCAACGACGGCCCCTAGAGTACTTGAACAATATAATCCTATCCTACAATAATTGTCTACAGAATTCTTGGCTTACAGTTTTCTAGTATTACTTTTGCTGACGTGAGCAAAGCTTTTGATCGAGTTTGGATTAGAGGTCTCATTTTAAAGCTGGAAAGATATGGTGTAAAGGGAGAATTATTGTGTTGGCTGAAAAGTTACTTAAGTAATAGATGTCAAAGGGTTATTATTAAAGATGCAATTTCTAGTGTTGGAGAGCTCAAGGCTGGTGTGCCCCAGGGGTCAGTATTGGGTCCCTTGTTATTTCTTATATTTATAAATGATTTAGCGGATGACATGCTAGGTCTTGGTAGACTGTTTGCTGATGACACGTCAATTGGACATACCGCGCATGATGAAAATACACTAAAAAATATGATAAATATTGATCTCAAATATATTCAAAAATGGTCAAAAAGATGGCTTGTAAAATTTAACCCAAGTAAGACTGATATTATGGTTTTCAGTGCTAATAATCAGCAGAACGACTTGATTTTTGATTTTAATAGTACACTTATTCAAACAGTAAACACTCACAAACATCTAGGAGTAATTTTTAGTTGTGATTGTAAGTGGACTAAGCATATTAATACCATAATTGAAAGAGCTTCAAAACAATTAAATATTTTGAGAAAATTAAAATTTAAACTTAATAGGCAATATCTGGAAAATATCTATATTACATTTATTAGACCTATATTAGAATATGGATCTGAAGTGTGGGATAATTGTGGAGCTGTCAACTCTGATAGATTGGAAAAAGTACAAACTGAAGCTGCGCGAATAGTAACAGGGCTTACTTCATATGCTAGCTTAGATTCTATTTATTGTGAAACTGGGTGGGAAAAGTTTACTGTAAGACGGGAAGTTAAAAAACTTAACTTATTTTATAAAATCATAAATAATGAAGCCCCAGAATATTTATCAGAGTTGATACCCCCAACAGTTGCCGAATCGAATAACTATAATCTACGAAATCGTCACAATATAAGTCAACCAGCAAACAGACTATCAAAATACCAAAACTCATTCTTTCCGTCGACTATTAAGATCTGGAATACCCTTGATTTAAATATTCGAGAAGTTCCAACCTTTTTCACATTCAAAAAAAGGCTCCAATTTATATATTTTAGAAATAAGAAAATACCATGTTACTTTTCGTCAGGTGACAGGTACTTGAATGTTTTGCAAAGTAGGTTAAGAAATAGATGTAGTGCATTAAATAGTGATTTATATCGTGCTAATTTGATTCCGAATGCATTATGTTCATGTGGAAAATCGGATGAAACTGCTAAACATTTTTTATTACATTGTAAACATTATATTGTACAAAGAAATATTTTTCTTATAGGAATTCGAGAAATTAGTAATGATTTACCAATCGATGAGCTTACTTTATTATCTGGCAATGAAATTCTCAACGACGAAAAAAATACAAAAATGTTCTTACAAGTTCAAAAATTCATTCAAGACACAGGTCGTTTCACAATAAATTGACTACTGTATGAGAATGTGTGCTGATGTTTATATTGTTTACCGTTCGCGACTGACCTCGAAAGTTTATTTCTATTGTTCTTTTTTTCTTTTCCTTTCTTTTTTTTTCTTTTTGTTTACAACAGTATGCGACATCTTTAATACCATATTATAATACACAAAGTGAACTAAAAGTACTTACATTTGGAGAAATAATGTATTATCAATCCAATAACTTAACAACACGTGCTATAGGTCTATGTCCCAGTTTTCTTTTTTATACTCGGGTCTGTTTGATTGGTTACATTTAATGGTATTCCATTGTTGCATTCTGCTTTATTGCTACATTTTTTGTTTCATGTCTTCATGCGAAAATTTTAGAGAAATAATGTAATAATAATGCTTATCATATTGTATATTGTATATTGTATGTATATGGAGAAGACAATACTAAGTTGAAAAACTTGTGTCTGATCCTTTTGTCATCATTTAGACAATAAAATATGTTTAAATTAAAAAAAAATACAGTTTTTTTTAGATTTCAAAGTTCTTCATAGATTTTCAAATACCATTTATTAAGTGTTCCCAAATCTTTCATCTCAAATTGAAACAGGATTTACAAATTGAAATCAGGAAGAAAATTTAAAGGGTTAGAGTTACAGTGTTTAATGCCACTTTCAACAATATTTCATTTATTTCGTGGAGTTAAGTTTTAGTGGTGGAGGAAACCGTGGAAAACCAGACCTGCCACAAGTCACTGACAAACTTTATTACATAATGTTGTATCAAGTACACCTCACCATAAGTGGGAAACAAACTCACAATGTTAGTGGTGATAGGCACCGATTGTATAGGTAGTTGTAAATCCAACTACCATACGATCACGACTGCAATGGCCCCTAGCAAATTTGAATGATAAACAAGACTAATACTGGTTTTGCTTTGTCACATTATTTTCAGTGACAGATTATGTTTTTATAATTATTATTTTAGATTTTTTAGTTACAGTAAAAAAAAAATTAAAATCTTGATGTGATTTTGACATACATGTATATTGTAAAAAGACTTATTTTGTAATAACACCTGTTTTTGAACATTGGGTTTGCTTGTTTCTGTAGATGCTCTCTAAACAAAATAGAAGAAATACACTATCCATAGAACCATCCAATGGCAATGAACAATCCCACCAAGTCTAGTCTCAATTTGCCACACATTTTTGGAGGAGAAGATCAAAATGTGAAAAGTTTACAGATGCCGACAAATGCAAAATGATACAATTACATCTTAATAAGAGCCACGACAAGTGCTTGAAAACCCAGACACTATAATAATTTACAAACTTTCCCCTTCTCTAGAATTAAATGCTGTTTCATTGCTAACAAAGACGAGTACACAGATGTAAGAACCATTTCAGATTGAAGGGACATAACTCAAGTATTCAAAACTAGAAAAAAAAAGATTTATCTCCCATATAATAATCAATAGAAATAACTTTTTTTTACTTATTTGTTTTTAATGTTTTTATATTTCAATACACATATTTTTCACATGTCTACCCATTATTTTTGGTAAGCACTGGGATAATTTGGATGTTATTAACTTATAATAAAATAAATGATATTTAACAATACCTGCCAAATAAAGTGTTTAAACCACATTTTAATCAAACAAGCACAGAATGTGCTGACAAGCTGAACTGACTTACTTTTCTACTATTGAGTATTGAGCCTTGTTAATTTTTTTCTTGATTATTCAGTATACATTGCCATCAAAGAGGAAGGCTTTAGTCATTGTCATTTATACATATACAGTCAAACCTGTATTAAGAGGTCATATTTGGGGCAAAGAAAATTTGGTCTTATAAGACAGGTGACCTTTTAAAAGAGATTCAATTGATATGATATTTACTAAGACAGGACAAGAAAGAGGTGACCTCTCAATACAGGTGACTGCTTAGTAGAGGTGACCTCTCAATACAGGTGACTGCTTAGTAGAGGTGACCTCATGGGCAGGTTTGACTGATTATGATGATTCTCGTAATATGGCCAGAGATTGCAATTTAACAATCTTTAAATGATCAGTAAAGAATTTTGACAATAAGTGACAATAGAAGAATTAATCATGTCTGAGATACAAAAGAGTTTGAACAAGAGGTTACATTACTCACCTTAAAAATATTTTGGAAATTTTTCCTATTATATTTTGACTCCAGGGTCTAGGACTTCATAGAACATTTTACTCTTATTGAACCTTGGGGGTCTTCATTTGTCTGAATCTACATATTGCAATGATACATTATTCCAAATATAAGGACATACTCTTTACTAGTTCTTGAGAAGAAGACCTTGTAAAAAAGATTACTTAATCTTATCCATTTAGGGTACCTGATGGGTCCTCCTCAAGGAGGGGCCAACTACATTTGTAATCTAAATAGCCTCTTCTCAAGTATCATCTGTACCTGGATGCTTCATATATTGAAGTGTTATATCCTCAAAATTACTAAGAGCAATAAACTCTGTCATCAAAACAAGAGTGTGGCGACATCTTTCCATAACTTGTACGTTAATTAGTAAGAAATTATTTATGTATGTGTTTGTCTAGCCAAATGGAGCGATTTTGACCAGAAACAAAGTTAAGGACTTGAGCAAATATATATTTTCATTCTTCTTAAATTTCTTGATATTTTATGAAAATCATTGAATTTTCAATTAATATTTAATTTTGATTCATTTTTTTTTTATCATCATTCACATCCTCGGTTTTCACTTCTTTCTGATATTTTCCATATGAAAACATTACTTGGTTATTTCTGTTAGAAGAGTTTCATTTTTTCTTTTAACACAAGCATTGCACTTGAACCAATATACTAAGATTTGTATAGCATTGGTCTCTCGTCCATTTCATCAGCACTTTCAGTTCTTAACTAGATTCAGTGTAAACAGCAAGCCATCAACCATCTTCACTTGATTGATTTATTCCCCAAAAGTATATTTTATCAGCTGCAGCTGTTAATAAATACGTCTCTGTAGGGTGAAAGGTCAAAGAATGTACTACTTTTTGATCCTCATGTAATAGTTTGTGTACAATTGAAGCCTGAAAAAGAAAATGAGCAGATCATAAGAAGATATAATGAATCAGTAGTAATACACAATATTTTGCAGGACTGGGTTGCACTATACAAAATCTAATTTAAGTCTCATTTAAACCTTAAGTGTAAATTAATTTCATGTATATTTTAAGAAATCTTAAGTGTCAATTAAGTTTTAATTGACACTTAAATTTAAATAAGGTTTGTGCAACCCAGTCCAGGACTTAATTATGTATTTACCCATTCTCTCCTAAAGAGTTATCTTCTCCTTAAAACTGTTAATGTCCACCACCTGCATAGTAGATCAGCAATATAATTAAGAAATAAATCATGGAAGCCAGAATGTGTTTTGAGTTTTAACATGGATTGGCGGATATTAGTATTTTATCCCGAGCCAGATGGCCTGATATGTCTAAGAGTACAAATACGGTAGTATACTTTGATTGGAAGACGGTAATTTATATTTACGCTTGCAGAAAATGTCGCACATAATTTATGCTGCCAATGGAAAAGTCAGTCACATTCACTAGCGCATGTGCGAATGAGATTATACCATCGATAAATCGCTTGTTTGTCTACAAAGTGAAAGAAGGACGTCATGTTAGAATAGAAAGTAGATATCTGTTGTATCTTTTTAAAAAATATTTTCTTTTGTGAAATACTAACAACTAAAAACATCCTGTATGGGGGTCATGTCAGGGTTTATATTATCAGATCATATTAACTGACCAGTCAACAATGAGCCTACAATCTAAAACAGAGTACACACCAAAAGCTGTTGTTCATTTGGTCAATATATTAAAACTGTCTTGCATGTGATTGGACAATAAAAGATGAATGAAAGGTTACCTAACATGACCCCAAAAGGGATGTAAGATGACAGTGTATTGTTAAAGAAAAAATTGAAAAAGATACAACAAACATCTAATCTTAATTAATTTAAGTAGATCAGTGAACACAGATCATCAAAATATCTCATCCTGCTCATTTATGACTTGTAACTTCAAATTGTTTAAAACATATTCTGATAATTTGTTGATTGTTGTTCAATGATAAAAATATTTATATTTTTACAGTAATTATTGTTGCAAGTAGCATGAAACTGATTGCCATAAAACTGAAATACATGTATTGTTGAAATATTGATGAAAATGACATGAAACTGATTTCCATAATACATGTATAACTGAAATATTGTTGAAAGTGGCATGAAACTCAAACAATTCATGCAAATGAAAAAAAAATAGAACAAAACAAATATGTCAAACTGATCTGGCCTGAACAACGATTTCTTATGTCAAACTGATCTGGCCTGAACAATGATTTCTTATGTCAAACTGATCTGGCCTGAACAACGATTTCTTATGTCAAACTGATCTGGCCTGAACAACGATTTCTTATGTCAAACTGATCTGGCCTGAACAACGATTTCTTCAAAATATTTAACTGATATAAGGAGAATAACAGTTTTTTTGTGTGTGGTTTTTTAACCACATTTAGTGATTGTAGTAAAAACAAGCAGGTCTGTGAACTATTCAGACAGAACAGTTGAATTTATAAGAATTTCAAATGTACTTAAATCAAGAGTGAAACATTATTACCTCTACTAAATCCCAGAAGTAGACATATCCATCTTCTGATCCAGAAATAACACAACTATCTTGACAGTTCAAACAGTTGTCTATCTTATATTCATGATTAGTGTGACCTTTGAACCTGAAACAAAATAAGAAATTATATCGGAAGAAACCAGAAGTTCACCTGAATTATTAACCTTTACCAAAAGATCTAACATTCTGGCAAAATAAGAAAGGAATGCATTAGAAATGATCACATCTTAATCAACACTTCCACAATTTTTGCATGGCTAAATTAAATCTCAATCATTAAGTCAAAATTAGAGTGAAACAAAACGATGCTTACAGAGTATATTATAAGTTCTTCTAAAAGAAATTCTGTTTGATATTTAATACAGTAGTCTCCCTCTTATAAGGTCCCACCAAAGGCCATCCTTCTTATCAGGTCAGATTTCAGATGCACTGAGATAGTAAAATACTAGTAAATTATCCCCCTCATGAGAGGCTACTCTATTCTGCACATAAAGCCATTTTACATTGCAAAAGGTGTGGCCTTATACTAGGAGGCAACTGCAGTAAAATAATACAGGGAGTATTAATCAATATGGTGATTAATGCCACTTTCAACAATATTTCAGTTATATCATGGCAGTCAGTTTTATTGGTGGAGGAAACCATAATACAAATGTGCCCAGAGAAAACCACAGAACTTCCGCAAGTCAATGGCAAACTTTATCACATAATGTTGTATCGAGTACACATCGCCACGAGTGGGATTCAAACTCACAACTTTTTAAAAGAGTGGTGAAAGGCAATGATTGCAGAGGTATATATCACAGGCACATGGGGCATGGATTTCGTTTCCTCCTCCCCCCTTTTCTCTACTACCCCCTTTTTTTCAAAATTTTCATATAAATCATTCCTTTTTCAAAATTTTCATAATCATTCGTTTTTCTTCATTTGACAGTATCAGTAGACGTCATACATCATGAATAATACGTGTATTCTGTGTCCACAGTTTTTCGACTGATACAGTATAAGAGAGAAGGTAAGCAATTCCATTTTCATATTTCACGCCATATCGCTCACCTCGGTTGGGAAACCCCCGTGTTTTTTTTACACTTTTTACCTTGTCTACATATGGCACTGTCGTATCAAACTGTTTCTAAGACACTTACCTAATTGCCCATGTTCGAATTTCAGTCGGTACGTCGATCTTTTCCAAGAAATCTCGCCGAGAATAGCGAAGCAGGTTCATTTCTAGGTCAAACTACATCATATTAGACGGAAGTGCAAGAACGGTAACCCTGGGTTTTTTACGAATGGATTACCTGCAATGAAAAACCCAGATGCACTCCGAATATTTTTCCCGGAATGTTTTGGAGGAAAATATAAACCGCTGAAAAAACATAACAGCAGACGGATTATTTCGTAAACATGGCACAACGACCATCTGAATATGGAAACATTGAAATAATTTGATGGTAAATAACTGTTCAAAAAGAAATTCAAACTGAGAAATAGATATGATTGAATGGTTAGAACTGAAGTCAAAATTTCAATGAAAAAGAAATATTCAGCTTGCCTCTACTTCAAATTATTAAAATCATACCCAAACAAATATATATAGTATACAACTCAAAAAATAAATAAAAAAATAAAAAAAGTAAAATAAAAAAAAACAAAGGAAGAAGAAGCTGAGAACAGCTATTGAATGGGACTATGGCATTTTACCCCCTTCCTCAATAAAAAGGCTCCCAACTGATAAAAATGTGTAAGGGAGCCGGAGGAACCATTTAACTAAGGGGGCTATTTCTTTTTCAGGGGTAAAAAATAAATAACTTGTGTAACTATTTGAACGTGAAATAATAATTCGGGGACTTCATTTTTCGTGCATTTAACATCCTCGCGAAGAAAGCGAAAATTAAATACCCACCAAAATAACCACTAATACGGTAAAATAGGATTTTGTTTTCTGGATTTCAACACTGATTTCTGTCACTGCTGAAAAGTGGAGTTACACAAGTTATTTATTTTTTACCCCTGTAAAACAGATTATTGTTTTATAAAATCAGTGACATGAAATGAAAAAGAAATAGCCCCCTTAGATAAATGGTCTCTCCAGCTCCCTTACACATTGTTATCAGTTGGGAGTCCTTTTATTGAGGCACTGGAAGGGGGTAAAATGCCATAGTCTCATTCAATAGCTGTTCTACCATATAAGTGGTTATTTTGGTGGGTATTTAATTTTAGCTTTCTTCGCGAGCATGTTAAATGCGCGAAAAATGAAGTCCCCGAATTATTATTTCACGTTCAAATAGTGACACAAGTTATTTATTTTTTACCCCTGAAAAAGAAATAGCCCCCATAGTTAAATGGTCCCTCCGGCTCCCTTACACATTTTTATCAGTTGGGAGCCCTTTTATTGAGGAAGAGGGTAAAATGTCATAGTCCCATTCAATAGCTGTTCTCAGATTCTTCTTCCTTTGTTTTTTTTATTTTTTTTGAGTTGTTTACTACATTGTATATGTATTTGTTTGGGAACAATTTTAATAATTTGAAGTAGCGGCAAGCTGAATATTTCTTTTTCATTGAAATTTTGACTTCAGTTCTAACCATTCAATCATATCTATTTCTCAGTTTGAATTTCTTTTTGAACAGTTATTTAACATCAAATTATTTCAATGTTTCCATATTCAGATGGTCGTTGTGCCATTTTTACGAAATAATCCGTCTGCTGTTATGTTTTTTCAGCGGTTTATATTTTCTGCCAAAACATTCCGGGAAAAATATTCGGAGCACATCTGGGTTTTTCATTGCAGGTAATCCATTCGTAAAAAACCCAGGGTTACCGTTCTTGCACTTCCGTATAATATGATGTAGTTTGACCTAGAAACAAAGCTGCTTCGCTATTCTCGGCGAGATTTCTTGGAAAAGATCGACGTACCGACTGAAATTCGAACATGGGCAATTAGGTAAGTGTCTTAGAAACAGTTTGATACGACAGTGCCATATGTAGACAAGGTGAAAAGTGTAAAAAAACACAGGGGTTTCCCAACCGAGGTGAGCGATATGGCGCGAAATATGAAAATGGAGTTGCTTACCATCTCTCTTATACTGTATCAGTCTAAAAACTGTGGACACAGAATACACGTATTATTCATGATGTATGACGTCTACTGATATTGTCAAATGAAGAAAAACGAATGATTATAAAAATTTTGAAAAAGGAATGATTTATATGAAAATAAAAAAAAAAGGGGGGGAGGGGTAGTAAAGAAAAGGGGGGAGGAGGAAACGAAATCCATGCCCCATGCGCCTGTGGTATATATCATATAATCATGACCACGATGGCTCTGTAAATTAATACATACTCATTCAACATTTCTCCTGTATCTTTATCCATGAGTTTTATAAGAGGGGAGACTACTGCAGTAAAATAATACATACTCATTCAACATTTCTCCTGTATC
The DNA here is from genome assembly GCA_963383655.1 of Bathymodiolus septemdierum. Lineage (NCBI taxonomy): Eukaryota > Metazoa > Mollusca > Bivalvia > Mytilida > Modiolidae > Bathymodiolus > Bathymodiolus septemdierum. The sequence goes on from OY726518.1 coordinate 130,838,408, forward strand.
TTTATCCATGAGTCTTATTGAGTCATCCATAGTACTTGTGAGTACACATTGACCATCTCTGGTAAAACATGCTGATGATACAGATTCTAAAAAATAAATTTAAACCTTCAAAACATTATTATACAATGTATCTGTAAACAACGAAACTATTTAGTCTTCCGTTTATTCCACACACAATTCATCCAAATATAGGCTATTACTTGAATTTTTTTCACTAAGAATATATATTTTTTGTTAATCTAAATTGGAATATGATTATACACTTGTGATGCAAGTAGTAACAATAATTATGTACTTATTTTGCTTCCATGGTAATCAAGTCATACACCTTATCATGAGTATTTTTGAGTTTATAATACATGTATTATGTTCTTGCCTTCCTTGTACATTGTTAATATTCATGCAATTTCCTGTTGCTAATTATTTTCAAAATTTAAAACATTTAGTGAATGGTATAAACACAGAATACATGTACATTGTACATGTATATATACTGTTTGCTTGACAGTTTTTCTAAGAGTATAATTATTTATTTTTGTACTTCTAGTTCCTCTTGTGCTGGTCTTGGTTCAAATACCCCATATGTGTGATATAAAACCTAATCATTAAATACATATTGGAATCAGAGAGTAAATTTTGAGGAGATCTGATAAGATTACAGAAAAAAAGAACAACAAAAATGCATGCAAAGTGATGACCATAGATAACTCACATGGCATTTAACCAACTGAGTTTAAAACTATATGAAAATACACTTTAGATCAACTATGGAAAACTTTCTGGTATTACACTATTTTCCTGCTATCATTTCCCAATTCTTGAGATGTCTTGTGAACTAATACAGAGTAAAAGTATGGACAAGGAAAAAAGAAGACTAAAACTGTGTTATTGTGATTGACTAGTCATCAAATATAAATCTTCCAGGCATACTACCACTAATTGTTACATATTTTGGTTTATGGTTTATGGTGCTTAACGCCACTTCCAACAATATTTCAGTTATATCATGGCGGTCATTTTTATTGGTGGAGGAAACCGGAGTAACGGCAGAAAATACATATTTTTTTTAATTATTACATGGTTATATAATCATCTTATTGCAGCCATCGTGATTAGAAAACAGAATGTCCTAAAAACTGATAAGCTAATAAGGAGTAACACCAAAGACTGACTAGCTCAAAATCAAGTTAATGTGTCTGAGTGGGGTTTCATTTCTAACTGTAGAGACTGACTAGCTGAGAATCAAGTTAATGTGTCTGAGGGGTTTCATTTCTAACTGTAGAGACTGACTAGCTCAGAATCAAGTTAATGTGTCTGAGTGGGGTTTCATTTCTAACTGTAGAGACTGACTAGCTCAGAATCAAGTTAATGTGTCTGAGGGGTTTCATTTCTAACTGTAGAGACTGACTAGCTCAGAATCAAGTTAATGTGTCTGAGTGGGGTTTCATTTCTAACTGTAGAGACTGACTAGCTGAGAATCAAGTTAATGTGTCTGAGGGGTTTCATTTCTAACTGTAGAGACTGACTAGCTCAGAATCAAGTTAATGTGTCTATGGGGTTTCATTTCTAACTGTAGAGACTGACTAGCTCAGAATCAAGTTAATGTGTCTGAGTGGGGTTTCATTTCTAACTGCAGTGACTGACTAGCTCAGAATCAAGTTAATGTGTCTGAGTGGGGTTTCATTTCTAAGTGCAGAGACTGACTAGCTCAGAATCAAGTTAATGTGTCTGAGTGGGGTTTCATTTCTAACTGTAGAGACTGACTAGCTCAGAATCAAGTTAATGTGTCTGAGTGGGGTTTCAATTCTAACTGTAGAGACTGACTAGCTCAGAATCAAGTTAATGTGTCTGAGTGGGGTTTCATTTCTAAGTGCAGAGACTGACTAGCTCAGAATCAAGTTAATGTGTCTGAGTGGGGTTTCATTTCTAAGTGCAGAGACTGACTAGCTCAGAATCAAGTTAATGTGTCTGAGTGGGGTTTCATTTCTAACTGTAGAGACTGACTAGCTCAGAATCAAGTTAATGTGTCTGAGTGGGGTTTCATTTCTAACTGCAGAGACTGACTAGCTCAGAATCAAGTTAATGTGTCTATGGGGTTTCATTTCTAAGTGCAGAGACTGACTAGCTCAGAATCAAGTTAATGTGTCTGAGTGGGGTTTCATTTCTAACTGTAGAGACTGACTAGCTCAGAATCAAGTTAATGTGTCTGAGTGGGGTTTCAATTCTAACTGTAGAGACTGACTAGCTCAGAATCAAGTTAATGTGTCTGAGTGGGGTTTCATTTCTAACTGCAGAGACTGACTAGCTCAGAATCAAGTTAATGTGTCTGAGTGGGGTTTCATTTCTAAGTGCAGAGACTGACTAGCTCAGAATCAAGTTAATGTGTCTGAGTGGGGTTTCATTTCTAAGTGCAGAGACTGACTAGCTCAGAATCAAGTTAATGTGTCTGAGTGGGGTTTCATTTCTAACTGTAGAGACTGACTAGCTCAGAATCAAGTTAATGTGTCTGAGTGGGGTTTCATTTCTAACTGCAGAGACTGACTAGCTCAGAATCAAGTTAATGTGTCTGAGTGGGGTTTCATTTCTAAGTGCAGAGACTGACTAGCTCAGAATCAAGTTAATGTGTCTGAGTGGGGTTTCATTTCTAACTGTAGAGACTGACTAGCTCAGAATCAAGTTAATGTGTCTGAGTGGGGTTTCATTTCTAACTGCAGAGACTGACTAGCTCAGAATCAAGTTAATGTGTCTGAGTGGGGTTTCATTTCTAACTGTAGAGACTGACTAGCTCAGAATCAAGTTAATGTGTCTGAGTGGGGTTTCATTTCTAACTGCAGAGACTGACTAGCTCAGAATCAAGTTAATGTGTCTGAGTGGGGTTTCATTTCTAACTGCAGAGACTGACTAGCTCAGAATCAAGTTAATGTGTCTGAGTGGGGTTTCATTTCTAACTGCAGAGACTGACTAGCTCAGAATCAAGTTAATGTGTCTGAGTGGGGTTTCATTTCTAACTGCAGAGACTGACTAGCTCAGAATCAAGTTAATGTGTCTGAGTGGGGTTTCATTTCTAAGTGCAGAGACTGACTAGCTCAGAATCAAGTTAATGTGTCTGAGTGGGGTTTCATTTCTAACTGTAGAGACTGACTAGCTCAGAATCAAGTTAATGTGTCTGAGTGGGGTTTCAATTCTAACTGTAGAGACTGACTAGCTCAGAATCAAGTTAATGTGTCTGAGTGGGGTTTCATTTCTAAGTGCAGAGACTGACTAGCTCAGAATCAAGTTAATGTGTCTGAGTGGGGTTTCATTTCTAACTGCAGAGACTGACTAGCTGAGAATCAAGTTAATGTGTCTGAGTGGGGTTTCATTTCTAACTGCAGAGACTGACTAGCTCAGAATCAAGTTAATGTGTCTGAGGGGTTTCATTTCTAACTGTAGAGACTGACTAGCTCAGAATCAAGTTAATGTGTCTGAGTGGGGTTTCATTTCTAACTGCAGAGACTGACTAGCTCAGAATCAAGTTAATGTGTCTGAGTGGGGTTTCATTTCTAACTGCAGAGACTGACTAGCTCAGAATCAAGTTAATGTGTCTGAGGGGTTTCATTTCTAACTGTAGAGACTGACTAGCTCAGAATCAAGTTAATGTGTCTGAGTGGGGTTTCATTTCTAACTGCAGAGACTGACTAGCTCAGAATCAAGTTAATGTGTCTGAGTGGGGTTTCATTTCTAACTGTAGAGACTGACTAGCTCAGAATCAAGTTAATGTGTCTGAGGGGTTTCATTTCTAACTGCAGTGACTGACTAGCTCAGAATCAAGTTAATGTGTCTGAGTGGAGTTTCATTTCTAACTGTAGAGACTGACTAGCTCAGAATCAAGTTAATGTGTCTAAGTGGGTTTCATTTCTAACTGCAGAGACTGACTAGCTCAGAATCAAGTTAATGTGTCTGAGTGGGGTTTCATTTCTAACTGTAGAGACTGACTAGCTCAGAATCAAGTTAATGTGTCTGAGTGGGGTTTCATTTCTAACTGCAGAGACTGACTAGCTCAGAATCAAGTTAATGTGTCTGAGTGGGGTTTCATTTCTAAGTGTAGAGACTGACTAGCTCAGAATCAAGTTAATGTGTCTGAGTGGGGTTTCATTTTTAACTGCAGAGACTGACTAGCTCAGAATCAAGTTAATGTGTCTGAGTGGGGTTTCATTTCTAACTGCAGAATGTTGTTTTAGTCAGCTATAAAAAACCAACTAAGTGTGTTGGTCTAGTACAAAGCAGACATCAACTAAGTGTGTTGGTCTAGTACAAAGCAGACATCAACTAAGTGTGTTGGTCTAGTACAAAGCAGACATCAACTAAGTGTGTTGGTCTAGTACAAAGCAGACATCAACTAAGTGTGTTGGTCTAGTACAAAGCAGACATCAACTAAGTGTGTTGGTCTAGTACAAAGCAGACATCAACTAAGTGTGTTGGTCTAGTACAAAGCAGACATCAACTAAGCGTGTTGGTCTAGTACAAAGCAGACATCAACTAAGTGTGTTGGTCTAGTACAATGCAGACATCAACTAAGTGTGTTGGTCTAGTACAAAGCAGACATCAACTAAGTGTGTTGGTCTAGTACAAAGCAGACATCAACTAAGCGTGTTGGTCTAGTACAAAGCAGACATCAACTAAGTGTGTTGGTCTAGTACAAAGCAGACATCAACTAAGTGTGTTGGTCTAGTACAAAGCAGACATCAACTAAGTGTGTTGGTCTAGTACAAAGCAGACATCAACTAAGTGTGTTGGTCTGGTACAAAGCAGACATCAACTAAGTGTGTTGGTCTAGTACAAAGCAGACATCAACTAAGCGTGTTGGTCTAGTACAAAGCAGACATCAACTAAGCGTGTTGGTCTAGTACAAAGCAGACATCAACTAAGTGTGTTGGTCTAGTACAAAGCAGACATCAACTAAGCGTGTTGGTCTAGTACAAAGCAGACATCAACTAAGTGTGTTGGTCTAGTACAAAGCAGACATCAACTAAGTGTGTTGGTCTAGTACAAAGCAGACATCAACTAAGCGTGTTGGTCTAGTACAAAGCAGACACCAACTAAGTGTGTTGGTCTAGTACAAAGCAGACATCAATTAAGTGTGTTGGTCTAGTACAAAGCAGACATCAACTAAGTGTGTTGGTCTAGTACAAAGCAGACATCAACTAAGTGTGTTGGTCTAGTACAAAGCAACATCAACTAAGTGTGTTGGTCTAGTACAAAGCAGACATCAACTAAGCGTGTTGGTCTAATACAAAGCAGACATCAACTAAGCGTGTTGGTCTAGTACAAAGCAGACATCAACTAAGTGTGTTGGTCTAGTACAAAGCAGACATCAACTAAGTGTGTTGGTCTAGTACAAAGCAGACATCACAGGGGTTTCAAAGTGGGCCGGTACCCGGTACTTTTACCCGTCTGAGATCGTGTATAGTACCGGCAGAAATTACTGAACCCCCCAAAATTAGCGGTGGTCAAAACCACAAGTACGATAGGCTTGTGGAATATATTTCATAAAAAATTAATGATCACGTCAATTGCTGAATTCTCGCATTCAAATCGAACAACTGCGTCACGACCAAGTTGATGGGATATTCCCTGTTTTAAAAATAACTTTACCTTAGACTCGTAAATAGCAGTTTGCGCATGCGGTAAATAGATATGTTTTCGCCCCAATATCTTTTCATCCTTGTGTAAAACTCGGACCGGAACAAAGCTGACATCATTTCAAAATATAAAAATGACCGATTACAAATTATGTTCAAACACAATTTAGTGTAATCTTCAGTAATATAAGTATGATCATTATGTATTATGAATATATGACTACACAATATTTTGTGTGATTTTTTTTATCCATTTAAAACCCAGGGTCGAATCATTCTGGGGCGTACTGTCTTGTTGTTTAACTCTGTCCATATTGTTTAACTTCCGGTATAAAAAAATAAAAACCTATGGCTAATTTATTTACATATTTTGACGGGGCCCTACCGCGGTTGTTCACAGAAATGAAAGTGTGCTGAAAAACATTTTTAAAAGGGGGTACGAGGAGATAAGGGATAGAAAATTACTAGAAATCTTGAAAAGGGACCGGACATGGCTCAAATACGAATTGCATTGTAATGTCAAAACGCCGGCCCCACTTGTTTTCCAAAATAATTTAACTTTTGTGATTCAAATGTTAATAAATGTCTTCCCGCGAATCGTTTTTGTTCGAACATTTTTTTTGCACATAAGTCGTGAAAGTAACAATATATATTGTTTTTTTGTTTAATTATATTTGTATTGATCTATTAAAATTATAAATTTTATTAAAGATTGATGATTGCAAATTAAATTTATATGTTTCATTAATTATGACACTTATATGTCTTGATCCGTGCCAATGGTCTTTGATGAGTTTAATTACTGGTAATAAAGTAAAAAAACACACAAGCCCAAGGTATTGTGAAAAAGAAAAGGACAAAGCCAACAAAAGAATTTTGAGAAGTTTAAGCTTTGATAACAATGGCTTGGTCAAGCCTAGCTGCGGAACCATAGCTCTTTATGGTCCTTTTGGGTTTTTTTAAGATATGGCGGACTATCTATGAATAAACTGGGCTGAAGTCTGTTAAACTGAAATATTCAATAAAGAAATTGGCGGGGGGGGGGGGGGGGAAATCCAGGCATTATGCATGGTCTTCACTCATTGGTGAAATCTGAACTCTAAAGTTAATGGAATTTTTCTTTCAAAAACACTTAATGTTTTGCAGTCTCTGAAGTACATTTTTTGGTCCATAAAATGCTAGATTTCAGGAGCTTCCGCCCCCTGGACCCCTTACGGCCGGCCCTCAGCCTAATTTTTTAGGTACCTCCTAAAATTTAAGAAGTACCTCCTATTATAAAAAAACTTTGGAACCCCTGACATAAACTAAGCGTGTTGGTCTAGTACAAAGCAGACATCAACTAAGTGTGTTGGTCTAGTACAAAGCAGACATCAACTAAGTGTGTTGGTCTAGTACAAAGCAGACATCAACTAAGCGTGTTGGTCTAGTACAAAGCAGACATCAACTAAGCGTGTTGGTCTAGTACAAAGCAGACATCAACTAAGTGTGTTGGTCTAGTACAAAGCAGACATCAACTAAGTGTGTTGGTCTAGTACAAAGCAGACATCAACTAAGTGTGTTGGTCTAGTACAAAGCAGACATCAACTAAGTGTGTTGGTCTAGTACAAAGCAGACATCAACTAAGTGTGTTGGTCTAGTACAAAGCAGACATCAACTAAGTGTGTTGGTCTAGTACAAAGCAGACATCAACTAAGTGTGTTGGTCTAGTACAAAGCAGACATCAACTAAGTGTGTTGGTCTAGTACAAAGCAGACATCAACTAAGTGTGTTGGTCTAGTACAAAGCAGACATCAACTAAGCGTGTTGGTCTAGTACAAAGCTGACATCAACTAAGCGTGTTGGTCTAGTACAAAGCAGACATCAACTAAGCGTGTTGGTCTAGTACAAAGCAGACATCAACTAAGTGTGTTGGTCTAGTACAAAGCAGACATCAACTAAGCGTGTTGGTCTAGTACAAAGCAGACATCAACTAAGTGTGTTGGTCTAGTACAAAGCAGACATCAACTAAGTGTGTTGGTCTAGTACAAAGCAGACATCAACTAAGCGTGTTGGTCTAGTACAAAGCAGACATCAACTAAGCGTGTTGGTCTAGTACAAAGCAGACATCAACTAAGTGTGTTGGTCTAGTACAAAGCAGACATCAACTAAGTGTGTTGGTCTAGTACAAAGCAGACATCAACTAAGTGTGTTGGTCTAGTACAAAGCTGACATCAACTAAGTGTGTTGGTCTAGTACAAAGCAGACATCAACTAAGTGTGTTGGTCTGGTACAAAGCAGACATCAACTAAGCATGTTGGTCTAGTACAAAGCAGACATCAACTAAGCGTGTTGGTCTAGTACAAAGCAGACATCAACTAAGTGTGTTGGTCTAGTACAAAGCAGACATCAACTAAGTGTGTTGGTCTAGTACAAAGCAGACATCAACTAAGCGTGTTGGTCTAGTACAAAGCAGACATCAACTAAGTGTGTTGGTCTAGTACAAAGCAGACATCAACTAAGTGTGTTGGTCTGGTACAAAGCAGACATCAACTAAGTGTGTTGGTCTAGTACAAAGCAGACATCAACTAAGCATGTTGGTCTAGTACAAAGCAGACATCAACAAAGTGTGTTGGTCTAGTACAAAGCAGACATCAACTAAGTGTGTTGGTCTAGTACAAAGCAGACATCAACTAAGTGTGTTGGTCTAGTACAAAGCAGACATCAACTAAGAGTGTTGGTCTAGTACAAAGCAGACATCAACTAAGTGTGTTGGTCTGGTACAAAGCAGACATCAACTAAGTGTGTTGGTCTAGTACAAAGCAGACATCAACTAAGCGTGTTGGTCTAGTACAAAGCAGACATCAACTAAGTGTGTTGGTCTAGTACAAAGCAGACATCAACTAAGTGTGTTGGTCTGGTACAAAGCAGACATCAACTAAGAGTGTTGGTCTAGTACAAAGCAGACATCAACTAAGTGTGTTGGTCTAGTACAAAGCAGACATCAACTAAGTGTGTTGGTCTAGTACAAAGCAGACATCAACTAAGTGTGTTGGTCTAGTACAAAGCAGACATCAACTAAGTGTGTTGGTCTAGTACAAAGCAGACATCAACTAAGTGTGTTGGTCTGGTACAAAGCAGACATCAACTAAGTGTGTTGGTCTAGTACAAAGCAGACATCAACTAAGTGTGTTGGTCTAGTACAAAGCAGACATCAACTAAGTGTGTTGGTCTAGTACAAAGCAGACATCAACTAAGTGTGTTGGTCTAGTACAAAGCAGACATCAACTAAGTGTGTTGGTCTAGTACAAAGCAGACATCAACTAAGTGTGTTGGTCTAGTACAAAGCAGACATCAACTAAGCGTGTTGGTCTAGTACAAAGCAGACATCAACTAAGTGTGTTGGTCTAGTACAAAGCAGACATCAACTAAGCGTGTTGGTCTAGTACAAAGCAGACATCAACTAAGTGTGTTGGTCTAGTACAAAGCAGGCATCAACTAAGCGTGTTGGTCTAGTACAAAGCAGACATCAACTAAGTGTGTTGGTCTAGTACAAAGCAGACATCAACTAAGCGTGTTGGTCTAGTACAAAGCAGACATCAACTAAGTGTGTTGGTCTAGTACAAAGCAGACATCAACTAAGAGTGTTGGTCTAGTACAAAGCAGACATCAACTAAGTGTGTTGGTCTAGTACAAAGCAGACATCAACTAAGTGTGTTGGTCTAGTACAAAGAAGACATCATCATCATCATCTCATCGAATGTAACTTGTTCTCACCAAGATATAGATGAAAAATTCCTCACTTGATGTTAAACAATAATCTCTCACTAATTATATATTTGGTGTAAGACTTACTGCCTATCAAATCAACAGTCATTTTACCATTCCGTAAATCATATCTTCTAATACATCCATCTGCCGATCCTGTCAAGATTTCATAATCTGATACCTGTATTGATGTAACACTGTCTTTTGCTTCATCCAGGATCTTAAATAAATGAGAGAAAATAAAATAAAATATAAATTCATGTTTCACATTTTTCAACAATAAGAGTATGATTTGATTTGATTTTTGGTGCTTAATGCCACTTTCAGCAATATTTCAGCTACACCAGTTTTAGTGGTGGAAGAAGCCAGAGTACCCGGAGAGAACCACCGACCATGAGCAAGCAACTGGTAAACTTTATCACTTGCGGCTGCGAGTCGAGTGCATCCTTTTTTGTAAATTACAAAACTGGGTGCGAACCCATGCTGTATTGGTGATAGGCTTATTTGAATTGTTAGGTAATCCAACTACCTAACTCATTGAGCCACTCGGGCACTATAAGAGTATGCATTCATGTTAAATTCTCTATATTTATTTAATGTCTACACATATTTCTAAAATCCAGTTCACACAAGAAAAAACAACTGTAAAATTCTATGTAATTTCACACAATATCAATGTAAAAATCAAACTATCACTATATCAAAAACATGTAACATATTACCTGAATAGGTTCCATTTTACGAGTTCTACAATCCCATGTCCTGACAGTCCCGTCAACAGATCCAGATAAAATAACAGTAGATTCTTCATTAAACTTCACACAATTCACAGTACCTAAAACAATAGATTTTTTGTTATCCGTTTTTACACTTTTTCTTTTATCAGAGTTATTTCCCTTTAAAGGCTAGCAAAAAGTTCCATTTCACGTAAAAATTTCACTGAAAATAACATATATTTTTCTCATACTAAATCTATACAAATTTTAATGTTACAACAACTTATGGATTTTCTAGTTGTGATAAAATTATCATCTGATCTTTTAGAATGTTCAAATATCTACAAAATGTAAGAAAACTAAACTCAAATTATTTGTCCTTTCTGTTGCTCTTACTAGCACGGGTGACATTTTGTCTGGCCTAAGGGAAATAACTCCTATAAATAATGTATAGTGAGTGAGTGATTGTTGTTGAATGCCAACTCAGCAATTTTCCAGCTATATCAATGGCGAGAACAAGATAATGTTCAATGAAATGATGATTAGGTCCACTTTGTACTAAACCAACACGCTTCGTTGGATTTTATAGTGCTAGCTCACTGAAACAACAGTCTGCGGATAGAAATGTCGCTCCACTCGGACAAATTATCCTGATTCCGAGCCAACCAGTCTTTGCTCTTTCTCTTTAATGCTGTGTGCTTAGCGGAGAAGTAACAAACACCAATTTTACAGTCTGTGCCAAAAACATTCTGACAAACAGCATTTTAGAAGAATGTTTTCTATTTGATTAAGCAAATTGTATGCAAATTTTACTAGAGTAGCCCGAACCAATTTTTCCTAGATAGCATAGGGCTAGTGGTTTTTGGTGCAGACTGTTTTATAGTCTTTGGTTCGACCCAATTGGGCCTCGAACCCAAGATCTACCATACTCGAGGCGAGTATGTTTATCATTACTCCACTGATGCAGTTTAAGTAATGTATAATTTTAGAATCAAATCGGTAATGTGTAAAGAACTATGGTACGAAACAGTCTAAAGTGCATATAAGTTAGCTTAAATGATTCCTGGTGTTGCATTAATGTATGCCTTTACTGCTTTGTTTCATGAAACTGAGCACATTAATGACAGTATTAGTAAAACTCATGTTTATTAATCATTGCATTTCTAAATTCTTCTGCATAAATTTTTTATCTAAGATTACCTGCATGGCCTCTGTATTTTCGTACAGCATTTCCTGTAGCTACATCAAACAAAACAACTGATTTATCCATCCCACAGGAACATAACTGACTGTTATCACAAGATGCCTGAGCATCTAGAACTTCATAGCCATGTCCACAGTATGTTTTAAGCAGTATATTTTTGTGTGGATTCCAGAGCTTCACAGATTTGTCACTTCCACAGGTAATACAATAATTGCCATCTCCTGTAAATTAGTTTAGGCATTTTTTGATCAAATGTCTAATTATAGGGAGGTCAGACATTTTTCAATTATATTTACACAATGGCAAATTCTGTAATTCTGTCTTGCATTTGAAGACAGCTGCAGTGACAATGCACTAGAACACTATTATTTAAAGTGAATTATTTAAAAGGTGACATGTTGAAATAAATAAATAATGCACATGTTTGGAGAAAATTCTTCATATGTCACAATTTTTTTATATTTAAACTGGACAGAAGCGACCAAAATTGAATGGAAACTTTGGAAATGGCACCTCTATTTTGAAACTATTTCTTCCCTTAAACACGTGTTGCTGACCAGTTAGACTGAAAGTAAAACTCTTCAGTAGTGGATAGTAGGCTAGGTTTTAATAATCTCATACAGTTTGATGAGAAAATTCAAAATTTGTATTTATACGTTCAATTTTATGGGTAAAATTTATTCAATTTTGGTGCCGTTTTCAATTTTCCCATTGAAATGCATGGTAAAAAATAATTTTAAAAATGTGTTTGGAAACACATGTTGCTGATGAAACAAAGACTACAACTATGCAATTTCTTTTAGAACAATGTCTAAACTACATTTATCAAGTACAGTTTCATTAGATTTCATTATTGTTTTCAAATAATTTCTGATATTCTATTTCTTGGTAAAGACAGATAAAATTCAAAATGGCCACCATTATAAAATATAAGTGGTCATTTTCCGAACTTCAAATTGTCATAACTTTTGAACCGCTTAACAGATTTAAAAAAACTAAACACCACTGTAAATATCTTCAGGAGATCTGATCATTGGTGTGTACTTTAAGATATTTTAGCACATTTTCAAAAAAAGTCTGACCCTCCTACTAATTATTAAATTTAACAAGAAAATTATAATTCTTTTTAACGTAACATGATGGACAAATCGATACTTGAAAATGTGTAATTTATACAAAAAATTTTTATCAGTCTGAATAAATGTTCAATAGCAGGGCCAGTGAATGCTCTTATGTAGCCGATTACTTAGCTAAGAAGGTGGAATCTGTTGGTTAAATACACAAAATATCATAACCAATACTTCTTACAGACTTAATATCAATTGACCATAATCATCTGAAGAAATTAATAGTTTTCTTGAGTGACCAGATTAAATAGGTCATCAATTTGTTGGAATTAAATATTTAATATAATAAAATAGTATAACATGGAATGAAATACATGTATAGAAGTACTGATTCAATTGTTATATTTTTGAACTACTAGTTCCATCAGCAGATTGTCTACATTTTTAGCACAGAAAAGCTGCTTAAAAAAGTCAACTTTTGTTGCTACATTATAGCATTTACAAATAAGGTTTTTCAACGATTTTATAAGTTTAGGTGTTTCAGATTTAACTTTTTAGATTTGTTATACAAAATATGTAATAATGTATACCTAGCAGTCTGTGCCAAAAGCATTTTGACAAATTAGCCCGAACAGTATTTCAGAGAATTTTTTTCTATTTAATTAAGCAAATTTTATGCAATTTTGACTAGCCAGAACCAATTGTTACTCAACTGGGGCATAGGGCCAGTGGTTTTTGGTGCAGACTGACCTGGTAACAAAGATGAGAAATATTCTTTTTGATCCAGATCTCAGCATGTAGAATACACAAGATCTTTAGAGCAGTTATAAAAGTTTTCAATAATTTATGAAAATGACATGGACAGTACGGTAGGGATGAAAAACTTAGTCTTTTTTGGTGGCTCTATTATATGCACCTCCTCTTTTTCAAAATCTAAAAAAAGGTCTTTAACATGCATGATTTCAACTATGGGATATATGGTCAGTATTTCTGTATTATACCCTGACAAAACCCCACTGAAAGGGCAAGCGCTATCCACCACATGAGTCGTGAGGCACATACTGGACAGAGGTTGGGAATTGTTCTTTATCTGCAAGCATTAAATGCCCTTTTATCATTACCATTACTAGGACATGACATATTGTTGTGATTGGTCATACCAGGTTTTTTATGCTAGATTTAGTGTCACTCTGAAAGAAAATTTATTTGGTGCAAAAGTTTACCTCAGAACATTTCAGGGACCAATCATTTAACTAAGCCATAATTTATTTTTCACACTAAAACAGAATTCAGATGAAAAATTCATATAATTTTTCTTCAAATTTGACCAAAAATTTCTCATTGAAAACTGCAGGGTCAGATTATTATTTTTTTTGCATCATTAAAATCAAGACATTCTTATCCATAAAATTTGGTGTCAGAATTAAAAAAAAAATATATAGAAACCACTCTCCCCTCTAAACAGTTAAATAGTTGTTCTCATTCACATCCTCTAGGCAGCACTGTGGGTTGAACCTTTATCAACATCCAGTACTTTAAATGTTGATCAGTTCTCAATTAATTGGAGAACATACCGTATATACAGGTGTTTGATATTGGATCAAAATCCAAGATTGAGAAGTTGGTCATACACAAATGTACAAACAATTTTTACAATCCCCTCACCACATGCACTTGTTTCATGAAATCATTCAATCCTTCCTAAGGTAAACAGCAGGACTGCACCATTGCACGAAACAAGTGCCTGTACCCATGTTTGCATGACCATGTCAGTGTTCTAGCCAAGATCTGAAAATAAGAGGGACAGAGAAGAAGTTCAGTTTAAATTAAATAGTATGTTTTTATTTTGTTGTTCAATTCTCTTTTCCGGGCATCTGGGTATTTCGGTCAATGAATTATCTCCCTTGTTATTGAGGCGGTGAAACATTCGCCATTTTACATTTGATTTTCACCGCCAAAAGATGGCCGACTCGTTGTTGTTAGAGGAAGTGACGTCACCCTTGAAAAGAGAATACAACATTCAGACTGTTATTGACACAGTTCATATTGTCACCATGGATATTATACATACATGTATTCATAAGAGATAAAATGTATTTATACTTCAATTAGTGAATTACTTGGCTTTGTTTTAACTGCTTGATAAATAAATAAATGTTTGTATCTGAACAAGACCCAAGAGCACATTGAAATTGTGAAGTGGTACATAGAGAGGGCAGAGGAGCATATAATTTTGTAATCTCATTGAGATTACGATTCCGAAGAAATTAAGACAGAAAATTTCTTCGGAATCCTAATCTCAACGAGATTAATGATTTTGGAGACAATAAGCTCTGTCCCTCCATTTCCTTCTAGCCTCTATGTTTCTAGCAAGGACACAGTCACAGGATGTGCTTGGGGTATTCAATACTCTTATTTTTAACTCTACTCGTCTCTACTCTAGTCTAGGCTCTGACTCTGAGCCTCTGACTCTGTACACAGCCTGTCACAGGGGCTTGTATTCAAATTCAAGAAATGTATTATATTACAAAATACCATTGAATCTAACTGCACGAACGGCACCCTGCTTACATGATACGGTGCGTATCAATTTGACAGGTATGTCATTCCTCATTTCAGTCTGATATATAATTTACGGAACTGTTTATGTTACAAATACGTTTTGGACAATCAAAACTGGCAAAACTGGTTGATTTGAAATTTAGGGGTACCAGACAACGGTAGCAGGTCAAATCGGCCCCAAGTCAAATCGGCCCCAGATCAAATCATTGTATTATTATGGTTTTTTTCACACTAATTATATTTCAATTCTTTACTATAAACCATTGATCAGTGTATAAACACATCATTATACAAAAGAGTTATGACTTATATAAGATACATTCACAATGCTATACATATAGCATACAAACACAATAGAGTTAT